>JAWZSL010000042.1:4082500-4674447 GCA_034769285.1 Lutjanus argentimaculatus | reverse complement strand
CCGTATATAAAACATATAAATACCATAGAGTGGCCAAATGTCCAAGACAATGTGCCTACTGCCCACAAGAGTGCCGTTCCAGTAGACAAAACATGGTAAATTGCTTAAAGTGGCCCAATATCTGAGACATCATGATACTGTGCCCACTAGACTGTCCTTCCAGGGGAGAAAATATGGTAAAGTGCCCTCTTGAGTACCCTGCCAGTAGACAAAACATAATAAAGTGCCTTCTAGAGTGCCCTTTGAGTGGACAAAACATAATAAAGTGGCCTCTGGAGTGCCCCTCCAATAGACAAAATGTGATAAAGTGCCCTCTAGCGTGGCAGTGTCCAAGACAACATGCCATAGTGTCCTCTAGAGTGCCTTTCCAGTGGACAAAACACATCTTTCTGTGTGCTGGTGCCCCCTGCATACAGCTGGTGCCCTTTTCATTTTTTTCGCCCCTGTCCCTCAGATTGCATGAGTCTGCCACTGTTCTAACTCATGATCAAAGATTTTAGAATTAAGACTGAGTCCTAGGATGAAATTTAATATTACTGTGCAGACACAGTCCCACAGCCACAGGCATCACTAAAACAAACATTACAAAAAAAGCCAGGCTCTGGTACCTGTGCTGTGACAGCTGTCTCCATCTGGATCGAGCGTCCATCCTGGATAACAGGAGCACTTCACTGTGGTCTTGTACTGCTCACACACCTGGCTGCACTTCAGGTGACGGCTGCAGTAGTCCACCACCTCACAAGTCTTGTTGCTGGAGTCCAGGTGAAGCCCAGGGGGACAAAAACACACAACCCCTTTCCCTGGCGCCACGGTGCACTGGTGACTGCAGCCCCCTCTGGCTACAAGACACAAATCTGGGGTGAAGAAAGGCAAACGAAAAAAAAAACTTTAGAAACTGTACAGACACTGGACACAAGAGAAGTGGAGCTTTAAAAGAACATTTTAAAAAATACAGCATGTGTGGTAGCTCTGTAAGATTGTATCTGGCTATCTTACAAACCATCAAGAAATGTATGAAATGTAAAAGGTTTTGTGTTTGATTATAATGCGAAAAGAATAATATGTTTTCAACTCCGAGCTAGAGATCATAAGTCAAGCATATTATTATGCTCACAATATGAACCAAGGTGTAGGTGTTGTACAATGAGAGAGCCGTCATACAATAGTTTGTCCGTGGTTTCACAAAGTGAATGACCTTCATTTCAAGGTAAAAGGTGCAAGGTTCATGAATTTATCATTCTACAATGGGGGACTGTATAACGCCATGAAAGTTGTAGTCCCTTTTATGCTTCTCACAAAATAAAAATTTAAAAAATGGGTGAATGAATAATAAGCCATAAAAATAAAATATTTTTATGGTGGAGTGTGGAGGATGAATTGAGGAGTCTCACAGCCTGAGGGAAGAAGCTGCTCTGTAGTCCAATGGTACGTCTGTGGATACTTCTGTACTGCTTGGCAGACAGCAGCAGGGAGAACAGGCTGTGGTTGGGTATTGCCTTTTTTTTTTTGTGCCATTGCTGGCATATGTAGATGCAGCGTCCGGTAGCTCCTTCAAACTTCACTACTTTGCCCTCAGTTTGTGATATTTTTTTTTTTAGGCACTTATGACAGAAATACACTTGTAGGCTTTGGAAAATAAAGGTGTGGGGTTTGGATTAAAGAGCAGTGGACACTGAGATGATCAACAAATGCAGTTGGCCTCTTTTTCAAAGATGCAGTCAGATCAGCTGGATGCACCGCTGCGGTGACCACCCCAGGAGGAGAGGAGGTGAGCGGATAACAGCCATGCTACTGGTGAGACTTAACTCTGCTCTTGCATAATGTTCAGCCAGGAAAATGAGGCAGACAAAATGGGACTCCTGCTGTTTGGGCTGGGCAAACAACGGGACATTAGAGACTGTTGTACCCACACAGAGAGACCTGCTGTACAACATCTCGGGCTGACAGGATGCAGCATGCATGTATCAGGATGAGGGGAGGAGGACGATGATGCTCAAACTCAGTCAAAGTTGATGAACAATGTTTCGCAGATGTTGAACTTTTAATGTGAGGGTGTTGATCACATTATCACCATCTTATTTATATTCAACCTGATGCAAATTCAAAAAATGCACAACATAATTATTTTCTGGATGTATACGTGTATGTATATATGTATTTATTCCATTCTGAATTTAATTACCCTATGTATGTTGTATTTTGTGTGCATTATGAAGGAACTGCAACTCTATTTGTGTTGTACAACCCTGTGTTGTGTAATGATAATAAATTATAAACATATAATTCTTCTACAGGATTATTATTGATTTCTTATGATTCATAAACAGACACTAACTCATTCTGCAAACATTCAGCATTATTTTAACTTTAATTAACATGAAAAGGGCAAACAAAAACACTTACTTTGGCCCAGAGTAGAAATTTCAACACTGCAATTATAGCATTATTGTCAGAAAAGCAAGTATTTCAATTTAGCATGTTTCCTTTGTCTCTGATGGCATAATATGGTAACTGTATGATAAATTACAGTAAATATATTACAGATGTCTGCTATAAATTAACAAAGAAAAAAAAGTTAATTCCACTATATTCCTGCATGATGTTTTTGAGTGTACATCATACAGTGAAAAACATTAAGCACTGTTCCTTTCAAAGGTCATATAAAAACAGACGTGCCTTTACTTCACCCTTTTTTCTCTTGTTAGAAAGGTGTTTTTCTGCCGTACATATTTGCTTTTTATTAGGAGCTGCCAGGTCAAGATGGAGAGGTATATTGGTGAAGATAAAGCTGGTCTGGCATCTCCTTTCCCACCCTGATTAAGTCTTTTCAAGGTGGACAAGAGCAGCAGTGCACTCTCTCAGCAGGGGGGAAATGGAGTATGTGGCCGCAGTTAATGGCGGGTACGAGTCCTGCTGAGCTGGTGCAGATCAGACCCTCAAGGTCCCTCTGAACACATAATTGTCTACAAGGAGGCAGAAGCCCTCTTTTCAGCTCTGATAACACACACACTCAAAGGTCCTGTAGGCCCCCCCCCCCCCCCCGAGGCTCGGTTAGTGACGCTCTAGAAAATGAACCTCCATGTTTACACTGCTCACTTTAAGAGATTAGATGGATGGGGCTAATCACATGAGATGGTTTTCTTCCCTCTGAAGGCTGCTGGACAAACACTCCCACATTTGCCATCATCAGGAAGTATCACCTCATGTTCTATCCCTTTGGTCTCTGAGACAATACATACCAGTCCCTCTTCAGGCTATAAGCTGCTGAATGTGTAGGAGAGGATATAGCAAGACCCTACTGGGAGATGTTCTTCAACATCTCTTGATATAACATGATGGAAAATTAAAGTGAGAGTTAAAACAAGTGCTGTGCAGTGCCTCAGCTGGTAACATGCCGCAAACCTCTATGGAGAAAACTGGAGGATGTGACTATGCTTCAACTTTTCCAATTAATTTTATTGCAGCTCTAAGCTGATAAAAAGTAAACTCTGAGTCATAATAATAAAGAGTAATACATAAATAAAGACTTGCATAAATGAATGTGCTTCAGCTTTTTTTGTAATATAAATGTGTTTTTTTTTTGTTTTCTTTTTGCCTCTGTTCTTTGTTTTATTTCCTCTTAAACCATGTCACTAACTCCAGTGTTTCTATCCTTGCAAGAAAAGGCAATCAAAGAAACTCACAGTGGGAGCGCTGCAAAGTCCAACATGCCTAACAATCCCTGGAAGTCATTATTTTTGACAGTTTTTGTTGGTCTCTTCACTTTAAAGTTATTCTTCACCCAAAATATATCTTTTGAGTATCAAACAACTCGCCCCCTGTAGGCTTGAAACGCTGCTATAAAAAGGTTCTCGTGAAGAACAGCAGATATGGTCAGCTTGGATTTTGTCTGTAACAATGGATCCAAATGTTGACAAGTTTTCAAAAAATCCACATACACTTTTTTAAAACTTGTCAGCCTATAACATTCAGAAGTTCAGAGGGTCAGAATAACTAATTACAACTACTCAGATTACTGGATTAAGTCATTTGGAATACTTTTCATTAGTAAAAGTATTTTAATTATTGCAATATGTAATCTACTTAGTTAACTTTTAAAATCATTATTAAGTACTGGGTACAGCTTTAATTAGAAAAGGCTTTTTCTGAAGAAATTGTTGTAGTGAATGCTGGCAGTTGACATGCTGATGCTGAATTGCTGGCTTTAAAAGTTGAACAATACCAAGAACGCATGAAAGATGCTGAATATTTTAAGATTTGTTGAAAAGCTGATGCCTGACTGGACTGTTGGCATTAACGTTTTTTTGTATGTAGAAGCAGTTGAAGGAATACATGAAGAGGTTTAAATGGGGTTTCTGGCTTGAAGTACAATTTGAAGTGATATCCAAACCTTTCATCTGTATCTTTGTAGCCAATAAGGCCATCTGATTCCAAACAGGTCAATGAAAACTGGCCTGGAAAACTATAGGATGACCAAAAAGAATGTCTTTTTTAGCACTAGCAGTTTTACATGTAGTTGAGTAATAGTTTAGTAATGTGACTGTAGTAAATGTTCCTATTTTCTTTTAATTTTGACACTTCCTTTCCTCACTTACCTCCCTTCTTTTCCTCCCCTTTCCACAGCACTAATTTGTCTTTTTTCACTCTCATTTTCATGATTGAACTCACCTGTTCACTCTCTATTTAAACCCTGTTCAACCTGTCACTCACTGTCTTGATCATCACATGGGGCAGCAGTTCTGCTAGTTCTTCTGACAGGGTTTCTTTCTCTTTAGTATTATTCTATATTCATTATAAGTTTAACTGAGAACATTTTGTTATCCATATTTATTCTTGATGGACATTTGATTAATTTTGATTTAAGCTCTATTTTTCTATTTGTTTTCTTCCAGATTCACCAACCAGTGTGTGTCTGCCCCCTTTATGTTGCTGTACGTGTATTTTCTAGAGTTTTGGAAAAATAAATATTTGTGTTGAAAAGAAAAGTTTTATGGCTGATGCATTCTGACCGATGCCCCTGATGATAGAAAATCTCTCCCTCTGAACTTCCTCCTTAACAGTAACAGCGCTAGTGCTTTTGTACACATTTTCAGTACGCTTTCCACCACTGCTGAGACACACTGAGCATACAGATTTATGCTCAAAAGATGGGGCATTTTGTCTATGTGTCTGCTGTGTAACTGATCGCTATGGGCTTACTGGAATCTACTGACACAATTCCACTATAGGACATACTGTACGGGCTACCTTGCTTAGTCTGCTGCCACTATGACCCAGACTGGGATTAGATGGCTGGCTGGAATGCTCAAAGCCAAGTCCAAAAAGAGATGTTTTTTAAGGCTTAGTGGGGAAGAACTTGACTGGCCTGCACAGAGCCCCAACCTCAACCCCATCAAACACTTTGGGGATGAATTGGACTGCCGACTGTGAGGCAGGTCTGTGCCTAACCTCCAAATTCTTGCAGAAAGCCTTCCCGGGAGAATGGCAACTGTTAGTGCAGCATACTAATGTCCGTGGTGGTGCAAAGAGATTTTCAGCAGTAAGTGTGAAATAATTTGGTAAACACATACTTTTGGCCTTGTAATGTATTTCAGTAGCGTATAATTTTTAGCATCTTGCAGGATAGAATGACTCACCAGATGTACACTGTGGGTATAAGCCCGCCAAGGATCGCTTCTTTCAGTTGGCATTGCAGTATCTGCTATCAGCATTTTCAGGTTCCCCAAGAAACAACAACTTCCAAGATAGCAATATGCACACTAAAAATGGCAAACTGGCCCCTGGATCAGTAATGATACAAACCATAGACTCTTTATAGAGAAATAGACGACATCAGAGCTTCCTAAAAGTGAAACTAAAGCAGCTTGATCACCCCCTGGTGGCTGGTTGCAGTATAGGACATAAATCCTGCTTCCCCAATATTAGTAGATGGGACATGGGCCAAACTAAAACATCCAAGTACATGTCAAATAAATTTGGTTTCTGTCATTTTAGGTGGCTTTTATCACACTGACATTTGGTCAAGTGTTCATTTTTCTGATTAGTTATTTGAGGACATAAAAAGCGTGTTTCATGCCATGATTGCTCGTGATTTAGTTGTCGGCTATGTGGGCAAGAACTTGAAAGTGTGGTTCCAACATTGGTCACTACTGCGTACATTTTGGATCTCACTGACATCACCAGTGCGAGATGACAGCGCTGCTATATTTTGGCTTCAGTTTTGTGCAGTGGGTGGGAATGAAGAGGCATTGTCTCTCTTTTATTTATGTCGTCTGTACGGAGGTAAACAAGATAGCAGCTGCTGCCTTTTCTTTAGCAGAGATTTCTATATCTTAATGCCAGGGCTCGCCTCCTGATATGCAAATGTTCCACCAAAACAAGTTCCCCTCCAACACTTTGTTAGCAGGAGCACTGTAGCTGCATCATGGGCTTAGCTCCACCCAAGTGATTGCAATTGGTTTAGAGAAATTCAATAAGTCAGAGTATTTTTCCCCCATAGCAGAATCATCACACGTGGAAGCAGACCTTTCTCCAGCGCTGCTCCATGCTGTGGATAGAGATCTGGCTATGCATGACTACTTGCAGTCTGACAACACAAAACAAACACAAAAGATATGACATGCAGCGACAAAACAAACATTACCACAGATGGGCCCTTCATCTGAACGGTCCGCACAGTCCACTTTGCCATTGCAGATCTTATCGGGGGTGAGGCAGACAGAGGTGTCGTTGGCGCAGGGGTACTTGGGGGCTTACAGACAGCAGACTCACAGGACTCTTCGTCTGAGCGGTCCTCACAGTCAATGTCCCCATCACACACCCAGCTCTTTGTGATACACTTGCCTGCGGGGAATGAGATGTGGAGATTAAGCAGACATGAACTGTTTTAATCACTTAAAAATTGAGTATTAACAGTTCCAAGTTTCACTGTAGCTCAGACGATGTAATCTCATTTCAGAAAGTATTCATATAACTTAGATGATTGAGTTCACAAAAAAGTTCTCTAAAAATTAACATTTAGTGCTGGCATTTTCCAACTTTGGATTAGATGAATGTTTCATTACTCAGTTCCTTAATCATATAATTTGAATAAACATTAGATAGCAGAAATGCCAAGCTTTTTGCCCGGGGGCCTCAATCAACAACAAACTCTTTTTTAGTTCTGTACTGAATGTTTGACTTAATGAAAAAATCCACAGAAGTTCAATATTCCCTACACTGATATCTACACTAGAATGTAATCTGTAAATCCCTCTCTTCGTAGGTGAGGTAGGTAGAACCACAGAGGGGGACAGAGAGAAAACAATAGCCTATAGATAGCCTATCGGGATGTCTCATTTTTGCACTCTCCCTGGAGAAGCTTGGATCCCAGCATATTCCAATTTACACTTTTTCAATCAAAGCTACATCATAGGGTTTTGATATCCCACTGTTTCCTGCTTGGTGCCGGATCAGCGGAAACCGATGTGGGAGGCTTTGGGTGTGTGGATTTGTGTGTGTTCAGGTGCGTCTGTGTGTGTATGTCATGCATATGTACAGTCAGACTTTACTTTTTGAAGTCCTAATAAGATGCCACTGCTGTTGCTAATATAAAAATGCAAGTGTATGTGCTATTCAAGTACACAAGCTTTCCCATGCATTAAATATGGATGACACCTGGGGCACAGAAATGTTCCAGATCAAGCGTCTTTGTGGTAATGCAGATGGACAAAGAGGTTAATCATTTGTACGACTGCAGCCTTGATACTGGCAATTTCACCTGAAATGACACAGCAAGAAAATCGGACTCCATCCTGATGAGTTTTATGAGTGTATGAATCTGCAGAATGCAAACGGGAGGACAGGATCCGGATGAAGACGGACATGAAAACATTTTATTCAAGCAGTGGGAGGCACAAAAGTACTTCTGACTGGGTTTATTAAACATAGCCATTGCTTATTATTTTGAGGAGGAAATACATTTTTTATATTCTTTCCAAATATAGAAAAGCTCTGACATCTAAAAGTTACATCTTTAATTCAACAAAAAAATGCAGCATATCCACAGATGGATTTCCTACAGAGCTGGTAACTTTTTTATTTATGTTGGTCCCTCCTCTACGCATGGCTGAAGATTTATTGTTGAATAATAGATGAATAAATTCATATTTGTTGTGGTTGTTTTTTGTTTTGTTTTCTACTTTGCTCATCATTAATGTTGCTATATTGATAAAGATCTTTAAATTTATTGGTGTCCTCTACATGTCTTTGTCTTCTAACTCATGCAATGAAGCCTAAAACAGATTGTGCAAAATTTCAGTTGAATTTATTTGAGTTTATTATAAGAAGTAATTGTGGAATTAAATGCGCTTTTAGACATTTACCCGTATAATGGAGCATGCAACCTACATGCAACTGACATATTAATTAATAAATCTCATATTCAGCCCAGTATGGAAGTTAAACATTTTAACACAAGTTGTACAATAGTGCAGACAAAGTCTTCTATCAGGTCCATGAACTTGACCTCTCCCTATGGAAAAACACTGCGATGTCCATTCATTCATTGTTCATAACTGCTCATCCTTGATGGGTTGAAGGGGGGCTGGAGCCCATCCCAGCTGACATTGGCAAGAGGCGGAGTACACCCTGGATAAGTCGCCAGTTCATCTCAAGGCTGACACATAGAGAAAAACAACCACTCAATTTAGAGTTATCAATGAACCTATTATGCTGCATGTCTTTGGACTGCAGGATGAAGTTGGAGTACCCAGAGACAACCCACGCAGACACGAGGAGAACATACAAACTCCACACAGAAAGGTGGATTCAAACTCAGAGCCTTCTTGCAGTGAGGCAACAGTGCCAACCACCATGCTGCCCATACTGTGATATATGCACTGTAAAATCAAAGTTGAGAAAACTCATAATTTCAAGGCCACTGTCTTCACAAGATTTTAGAGTTTTGAATCAAAATCAAACTTAAGTTTTGCAATAAACTGAACAAGGTTTTGCTGTCCTATAATCTTTTGCTAAGATGATTTGCTTTTCTCCTTTAGATAACTTGAATCTTTGAGGTTTAGAAACCTCAGAAATTTGTATTTCAAAAATTGTCCACAGTGAGCTGTGAGCCAGATTTTTCATTATTTGGATGCTTGAAAATCAAATGGTTGCAAATGAAAAAATTAAATCCATTCATTCGCCATTATTCACTTTCATTTCAAAGAGTTTACGCAACAATTTTTAGAACACTTTTTTTTTTCTTTCTAAATCTCAAAGATTCAAGTTTATCTATAGAAGAAAAGCAAATTATCTCCACAAAACATTATTAGTCTGTAAAACTCTTTCAACACTTTGTGTTTGGCATGAAACTCAAAAATCTATTGAAGTAAGTAGCCTTGAAATTTAGAGTTTTCTCAGCTTTTTCATTTTTCTGCTTGTGTTTTGATAATCAGTACACTAAGAGGATAAAAGCAGCTACTAGGTCCTCAATGTACGACACCAAACTCTGGGGGAAACTTATTCTGCTACCATTCGGGAGAGATGCTGCCCCAGAATAGCTGTGGCTGCAACTGCAAACACAACCAGTCATGTGTTGAGAAGAAGACGGTGAAGGTGAAATACTTTTGCTACTCAAACTGCACACAGTGTCGAGCACTTCTCTAAATCATGGGAAGCATATTTAAAACATAATACATAAACATGGGTAGAGGCAAAAGTGTACCTCGTGCATACCCAACCCAAGCTACTAGTGATAGTCATGAGCTTTCTGTCCTAAAATCCCACCGTGTATGCCTGAAGAAGTGATCCTAGACTGAGGCTGTGAATACTGGATGCTCTGCAGCCCTGAGAGAGACGTTCGCAGACTGATCAGTAAGCACATAATTCAGGGCCTGAAACATGAGCTGCTTTTGTGAGAACCGCCCCGTTTGCCGGAGACAGGATCCCCAAAACTGGAGACCACACAAACAAAACATACAACGTTACAACTACCACATCAAAATGTGTTTTTACACTACAATTTTATCTTGACCCATCATTAGATAAAGAGGTTAAAGCTTCCATTGTTCAAATGTAAATCTTACACTTTTTTTTCTTTTACATTCAAAACTAAGTATATTCAAAATATCTCCCACTTTACCTTTTCATGAACTAGTGGAATGAACTCTACAGAACTGGTGTCAAATCTAATTCCTCATTTATCCCTCTTGGGCTTAAAGTGCCCAGTGTAGAATTTCAAAAGAGACTGTAAAAAAAGAAAAGCTGACAAAACTTAAAAAAGCAACCAGATGCAAAGACATTTTGAGTGTTACTGAGGACTTATTTGTTGTGTCAACTTAAGGTAAGAGGTGAACCTCTTAAAGTGCCATCTCAAGTTTGTCAAACTTAAGTTAAGAAAACTTAAATGATCACATTACAACTATTATTATTACAAATATCTGTGACATATAAGCTTTAGATATTGCTTTGACACGTAAACGATCCAGTTTTTTAATAAATATTTAATCTAAGTTTTTAAAAAAATGTTTCTTGAGTTTCATGGACTGAAGCACGTGTGTACAACTGAATAATAATCTTAAGTTTGACAAATTTAAGATAACACTTTGAGTAAACTTAGGCACATGAGTAGATATGAATAGTAATGTTAAGTTGGTGACAAACTTTCTAACCTCAGTTAACACAACAACACTGGCCCTCGGTTGACTAAACCTAAACAAGTTTTACAGCTGGTTGCTTTACTTAAATTTTCTCAACTTATTTTTTTACAGTGTACATTTACAGAGTAACTTCTCAAAATGATCTCCCTTTTATTGCGAGACCCATGAAGTCAAGATCAATATTTAAGTGTTTTTAGCACATATGTATTGCACTATATAGTGTGTCATCTATATATCAGCATCTGGCCTGCATACATGTATACAAAAAAGTTGTTTTGTAGATATTCTTGGGTATTTTAAGAGCAATGAAATGCTTTCTCGCCCATGATGCAGCAGAGCATAGCAGAAGTATACATCCATTCACTGGAGCGGACTTAAGCGTTTGTGGGGAAATAGGCTTCACTGTAAAAAAGCACAACTTCATAACTTCATTCAAACATTTAGGAAAACTGAATCATATTTTAGGGTGAAACATGTTCTGTTTTCCACTCTGATGTCCTCTGGGTGCTCAGTTTCAACTGTGGTGGACATCTGATGGACAGATGGCTTTAGTTTACTTGTTGCTAAAGTAGCTAAACATATTTAGCTGTTAGCTGCCCTTAGCAGGCAATGAAACCAGGCTCAGCAGAACACAGCCTCTTAGATTTACAAGGAATACAGTCGTGAGGTTGTTTAAGGTGTTTATGCATGGACAGATAGCTTTACTTGTTGCAAATGTACGTAAGCTAGCAGCTGTTAGCTTGGTTAGCTGTGACACAGCCCCTGGGTGCTGGGAGCCAAACCTGGCAAGAAGACCACCTCAGTGCTGGTGTCTACTGCCTATCATCAAACTGGCCTCTGTTGGGTCCTCGAGGTTGTTTTGGTCGTGGCCTGGCGGCCGAGTCAGCCAAAAGGACCGCTCTTCTTCCTACATACATTGCTTTAGAAATGCACAGTGCTTTTGGATTTTGGAAGTCCAAGCTGTCTGAAACGTAACCAATAAGCACTCTGCGAGCCATATAATGGGAACTTTGAGGGGACAGAATGGACAGTCCATTTCTGTAACATATGCAGCTGAATAAATATGTGCTAGAGCATTCTGTATGTTCAGCTTTCCTTGGTGTGAGTTTTCTTGTTTTTCTTCCGACATATCCTTTTTCCAAATGGACATGTAAACAAATAAACCTATGCGTGGGAGGCTAAACCAAGTTTGTTTTGTTGCATTGTTGCGCAAGCTCCACATGGAAAATTCCTGTCTTTGTTTGAGTTTTATCTGTCACATGTCGAAATGCATCCATCCCCAGAGGCGAAATGGTCAGGAAAAAACATGCATATACCCAATATTTAAATTGGGGATGTGCTTAGAATGAGTATTGTGTTTTATCTGGGAAGCTGGAAAAAAGAAAGACAAAAATACAGTTTTTCTTACGTTTAATCTGTCAGACATGTTATGATGGCCCCTTTTAGAAACCCCTTTGAATATTGCTGGAGAGGGCACTCTGCTCTTCTGGGGAGGACAAAACGAACTGCACCAGTGCACAGGGGTGTGACACTGCAGTATTAGAGTGAATAATAATTGTGTGGTCTAACCAACCCTTCACCACGCAGCATTGCCTCCATTCTTGATAATACTGTCAAGGGATGAGTGGAAAGCTGCAGAGCTAAAGACAGAAAGCAACTGAATTTCTCTGACCTTCTGCTTTCAGCCGCTGAAAGAGAGTGGATGCCGGGTGTGGGTACATAGGGAGTTTAAACAGGCCATTTAAATGGTTTGTCCTAATTGGTCGAACAAGTACATGCAAACTTCGCTGTACTGCTCCAAAGAGGAGGATGGTTAAGCCTCTAGAGCCTGTCAGAGAGTGAAGGCTTTATGAAAGGGAAGAGGGCCATTTGGCAGCTTAATTTATAACTGATACTCACAAACAAATGTTCATAAAACCACTGAGATATTTTCCTTCTCTCCTAAAACCCAAGCAAAGTGCTACAGTGAGAATGAAGAGTGATTTGGCTGAAAAGATGTTTCATTCAGCTTTCAGTGTGAAGGTTAAAATACTGTCAAAATCCAAACAGACACAATGCAATATATTTTATCAGGACTCGGCTCTTTCATCTGTAAGGTGAAGTAAAGGCTTCAGGCTACTTTCAACTCCAGAAGATTGTTTCTGATGACTGTTAATTTCCTATGATGTAACCCGCACACAGAGTAACAACAAAAACAAGGAAAATCTCTTTGTATGCCATGCGTCTTGACATAATTTCTATATAATACAACATAAAGTCAGCTGATTTGTCTCCCTCTCTCTGTGTTGCGGCGCGCTACTGTCCTTCATGCTCAAATTAGTTCAGCTAAGCTGCCATGGTGCTGAAACTGTAACATCTGTCTCAGGCGAATGATGCAAGATTTACTTACTGAACTCAGATGCATGCTGAATTTCGTTTTCATGCCTCAGGATGTGATTTTATACCACAGACCACCCAAAACTGTCAGTGTCAGTTGAGTAATGAAGTGTAAAAATCAACACTATGGAAGTGTTTACATATCTAAAACTTCTGAAAGATATTTCAGATCCACATAACATCTATAGACATCAATTATTCGTTCAGGACCTATTAACCACAACACAATGAAGATAAACCTTTTTCACAGCAGCCATTTCATGAGGTAAACACAGGAAATATCAATTATCAAATTAAAGTTCAAAACCATCCAGGTCAAACAGAAGCTGTGTTCAGAACTGCAAACTAATGTACGTTCAACATGTAGTGGATTACAACTGCATAGTGTGTGGATTTTGTGTATGTGAGAAATGCCCAAATGTATACTAGATTGTCAGGAATTCCTGCGTATGCATGATGAGCTGACTGCACATACTCAACCGCCCCACAATCCACTGCATCTCTTCAAACTGTCTACTTCTGATACTACATTTTTGAAGATCGATTCTGTTGTCAATAGGATTAAGACCAAAAAAAGGATCAGTTCCAGTTTCTCTCTTCTGTATTGTATGGTTTGTATTTCCTCAAAGAGCAGAGCCGTGTGTGTAAAACATTGTTCAGCTGTGTACTGCATGTGCTCTTTGCTTCTCCACTGCTTTCTGTGTCTGTGTGCACTCAAACAACACGTGTGTCATGCCCACGCAGCACGCCGCGGTGCGCACCCTGACCAGTTTGATCCGACATGTCGTCATAGGTGAGTGAAAGAAGAGCTTCCTTAGACATTGGAGACAGCTGTAAATGAAACGTGTAGTGAGAAGACTGTTCACAACAAATTTGTTCAAAAACGTAAAAAAAACCCACAAGATGCAACAGTAAAGAAGGGAAGAGGAGGAGGAGGAAGAGGAGGAGCGAAATGTTACAGCATCCAGACCCCCAACACAGACACAGAGATGACTTTCCTTAGATTTTACTTAAGCATACCAGTTACCCTAAATACTGAACTCAAGAAAACTGTGGCCACTGATTGCCTCTATTTTTTGAGCACTGCTGACTTATTTTGGTTTTCAGTGTAGCTTGGATGTGTAATGTTGTGAGAGGCATACTTTAGTAGGCAGTATGCAGTCTATGCTGAATGAGAATGTAGCAGACAGTATGTTAGCGTGTGATTTCAAACTATTGTGCATGTTGACTCACTGGGAATGTTCTGCTACACTAACTGGAACAGGACCTTTAGTAGTATCACTGGTGACACCTGTGTTTAGGCTATTATTTCACATCAATATGGCTGCCATGAAGGTGTATTCAAACTAAAGGTCAAAAGAAACCTTTAGCTCCATTTTTTTTAACATAAAAATATCTATCTTCTTTTTCACTTCGTCTCAGCATATTTTTTAGCAGTGTGCTGCATTCACTACCTGTATCTTTGCAGGTAAATTTGGCTTTGGGATCGCACATCCTTTTGGTGCCCTCGCAGTCTTTCTCGTCGCTGCCATCCTCGCAGTCCTTGTCTCCGTCACATCTCCAGCGTTCCGGGATGCAGGTCCCATCTGTGACACAGTGGAATTCCTCTCCACTGCACTCAATCACAGATGGCAGCACTGAAACAAAAAAAAAAAAAAAAAGCCGTTCAACAATCACTGTTTCACAGATCTACAGCACACTGTCACAGGCAAAGGCGCAGCAGTATTAAACTATTATTTTACAAGACATCTTTTACTGTTTACAAATATTTATCTTTGCGAGCGGGGCACTTGGCAGCAGTAACAGGTCAGTTAGTTCCAAAAAGGGAAGTTATTTCACTTCCAGCATTTACACTATTTCTCTTAGATATTTCTAAATGACTCTGGAGTTTGAAAAAGAAACTAAACCATTATGTTGTATTTGTCTGAGGAGTCAAAGGACATATACTCTGGTGATCAGGGCCAGCACAAGCCTTTATGTGGCTCGAAGCAGAATTTGATTTGGGGGCCCCTACTGCCTCAGTGCCACCAATATAACTGACAACTGTTAATGCTCAATCATTCACACACCTACAAACTCAGTTATATTAGTTGTAGTTGTGTTGTTTGCATCATACTAATGTCAGCCTGGCATGTTTTACCCTTTTTAATCTTAAAAAAGCTGTCCCCCCAGGATTTCGTGGGCTTTTTTTGGGGGGATTATTGCCGCCTGAAATCCCTGATTTCTGGGCAGATTTTCTAAAACATTGCAATCAATGTTGCCATGAAATTGCAGGAACAAGTGGAAAAGTTTTCTTTTCTATATACTGTATATATAACTGATTAACAACCAAAGGCAACTTATTCTGGTGAGAATAAAACTATACTCTTTCCCGAGTATTCCAGGTAACCTTACCAAAAAGGATTACAGGATTAGGAAATTAGGATAACAAAACATGCTTTACTTGTAAATTAAGATGTGCACCCCTCCACAAAGAAGCAAAATCTTTGCACAGAGCATTTATAAATGTCAATAACAATGACCTCATTTAAATGTACATGTATGATGTCTGCGTAGAGAACCGAGTGGTGGAACTCGTCCTGTCGTCCTAGTCCTGTGCTAAATCTCCTCATTCATCACATCTTTCTAATAATTCAGTTGTCTTTGTCGCTTGTTACACTACATTCTGGTGCTTCTACCTTTAGAGTCGTAACCAATATGCCTGAGTAATTGTGCAGGAGGTGTGATTTTTTTTTATTTTACATGGAGAACTTCCCCTGTTATGATGTCCTGGAAGCTTCATGTTGGCAGCAAACAGCCTGTATGGTTCATATTTATGACATTTTACATGAAACATTAAATATGTCGAAATTATGTCTTTTTGTAGGCCAGATTTCACCAACCAGTGAAAGATCCCTTAATATCAATATTGTCTCCCTTCCAACCTATAACTGAACAAATTATCAGAATTATTAAACAAATTTATGCTTTGTAACATTAAAATTATAACCAGTTGTCAACTCTGGGTTCAAGCTCTCCTGGGGGCCGGCTCTGCTGATGATAATGAATTCATAAACTAACCAGCAGTGCAAAATACATCACTCATTTTCTGAAATGGTTGAATATTCTAAAATGATTTGATAGGGTTGAAATGTAGATGCTGAACCAAGTAACACAAAGAGAACTACCACAACACCGGGCAGGTTCTTGTTCTGTTCTCTGGTGTTACATTAGAACATAATGAAGAGCAGCATGCATCCATTTAAGTCATGCAATTGTGCATTTAGTATAGATAATGGTCTGTATCCGATTAACCATTTGCTTAAATCTTAAAAGGCCCCACCAAAAAAACACTTCTTCAACAGCCGAGACAAAGCTAAGACAGATTCAGTCCCCTGGGGTAAAAGCAGAAGCAGACACGGGGGAGTGGAGAAGCCTGCAGTTCCCATCAGGAAACGGTTTGATGAATAGTCTACACATTCTACTGACAAGCAAGTGAGCTGTGAGTTTCTAGGAGCTTGCATGAGGTTTCTGTGGTAATTAGATTAAATGATTCAACTCCTGATGGTAGAATTCCCCCGAACAGAGACTAGATAAGATTAGTCACACGTAAGTGTGAAAACAAAGTTATTGGGCTCAAGCTGAGTAATTGTTAAACTTGTAATTACAAGACCTAAATTTAAACAATGATTTGAATTGCAAATAAAATCATTAGCACACTAAAAGAGATATAAGGGCAGCTACAAGGTGCTACCAGGCAATTCTGCTGCGAGGCAGATCTTTCAAGGAATTAAAAAGGACTTAATCCCACTGATGACTTAATATATTAAAAGGGTAATTATAAATACATTGGTTTTATCCAACCAACGTGTTGATGTAAAACATGAATAATAGCAAGGGTCATCTTAGGCTGGAAGGGATGTTAGTCTACCTACTTCTTCAGCATTTTCAAAGTAAATGCAGGTGTTCTTACATGCTGATCCGCCTCTGCAAGTCGTGTTCTCGTCGCTGTAGTCTCCACAGTCGTTGTCTCCATCACAGGCCCAGTGGTCTGGGATGCAGCGGCCACTGGTGCACTGGAACTGGCTGTTGGAGCAGGACCGGATGCAGCCCGCTTCATCACTGCCGTCTCCGCAGTCGTCATCTACACATGCACAGACACTCATGAAAGATGTGACCCCACGAAACAAAGAAAAATATCAAGAAGCACTTTGTAACCATTATTAATAAATGGTACAGTGATAGCTAATTAAACTTTGGTTAAAAGTTATTCACCAGATATTTGTAACACGTGGTTAATGATTAATCATTTTTGTATACCATCAACACTTAATGGATGACTATTACAAAGTTGCAAGTGATTGTTATGTCACGTCACTCACGTCACGTCACGTCGCGTCGCGTCGCGTCACGTCACTCAGTGCTCACATCACATCACATCACGTCACGTCACATCACGTCACGTCACTTCACGTCACGTCGCGTCGCGTCGCGTCGCGTCACATTACGTTTCGTTACGCAAGTAGTTTTGTTTTCTGAACATAAGGAAGTAGTTTTTTGTGCCTTTATTTTTTAATTTATTTTTAATGAACTGGACATTGCAAAATCTTTTTGGAGCTCAAACTCAGTCAAAACAACATACAGTTATAAAATATAAAAGTGCAAAGACCATTGATTGATGTCATTAACAATCACAAACCTTGTGTGTTTGTTTGTTGTGTGTTCAGTACCCGTGACAACAACAACAGAAAAAAAAAAAAAAAAAAAAAGCAAAAAAAGCAAAAAAAAAAAAAGTTGATTAACTGAAAGAAGCAAGCAATGATGATAGAAATTTTCCAGTGATTGAACATAATTGCTAGGTCATCCAGAATTCATGAGGATCGCTGGGATTTGTTTAAAATTGTTTAACAAACGGTTTATAAAACAAATAGAAACATTATTTAAGTTTAATTAACTAACTATTTCCCCCAGGGGATAAATAAAGTATTTCTGATTCTGATTCTGAATTTACAACTTATTAAAGATGGTTATTATAAAGTGTTACCAAGCTTCTTGAAAAGCTTCTTGTCCTCACCTGAATCACAGTGCCACTGCGCGCTGACACATCGTCCATTGGCACAGCTGAACTGGGTGAGGGGCTCACAGGTGGGGAAGGCTGAAAAGGTTTGTTCACAGGCACGCATCAAATACTGTCCCAGTCCAAGGTCAACAAATACCTGCATTGCAACTTTACACATCAGTAAATCATCAAAAAATAGATTGCCATGATATAGTTTAATTCTGTGGAGGAAAGTTCATCTCCACATTCAATCAGAGTCATCTAACTTCAGTCATATAACATCAGTATCTTTGAAAATGATTCTAAGACGTAGAAAATTAATTGTGCAGTGAGATTGTTCAGATTGAATTAAGGTAGTCTCATTCAGAGAGCCAGCTGTAATTGTGCCGCCATTTCTAATGAAAAGGAAAGAGAAAAGAAATGAAAAGAGATGCAAAGTCTCTTTTATTAAATTATTTTGTGAGGCTTTTGTGCTTTTACTTCATACAGGTGAATACAGACAGGCAAGGGAAAGAGAGAGGGAGACAATGGAGACGCTTTTATAGGTGGCCCTGGAGGAGGAGGAAAATGAAAATTAAGAATAATCTGAAATTTTTCTTTTGGTTAGTGCTTTGTCCTAACCGGGCGTTGCATGGCTATGTTATATTTACAAGTGTTACAAGTCTGTTTTCAGGTGTGCTGTCTGGATCGATGCCTCGAATAAAAAAACTGTATATGTAAAAACAATACTTGGCCCTGAAACAAAAACATAATCATCCCATTGGGACGCACAGATGCTCTGCAAACCCAACAGTCACAGCCAACATCGTCTACATGCAAACGATACAATCTATATTACTATGAACTGAGTCTACACTGGTTGTTCATGGCAGAGAAGGAACGAGAAGGGACTTGTCATGGCTGAGAGGGGACACCAGCATGGGAAGCTAAGCAACAAAAGGTATTTTCACCACTTAAAAAAGGTCCACCTAAAAAAAAAAAAAAAATCAAAACAACCATTCTCTATGGGTGAAATCAGTCATTTTATCTCCCAGAACACAGGAGCTGCTGGTTTACTGCTACCTTCATCACATAGTTTGTTTTCATTGTGTGTCTTCGAATAGTTCGGATTCACAAAAGTCACAGAACAACACAAACAAAAACAAAAGATCGAGGCAGCACCAGACGAGCAACTCCAGTGTTGTTTGAGGTAAAATTACTGATTTCACCAATGGAGTTTGGTTGGTTTGGAGAGTGTGATACTGGGTAAAGATAAAGGCCAAACTTGTTGTGATTGCCATCCTATTTGGAGAAGTGGGCGGGGACCAACTCCAGTTGTAAAGCTAACCTCTTGGTAAGGGGGACTGACCGGAGAATTAACAGAGTTAACATGTTTTTGATGGTGGGGGAAACTGGAGGAAAACCACGGAGGCACTGTGAGAACTGGCTGTGTCAGAAGTGCTATTCCAACCAATGACCTTCTTGCTGTCTGGTGAAGGTGCCAATCATCATCATAACATTTTTGGTTGTTTTTTTTTTCTTCCCTTTCTTTCTTTTTTGACTCTCTTCTCACTTAAAAAAATAGGGTATATAGGATGCCTATGTTTTAGTATGTTCTGTGTCTTACAATATATAATTGATATTACACAATGATATGAGTTTGCAGCACAGTGCGCAAAGTACGTGCTTGGATGAAATATGTCAATATTACTAATCATTGCTCCACTGTGCCAGGACTGTCCTGTCAGAAAAGGCTGACTGACAGCGAGGTAAAGCTGTGAAAACATCCCAAATATAGCCTAAATTTAAACTGATATTGATTTTTTTAGGTGGAGCTTTTTTCAAGCACCTAAAATATGTTTTGCTGCTGCCCCTGCACACAGCAGTATATGCTTAGCTTTAATGCCATGCAACTACTGCAGGTAATACACTGGCTATCAATAAGCACCTCATACAACCCCACATTAAATAATCCAAACTATTCCTTTAATTTGAATATTGTAATTAATTTTTTGTTACTGTTTATCTCCACCTGCAGCTCCCGTTGCATCCTCTTTCAATTTCTGGAACTGGATGTCTCCCAAAATTTCTCCAGCTTTCTCAATAAAGATACAATTCCCTGTGTGCTCAGGTGTTTCATGCTGCTGATGTGGCCACATTACAGCCAACTGAGACAACACGCATGCATGTAGTTATTGGACTACGTGAGCTTAACTTGACAATGCAAGCTGGTAAAAGCTAATAAATTACCACCTCTGTAGTCAGTCAGCAGCTGATCCAACATCCATCACTGTCGTCAAGGAGACTTCATGAACAAAATTGGTCTATGTTGCAGCATCGATATTCTCTCCTAGTGCTGTGGTAAGTACAGAAATACAGATTCTACTGCGTTTTGAGGACGGATGGAACTATCAGGAGCGACATTTGTATTCTCATCAGATACCATTCTTGTTTCCAATTTTGAGATACTGTATATACAGTACATTTCAAATCTCTTTCCTGGATGCCCGAAGCTTTATTGACTTCAGTATGAAATGCAAGTCTACATTTGAATTGATTTGTTGGCATCTGCTGCTGCTGCCTGGAATACCTTAGGCGCTGTCGAGGAGACATATTGTATCTTTATCAGACAAGTGTCTTCTATATTTCCCACAAATGTGTTAGGTCTCACTGACAGCGCATGACTGGTTGGAATTTAACATTCATTAAAAATGAAGCACGAACATCCATAAATAATGAAGGTTTCAAGTAAACAGTGAGTCTGGCAAAAAAATGGAACACCAGCATCCATAAATAATGATGGCTTCAAGTGAACAGAGAGCCCAATATGAGACAGTGTGTGACAACTACTAAACTACTGACAAACAAAATCCAAATTAGCATCAATCTCTGAGGCGGCCACCACTGAGCTTCAGGTGTTCCAAAACCCACAGTAGCTCCACTGAAGCTAAGTGAGCTGCCAGAGTTACACAGTAGAGTGCCTACAGAGAAGTAATGCCTGAGGAAGCTCAGACAACAGTATGGAAGAGAATATGTTTTGCTGCACAGCTTGATTATGATTGAATGAAGCCGAGCATGAACTTTAATTACTGCTTACACCCTGGCTGTTTGTGGCTGCGTATTGAAGCAGCTTAGGACACACAAAGGGAGGCTGAGGCGATACAGCACAGTGCAGCGTTTGGCAAACATCAATCACTGTAACAGGCTGATTTAATACAAATAGTGATTAAAGGGGAATCTTAAACCCTTTACTCTCATCTTTTAAATGTATGCTCATTATTCATCCAGTTCAACTTTGCTGCTAAACATATTTTACACTCTAAAACGCTCTTTTTTCCCTTGCATAAAAAAGGTTAAATACATCTTCAAAGAGCCCCAAAAAGCTCAGGCCATCATGCCGTGCCATGTATTTTTCTCAATTATGTTTTCTAAGATTAATCCAGACAGCAACTTTTACTAACTGAAGCTGACAGTTGGTGTAATACCACTGAGACGTGACTTAAGAGTGAACTACTGTACAAAAGTATGCAGTTTACTCAGCACTGTCCCTCTAAGCTGATGCAATCAGTGAGGGCATGGCATGTCTAGTTCTTGGTCCAAAGAATGCAGACATCAATAATTCAACTCTTAAAACTCTCTCAATTGAATAAAGTAATGAGACTAGCAAAATATTTAAGAAGTCACAAGAAAATAAGCAGCTGTCAGCAGTATTCTCTTCAAAGAACTTTCAGAAGTTCTTCTGAGTTTTGAAAGTGGAACACAAACCAACAAGGATATTGAGAACTGAAACCAGTTGTGTAATAAAAGCTTAATTCCAAACACGGACATTTCATGCTGTGGTTGGTGGGAACGAGATGTAGGTAAATAAATAAACAATAAGACACTGTGCTGCTGCCAGAGGAGTGCTGACTAAGATTACAGCATGCATGGGAATAAATTACAAAATATTTCTCATTTTCCCCCTGATGGTCTCAATAACGACCAGATTTGATGCTCATCACTTACTTACTCGCATTAATGGAGTATATCCTTTTTTATTTAGTGGCCTGCATATAAACTCTCTGCGCATGTACAAGCAGCAGCTTGTAGCTCCTTCAAACTTTGCTTCTTTTTCCTTTTAAACTGTTTATTTCAGATTCAGATTCAGACAACTTTATTTATCCCAAAGGGCAATTCAGTTTTAGCAGTTTTTCAGCTTTATTCTTGAAATACTATCACCTATGACGGAAGTACACCCAGCGTGGGGTTTGGACTAAAGGGCAGCGGACCTTGAGACGATCAACAACGTACACGGCATCTATTGGACACGCAGTCAGATCAGCTGGGTGCAGTGCCGCAGACCACCCCAGGAGGTGAGCAGGGACAAAAGCCATGCTGGCACAGTTTGGACATAAGGCTGCTCCTGGCTAATGCCCAGTCAGGACAATGAAATAGACAAAATGGGACTCAGGCTGGCCAAGCAACAGGAGATCAGAGACTGTTGTGCCCAATCAGAGAGGCCTGTGCATCAGACAGCTGCACTCGATGGTCAGATGCACTATGAGCTGACAGGAGGCAACATGCAAGAGAAGGACGGGGGAAGAGGACTCTGTGTTTACATCGATCATGCTTTGTGCTCAAAGACAGTCAAAGGTGATGGACAATGTTTTCTAGATGCTGAACTTTTTATGTGAAGTTTTCAGCTATATTATTATCACCATCTGTTGCAGCTGTTTACATGCCACCTGACACAAATAAAAAAATGCACTACAGAATTATTCCCTGGGTGTATAGGTATACATATTTATTTTGTTTTATTTTTTTATCTGTATCTTTATATATGTTGTATTTTGTGTGTAGTATGACAGAACTAAGAATTTCGCTGTACAACCCTGTGTTGTATGATGATATAAATGACCTTGAATCCTTCATATACCACAAGTCTTAGAGTCTACAGTCACAATAGCAGCTCTGTGAAGCTGTACATCAGCACAGTGTTGCTTTGAACTCAATGCTAATGTAAGCAAGTTACCGATGATTGATGCTGAAAGGCAGATGTTCATCCGTGCATAGTGTTTACCATATTCACCATCTTAGTATAGCATGTTGGCATGCATACATGTACTAATTAGCATCAGACACGTACAGCTGAAGATGATGGGAATGTTCTGCAAGTATTTAGTCATGAAGCAAAGTACTGGACAAATTAAAACTTTAACCTGATGCTGTGCTTGATGAAAAGTTAACTGATTAACAGAGTTATGATAAATCATCCTGAAGGGTGGCAAATTTGGCAGTCCATGGCAACTTGGCAAGATGTTTCACACAAAATTACAAATGCCTCAGTCATGCTGGCATTAGAGAAAAATTCAGGGGATCACTAAAAATCAGACTGATTCATTGCCCGGGCACAATTAATATCTGTTCAAAGTTTTATTTCAGCCCATTCAATAGTAGTGGAGACATTTAAGTCTGGACCAAAACCATGGATGTCAAAAAATATTAACCAATGAAACTAGTTTAAGTTTCCACAGAATGAGCAACAACTTTGACCTGCTGGTGACAGTGGATGAAAAGTCGTGGATCACCGTCATCATCCTCTGGGAACCAACCATATCTGTACCAAATTTCATCACCATCAATCCTACAGAGCTCAACAGTGAGTTTACCAAAATGAAAACCCCATGTCATATTTTACATATAGGACTTTGATTATTAGTCATAATGTCAGTATGATATCAACCTTGTTTTAACAGTTTATTTACGATGTCCTGGAAAAGTACACGACCCACAATCCTACAGTGTAACAGCGATGTCTACTTCCGCTTGCAGGCTAGTTTGGTAGGTAACATGAGTTGTACTAATAATAGTGTTATGCCACAGTGAATTTATTTCATATACACACAACATAAACTACAACATATTACAACACTATTATTCACAATATAAATAGTATAATGATAACAAAAAGTTACATTTAATAAGTTGTGTCACTTGCAATGGTTTATGGGATTAGTAGTTCCTTCACTCTGAAAATAATCATGTACACAGTCTTGTGTCTTTTTTTTAGCCCCAAATAAAATGTTTTGTGGTCATGATTTATCTCATAGTCTTTATATAAGCAGGGCTAAATAAAAAGCTTGCCTGAGGCAAGTAAAATGCAAGTAAAATGCCATGTCGAGCATGAAAAACTGGCAACTCTTTTGCCTAATCAGGCAAGTAGTAAAAAAGAATTAAACTATTAAGCTAGTCTGATAAACAATTATTCTTTAAAGTTATTTTTCAGTCTCTAAAATATCAAGATTTCCTGCTTTTCTTCATTTATTATCATGTTAAACTGATTATCATTGGATTTTAGACAAAACGAGATGTCTTGGACCATGAAAAACCGAGATGGACATGAGAATTAACTTTTAATTTTGTTGATATTTGATAATCGTTACGGGGCAAGTAAAAACTGACTGTGGGCAAGTGGATTTCTGACCCACTTGCCTGGTTGGGCAAGTGAAAAAAAAAGGACTTTCTCAAATGTCAATGGAGTGAATTAATGGGGAATTTACTTCCAGATCCAGGGCTGTTGAAAAAGTGGGCGGTCGCTGTTGAACTCTATAGATATTTTGTCTGGACTAAAGTACTGGTCCAAATGGCAGGCCGAGCAACCTACAGACATGGTCATCCCTGGAATCATACCACTAGCTGGCAAAAAAACAAAATCCTTAGCCTCTCCGTCCTGAATCTGGACATACTGTTGTGTGTTATAGGTGGCCAACTGCAACGTTTGTGCAAAATACAGGTCCACTTATTTCCATCAGCTTAGTCTGCAATTAGTTTTTTTTTTTTGTTTTTTTTGTTTTGTGCTTTTAAGGATATTATGTGGAAAAAAAACATAATGCACTGTCAAATTACTTCAAATTATCCAGTGTGAGTACTGCTCAGCACACATTGTTCTGCATGAGTCTGTCCATTAGAGGAGAAACCTGAAGTAACCTCTATTAGTGGGAACGGCAAAAATGTTGACAAGTTTCTGGCAGAGTCGACTACATAAATTATACAGTTACATTTTGAGAGTGCAGGGAGGGAAGTGAGTTTAGAAATTTCACCGCTTGATGACCTAATCACTGAGACACTAATGTGAATTGACAAACCCATCACCCCTCACACATATTTTATAAGACGGTAAGAAACATCATATTCATCGTAAATATAAATGTACTCTGATCAAGTGTAACGTTATAAATAGTGAGGAGCAAACAACAACTGATTGCCCTAAATGCCCTCATTAGTATTCGATTCATTCACTGAGCTGACCTATTTTACTTCTTGACCAAACAGAGCAACACAAATAGCAGTAGCTGTCAAATCCTCGCAGAGTGAGTGAATGAATTTGTGGTAAATAGCCATGTGTGACTCACTGCATGATCTTTCATCGGACGTATCCCCACAGTCATCCTCCCGGTCGCATTTCCAGGCTCGAGGTATACATCGTCCGTTCTGGCAGGAGAATTGGTCGGCCTGACAGGACTGGGCTGAGTAAGAAGAGAGAACCCACTTAATTCAATCACATGTGCATAAGTCAGTGTAGGATGTGGAGAACAACTCTAATGATCGCTACATCACCAGGATGTCAATGTCCACCCAGTGCAAACTTTTTATCACTCAATCATGTAGGAGAGCACGGAGGGTCTGAAGGCCATGGGAAATGTGCTGCTGCTTGACAGGCCGTCAGTTAAATGCTGCAAGGCCGCGGTGAACGCAGATGCACACAAGTCGCGTCGTGCAGATGTGTGATATGCATGTCAATCTGACGATGAGGGAACATTCATCTGCCTCTGACTAATGCTCATTGATTGATCCTCTAAGGATAAAAAGCTCCTGAGAGGTGCCATTAAGAACACGGGAGGCAAAGTGATATACTGTAAGTGTTCCTGACATACTGTTGCCTCTTATAGGTACTATAGCACTTTGATACTGGAGAGTGCTCTCACACAATGAGATTGATTCCACTGTACTGAAACTACTTGAGAGCTGCAACATATAAGCTTGGTGTGTGCCTTGACAACACTGGACATCTCTGTTCCAGACTTTGATGAGTAAAGAGCATCTGAAGTATGATAAAAATGTTTCATGTCTTACTGTATGAGACAGCTGTTCAATCTTTTATTCTTAGACTGGGTTGCATCAACAAAGATTAATTCAATCTGAGATTAGTTATAATCAGTTACGAAAAACTAGGTTTATGTGAAATTAAGCAGAGCTCTGTTGCACAGTTAAAAACTAACTTTCGTCTAGTAAAAACAGGTTTATTGACTTAACAGAAATTAAAGGGATAGTTCACCCAAAAATGAAAATTGAGTCATTATCTGCTCACTCTCATGCCAATTGAAGGTTAGGTTTAGTTTTTTAGTCTGCAAACAATTGAAGTGAATGGTGACCAGTTTTCAAATGTAAAGAAACAGAAAGAAAAAAAAAAAACAACATAAAATGCTACCCATACTGCTCGTCTGGTGTAATCCAAGTCTCCTAACGCCCTGACATGCCAAGTTGACTAAAAAACATGTTATTTACACCATGTTTTTAGCCTGAATCTTCACTGGAGATCCTTAGCCTGGAGCCATGTTGACGTGCACATGCACACTGTCTGAGCTGGGTGTTTGGTTTTTTCCCAGTTTCATTCACTTACTCTGTTTCAGAGATTCTGCAACACTGTTTTCCTGTGAAACTCCAGCAGTCCAGATGCTCAACTGGCATGAGGGTGAGTAGATAATGAATTTTGATTTTTGTGTGAACTATCCCTTTAAGTTTAATGAGGATGAAGATGCTTGCTTACCCCAATTAAAATAATTAAATAAATGAATGAATAAATAAATAATTTGAGTGCTGCTGGGATGTAGTTCCCAACTATAAGTAAAAAAGAGGGGCTAATTTTTGCCTGCTCTGTATTCCTTAACAAAAGACTACATTGTTTGCTAGCTAGCTAAAAAGTTACATTGTTTGGTATCTGTAGCAAAAATGTAACCAAATGGTATTGCCTATGTCCATATATTGATGGCTGTTCACCACCTCAAACCTTGTTCAGTTTCCCCAATATATTGTTGTTACGTTTCATTATGCTACGCTACACTATGTTATGCAACATCATGCTACGTTTTGCTATGTTATGCTATTCTTGGCTACATTACATTATGTTATGCTACATAATGGTACACTATGTTACGCTACGTTATGTTACATTACATTATGTTACGTTACATTACTTTACGTTACTTTTAAGTTAGTTTTGACATTTAATACAACATAATTTAAAGTTAAATCATGATTTGGGTTCAAAAATGAACCCTTGAAATATACTAATAAATCAATCACAAAAATACTGTGTATATCAAGTAAACAACAGTAGATCCTGAAACCATATGTTGTCCTGCACAAAATAGACTAACTGATGTCTGTTCTGAGGTAACTAGAAGTGCAAACAGATTGAAAATCAATCCATGTGCAAAGAGAACCAATTGCCAAAATGCTTCATTACAGAGAATTATCTTTTTCACGCAGGTGATATAATCCTAAAATTATCAAACTGAATTATACTGAATCTAAGACAAACACAAGCATGGGGCAGTGGTACATACCTGAGCACGTAGTGTTGGCCTCATCCTCATTGTTGCCACAGTCATTTGTTCCATCACAAAGCCATCGTTTGGGAATGCAGCGATTGTTGCTGCATTTGAACTGATCAGTGGGACAGGTGTGGTTATCTGCAAAGAGTTCAAACAGCAAACAAAAGTCAGCAAATCACCTTGAAGCTCTTACATGAAATAACTAAAAAAGCCAATAAATCAAAAAGAAAAACATGAGGAATATTTCACAAAGCCTTTATTTTAAGTTTAAAATGTCACATTTTCGGTTTCTAAAGCCACAGCTGAAATGTTGTGCTTTCTTAATATCAAACCTTTACTAATTCTCTGGCTCATGTGATCTTTCTCAGTTCTATGGGGAAAAAAGTTCAATATTCACAGCTTCTTAGAGAAATTTCTGAGTCTACAGCTCAACCAATCTTGCTCTGATAGACCAGCAAGCCTCCATAAAAAGGAATGATGTTTTAGAGGCGAATCTCACTCATGTTTCTCCTTGGTAGTTTGTCCTTTAATAGACAGTAATGGAGTCTCCATAACATTTTTACAGTGGTTTTAAATATATTTGTTATGTGGTTTTAGTGCCTTGATTTTTGCTTTATATAAAGCCTTCACATAATAACTCAGGAAATATACTTCACTGGAACATTCATATTTTCTCATTCAAAACATTACAGTCCCCTTTATACAGCTGATGTCTGCATTAATCTTTTTTCAAGTCAGATTTTGGCCTGATAAACTGTCAGGTAGGCTCCATATCCACCATAACAAACCAGGTTAGTAGATTGTTAAACTATATGATATGCCAGGAGAGCAGATAATTGATTTTTCAATTCTGATCATTCTGGCAGAGGATTAGATTATGGTGCTTTGCCTTCAGAAAAAAAAAAAAAAGAAAAGAAAAAAAATTAACCAGCATCCAAGTGTCTAACATGGTGTTTATCCGCCTGATTTGTTAAAGAGCAAAACCACTTCAGCAAGAGCAAAAGGAGAGACAGCAGTGTGGAGGAGGAACACTTTTCACCCCTGCTTACCACCACAGTGACATTTAGGAACATAGAAGTTGACAGCAAGGAAGAATCAGCCTTAAAAAAAAAGCTTGTGCTTTTCTTGCTTGGTGCATGTGGCTGTGTGTGCATGTAAGTGTACTAACATGTACAGTCTCTACACACCTGAAGAACCTGATGATACGATACATATCACGATACAGGGGCTACAATCCAGTATATTGTGATATATTGTGGTATTCCAAGCAAGGTGATGTATTGCTTTTTTAAATATAATTTTTTAGGAAAACTGTCATAGTGCATACTTTTTAAAACAGTCAGAAGAGAGAAGATGGATGACAACACTGCAGTCAGGGGTCTACACACAACATGCAATGAAGCACTGCCATGAATCTTTGCATGTATCATGATATCATGATACAGTGTTTTTGAGAATCAATACAACATCACAAAACATAATATCACGATACTCAAGTGTATCAATATTTCTTACAACCCTATTAAATGCAGGGCCAGTTTCACCGACAGTTAATCCAGAAGTAGACCTCAATCTGACACTTGAGTCACTTTCATAAATGTAGCTTAAATTTGACTCAGTTAGTTGGAGACTGTGGAGTCCAACACCTGGACTGGTGTGAATCTTGAGACCAAACAATGACAGATCCAAAAAGAATTGATTAAAAAAAAAACTTCAGTGGGTTTGAAAAAAATGCTAATAAATTGTGTCAAAGCATTCAGTTATTTAAAGTGAAAAACAGACTTGTCTGGCCTCTGTAGAGCCTGCTGGTCTTCATTTAGGTCAGGGCTGCCCAAAGCAGGGCCCATGGATTCTAACTAAAAATAAACTGAATTAATTTTTTAAAAATTATAATAAAAAATCTTTTTTTTAATGCAGTTTTATTTTTGTGAGGTAAAAATGCCCTTTAAGTGGCACCTTTATGGCTCCCTTGATAGAATGTGTGTTCCATGATTTAAGGCTGTATTGCAGCGGCCCCGGTTTGATCCCAGACCATGGATCTTTGCTGTATGTCGTCCTCTTTCTCTCTGTCCCACCTGTCTTGCATATTTTTTGAAAAGCTCTTTAAATACGTAGGATCCATAATTATTAACTATTTTTCATAATCTGAGCACAACAGGTTGAGATACGGGCACACAGACAGACAGACAGAGCAGCGCCACCTGAACATTCTGCATTGCATTTCGACAAAAGATTACAACACAATATAGTAGGTGTGTGTTTTTCGGCCCGTGGCACATCATTAAGTTTTGGTTTTGGCCCTCCAAGAAAAAATGTTTGGACACCCCTAAATTAGATATTCCATGGAGTTAAAAATTTAGATATTCCATAGCTGTGTCTCAAATTGTGTACTCCTGTACTTAACAGTTCCTGTTTTAATAATAATAATAAAATAATAATAACTTTATTTGTATAGCACTTTTCATACAAAAGGAAATGTAGCACAAAGTGCTTTACAATCAATGATAAAGAAAATAAAGACCCCCCCCCCCCCCGCTCCCCCACCTCTACCCTGCCCACATACACATACACAAGATCACACAAACTCACAAACTCAACACTCACGTTACATCATGATGAACTAAGTACTGAGGAAATGCCATCTTGAGTTAAAAAGAAATGAAATGAAATGAGGAAACACAGGAGATAAATTCTAAATAAAACAATAAGAAGACAAATAAAATTGAACAAAATTTATATATATATATATATATATATATATATATATATATAAAATAGAATAAGATGGATAAACTGAAATAAAATATCTAAAATTGATTAGATTAAAAATTTAGTTAAAAGCCAGACTAAAAAGGTGGGTCTTAAGTTTGCTTTAAAAAAAAAATTTTTTTTGAATGCATAAGTGCGTTCACATTGCAATTTATGGCAAAACGAAGAGCACTGCAAGTACCTGCAACAACCAAAAAGTCAAGTGTGAAATGCTCGACACTTCTCGCCCCCAATGGTCCCCATCTTGTCTACATAGTGGAAGAGGCGTGGCTACCAAACCCAGGTGGCCAAAGAAGCAGCTACAGTGACTACAGTGGCCACAGTGAGCACTGAATTATACAGATATAAGTGATGCATGAATCTTTATCAATTAGTACCACTATACTGTTGTCAGATTAAAGCCAATAAAAAAATAAATAAATCAACAAACTGGTGTGTTTTTCAGGTTTGTGGGGAGGGAGATTGTGGGGTATTTTTAACTTCAGAGGACAAACTAAAGCAAACAGAATTACAAGGACATTCAGGTTGAATGATGTGAAATTGAAAATAAAAGAATAAACAAGTAGATGTTTTAGCAGGTGGCAGTAAAACTCCACAAGACTTCAGTTTGTGCACGAAGAAGAAGAAGCTGCAATCAGCAATTCAGATAAGGGCACAATGGACGTCCCTGATTTCCAACAGGGAAACGTGTTGAAATTCACGTGTTGAAATTCACGCACGTGCGTACATAAGTGAGCACATAATGTGCAAAGTGTACGACATGACCAGAAGTTAAACCTGCCTCTTTGAAGGATTAATTTAAGTCTCAATTTAGTCCTAGTGGTCCCTTTTGCAATCATCTTAGTCTTAGTCTTTATCTTTGAAATTGGACCACAGTGTATTTGTGTGTTTGCACGCAGTGTGTTGTGTTGTGCTCATCTGAAGATCCTCACAGCAGGTGTGGCTCTCCTCATCGCTTCCATCCAGACAGTCGTCGTCTCCGTCACACTTCCACAAGGCCCGGATGCAGCGATGATTGTGGCACTGGAACTCATCACTTTTACATCGCTGCGGCTCCGAACCACTGCTGAGGTTTCTGGGAGAAACAGTGGTGAGAATAAATCAACGAGAGACTTCCCATGAAGTATGTGTTTAGGGGAAATTATTGGCACAGCCATAATAACACAAAAACATGTTAATAATGTCTCATGACCCCGTGCGTAACTACTGGGATTTGGCTTATATTTCTGGAAACCCGCTGGGATACTTCCCCACCTGTATTTATTTGTTTATTAGCAGATTTGCATGTGAATAGATAAGGTTATTATTTGATCTCCGTCCCATAGGATGAAGCCAGGATTACAGTATACTGGGACAGGATGATCTTAGGCCTCTCGCTCTGCCTGATTCATTATGTCCTCCTACCTGCACAGGTGACATTGTTCTTCTCCAGAACCTGGTTGTCAGCGCAGGCACACACTCTGCCTCCTGGGATGGCAAGGCAGAGGGTACCGCAGCCCCCATAATTCACACTGCACGCGTTGTCACCTGGAGAAATAGATCCCAAATAAGGTGTCTTGCTCATTTAAACATACATTTTCCAAAGCCCTCCTTAAGTGACACGGGTTTTCTGCTGTTGTTTTGTCCATTTTCCCTTTTTTTATAGTGAGCAGCAGAGGTTCAGCGGCCACTTTAAAGCCTGCAAAAATAAATCCCCACATTGATACAAAACTCATCTCCTGTCTTGAAGAGACATGGCAGGTATATGCCATGTGATCTACAGTATAACTACATGTCGAGTGAATCATTGGGAACAGTGTGGGTGAGAGACATTTGACATTTTTATCCTTCTTGGGGGAATAATTTGTCTTTCCGGACAAAGCTGACATTCTCCAAAGGAAAAAAAAAAAATACTGTCACATACAAAGTTAAGGCATAAGACACCTTTGTCACTTTCATTTAACACAGAGCCCAAAGGCAGTGCCTGAACCAATGAGATAAAGCTTTTGGTTTTGTAAGAGCCAATCAGTAATCCTCAGAGGACGAGACAGCCAATTAATCTATTCAGTGACATGAACAATGGAGAAATGTCCAGCAAAAAAATCCTCTGTATGGTGTGAACTAGGCTGTGCATGCCGTAGCCAGCCATTCATCTGCATCACACACTTGGCGTGACACTTTCTTATTCAAAATCCATGGCATTAAAGTTTTTGTATGAAAATGATTGTCTTGAGAATGAAAGAGACTCATGTCATGAGTCTAACACCTTGTCACTGGACCGGGTACAATTATATTCAGGGTCCTCATACATTTTCTATTAGAAAATTCCAGACTTTTCCAGACTCAAATTATTAAAAAATCAATTTCTCTGACCATATTTGACATCTAGCTTTGCCATCCAGGCTTTATATTTGGAATTATCAAACCGGCCCTTGGAGAAGTTGGGCGAATTCCACTGTCAAACATCTCTGCCAAAAGAGGAGGAAAACAAACTGGTGCTACATATACTCTACTTATTTTACCTTATCCTGAATAACTAACACTTTACTGTAAATACACATTCTCAGAAATAACGTGATGATCTTATAGAATAAAATGCATTGCTGGAGATTAAACTACCCAACAGTGTACAAAGTAGCTAAAAAGAGCCTTAAACATCTACAGCAGTAAAATGCACTAAACACATGAATGCAGCAGCAGCAGTGGAAAACATCAGGTATAACAGGAAAACAGGGACCATTTTCCTGCACAATAAGTAATGCTACTTTTCTTGAATTTTTCACTAAAACTGAAGTAGGGAATGCTCCTTTATGAGTTGAGACACTTCTCCTATTTCTTAAGCCAAATAAACCATTTATGAAACCACTGGATCATCTGAAAAATGCGTTGCCACAGAGCTGAAAACAGGGCTGTTCTTCTCAGATCCTGTAAAGTTGACACTTTGGAGATACAGCGACGATTTACTTTTGACTAACAGTAAATTTTACTATAATACTAACATACTTTTACCTTAGTAAAGCTTAGAATGCCAAAGTTTTACATGTAGTGGAGTATTCTGAATGGGGGTTATTAGTAATTTTGCTTAAGTAGAGGAGTTGAATTGCACACCTACTGCACCTGCGTGTTACAGCAGGCATAGCTTTCCCCTTTAAGGAAGGTGGGCTTGTGGGTAGCTAGCGTGACGGAGGTCTAGAGGGGTTTGATGTGTGAGGGAGCCAGCTGGTTAGCAGGTACAAGCTGCTAACTAGCTGAGTTAGCTTTTAAAGGACCAGCTTTACTGTGAAGAGTATGAAAAGATTCTGTAGAAATGTTACATGAACAGGGACTTTTTTTTTTCTGTGGCAGTAAACAACACGCTGCCTTTGAGTAACTATTATACTGCGATCTGAGCTGATCTTAAACACTTTATGCCTGACTGAAGTAAAGTAACTGCTCCTCAGCAGCGAGCAATGAAAATATAACAAATATAATCAATATATAACCCAGCCCTAATACTGTGCAACTGTAGAGGCAGCTCTGCATAGGAGTGTGCGGTCAGTTGCACATCATATTTCTTCCTTTGTTTTTGATGACATCAAACTCCGCTCTGGCCTGCGCTCTCCAGCTGCCTGCTACAAACGCCATGAAAAATATTGTGCTTTTATGATTGTTTTATGATTGTATTTCAAAATATTGTTCATAGTGAGCTGTGAACCTGATTTGCCATTATTTGGGTGTTTGAACATTAAATTGTTGCATCAAAATTATTACCCACTCTTCACTTTCACTTTCACCTTCAAGTTCACTCATCATTTTTCAAAATACATTTTTTGTGGAAGAAAAATTAACTCTCAACAAAACATGATCAGTTGTTAAAACTTTTTCAAGTATTCAAGTTAGGCTCAAAACTCAAAAATCTATTGAAGTAAGTTGCCTTGAAATTTTAAGACTTCTAAACTTTTCTTTTTTATGGTGCATCCTGCGTAGGAACCCTTTCTCCACATTTAGAGCAATAGCATCAAGCATCAGCCTCCTCTGATTGTGCCGTGGGTGTCTGAGCACTGTTTTTATTATGGGATAACAAAAACAAAAATGCCTGCTGTTAGGGCCAATGCACTCCTCTCCTCTGTCAGCCTCACCCGGCTCCTCTCCTATCTGCTCTTTTCAGCTTTCTAACAGCATGAATCCATCATCATTTGTTACAGAATTGAGCAAACCCCTCCAAACCTTGGTCACCTTATTTAACTTCATAGACTGGAGCCCCAAGTGATTTTAAAGTCACTGTCAGTGTTGATCAATGCCCGGTTTACAGCATGAAATCTGACACCAATAGGCGTACATATGAAATCTCTGGTGTATATATTACATTAAGTGCTCTCCATTAAAGAAATGTGTTTAGGGCATTCAAATGCCTGGACACACGGCACAGAGAAGGTCTATTTCTGGCACTAAACGGCCACTTTGTGTGTTAGGGAAGCAATGGTTCAGTGGCACTGGATGCAGATCACATGAGGGAAAAGCAGCCAACCTTGCTGACTCTGTGCGTCGTACACACGCAGGCCAAATAGCGGCGGTCTCTCGCTCCGCAACAGAGTGACATCACCGGTGGACAAGTCCAGCTGGAAGACCGAGGCGTTCATGTACTCCGTCCAAAAGATGAAATTACGATAATGAGAGATGCCAAATGGATGGTTTAGCTCTTTTCCATTGTACACCACCTGCAACATGAAACAAACATGCAGTGTAATCAAAAGATTAGCAGAGATACGGAGCGACACCATCAGCAACAAAAAAAGAAAAAATCAGTCATCTCAAACAGGGTTCTAGCTGTTTGGATTTGGGCTTAGAAATTATTTGATCACAGTATATGATGAATGTGATTCAATTTCTTTGCACAAATTTATTCACGCGGCGCTCTCTGGTTATAATAATGTTTGCTAGAATCTTGGCATTGATTAAATAGCATTTGCAAATAATTCATTAGTTTAATATGCCAGTACAGCCACAGTCGACAGGAGCAGTTGGGGATGAAGGGATGAAGTTGGCAGTTGTTGTGGGAAGAGGAGCGGTTTCTCACTGCTTTGCAGATTGACATATCACTGCTAAAATATAGAAATCTGTTTTGGATGCTGAAATTATCATGTAATATTGATCTGACACTGAAAAGTCAAACACTAATTTAAAGGTCCAGTGTGTAAGATTTAGGGGGATTTATTGGAGGAATATGGCAGGAATGGAATATAATATTTATTTATAAGTATGTTTTCATTAGTGTATACACTAATGAAAACATACTTATTAATATTATATTCCAGTCCAATTCCAATATCAGTCAGCCGTTTATGTCTACAGAGAGAATTGGTTGTCTTCCACTGAGGCTGCCATATTTCTTTTTTTTTTTTTTTTTAAGTTATTTTTTGAGGCATTTTTGCCTTTATTTGACAGGACAGGCAGAGAGTAGACAGCAAAACAGGGCAGAGAGAGAGGATGACATGCAGCAAAGGGCCCAGGTGGGAGTCGAACCAGCAGCCGCTGCAGAGGACTAACAGCCTCCATACATGGGTCGGACGCTCTACCAACTGAGCTAAACATCTACCAGGCTGCCATGTTTCTACAGCAGCCCAGAACAGCCAACCAAACACTGGCTCTTGATATGGCCTTTCAACTTTTTCGTGACTTGGAAGGGGAGGGTGAGGGGAGGGTGAGGCGAGCGGTATCCAGTTGTTTGCAATATGCAATGTCACCTCTAGATGTCACTAAATCCTACGCACTGGTCCTTTCATATCAAATTAACATGGCAACAATGTAAAATAAATATACAGCAAGAGTCTGTGACAGCAAAATATCATGCCTTGATTAACATTTGTAAAGCATTTGTGAAATACAAAATGAAAATCTTGACAAAAGCTATTAAAATATAAGTTTTTTATATATATAAATGATTTGGCTCTTTTCTGTGTTTGGTGAACACTTTTTTAGGGTGTAAAACTACTACAAGTTGTGTTGACCAAGGTCATTATAGCTCACTAAAACTAAAATTAAAATTAAAATTAAACTTGTGGTTAAAGCTGCTACAAGGAACTTTCATGTTTTGTTGAGTTTGGAGACCCCTGTGGACAAAAGCGGTAGTGTAACCACAAAGAATAACGTCAAAAATAAAATTATCAAAAGAAAAATGTAACTATCATACTCCACACTTCAACTGCTCGCAGACGCTCTTGTTTGCTCATGTAGGTCATACGGAGGCGTCACTGTTAAAGTGAGACTGTTTCATAACCAGTTAAAAACTTCTTGTAGTAGCTATAACTGAAATAAAAATAAAAAACAAGTGAAAACTGAGACAATATTATGTACTTACAAAACCAACTAAAATGAAAAAATATATATACATATACAGGAGATGGTATTGGTGCATATGGTTACTGAGACAGGGAGGTCTACATGACTTTAATACCTCCTCTTGAAACTTGCCCCTGATAAAATCCCCTCATACTATAATAATAAAAAAAGAATAAAAATAATACTGAAACGAATAAAGCTAAACAAAAGCAAAACATTTTTGAATAATGTTATGGCTGCAGCCGCCCCGTCCTGTGTGTAACCCTTACTTGTAGTGTTTTTTTTTTTTTTTTTTGTATGCTAATTAGGATGTGCTGTCCCCAATGCTCGATTGGCTCCAGCTGGGTGGTGTTGTAGTGGAGTGCTGTTCCCACTGTGCTGTTTTCTGCTGTTCATCAAGTAGAAGTAAAAAGTAAGGCTTTTACTTTCATCTTTGATTTCCTTTAGACAGTAATTATTATCTCTAGTTTTTGAGCGTCCTCTTTTGGATATATTTAGCACCTACCATCCCTCACCAATTTCTGTTTACAAAACTCTTTGTTGATAAAATAACATTATTTATCTTTTACAGCTGGTTTATGTTAATTCCCTTTTCCACCACAAACTTGGGTCATTACATAAATAGGGGCTGATTCTGGATCTGAACCTGGGACTGCTCACAAAAATAATAGATTAGATTAGATTTTATTCTGAACATATTAAAAGAAAATACAATAGAATATGCAAGTATGAAACAAACAAAAGTAACAAAGCAAACATTCAGCAGAAATAAATAATTCATGGATGAGAAGAAATGAGACGACTCAAGTCCTACTCACTTTTTTTATAGTTCATTAATAAACTGAAATGATCGAGTATTCACACTTTTTGCCCCAGTTTTCACCAAATACAACTCAATCAATAACACGGCAAGAGCAAATAAGCAGAATAAAACAAACAAAACTGCCCAAATCAAAATAAACTACACATCTTGTCCTCTAATGTTACCTGGACGTGTTGTCATTGATGTAGCAATGCCTGTGCCTGAACTCGAGCTGCACCACTAATCACGTGACATGCCTCACACTCTGCAGTACAAACCAAACGCACCCTTCAGATCTGGTGGTCCAATTGAACCGCTAAAACCTCCCATCTCTCCCTCTGCCTGTCAGTGCCATTGCTGCCTTGCATCAGTGTCACTACCTGATCATTCACCACCACCACCCAAGCATCCACCTGTGGGCTCCAACAGGTGGTCCAAGGTATTTGTTCAATATCTCTATGTAAAAATAATCTGTGAGGAGGGATGAGGTCGGAGGCTGGACGCCAAACTCTAACTGTGTTCTGCTGCTGCAAAAAACAGTCTAAACGAGAGTTGTCTGACTGAATTACAGTTATTCTACAGAGTATCTCCTTTGCTTGTAAGGCAGTGGCCTTTAGTGTTGGTCCTCACTGGCTGCTTCTCCATCATAGAAATTCCTCTCAGATCATGTTGACTTCCTCTCATTTGAAACAGCTTCTGGATGCTGCCGCTGGGTAATAACAGATTTTTTGTTTTTTTGTTTTTTTGCTTTGTACATGATTTGACTCACTTTGAAGTCGACCAGGTCTTTAAATTGTAGTGCTTTTAGTTTGATAAAGAGTGGGCTGGTTTGTTCAGGCAATAAAAACTAAACTGAAATGAGCAAACCCACTCGGGAAAGTAAGTGCAACTAAACCGAATTTAAAACAAAATTATAAACAGATGACATCAGTTGGGGTCTTGAATTCCACCCTTTTGCCTGCTATTAAAATCTCACAGGCGTACTAATCCTAAAGTCTACCAGAATCGGAGCTAGAATGATCCCTGCGAATAAGTTTCTACATCATTAAACTGCTCTTCATGATCTCTACATGTTTAAACTCACCATTCTTCCAGTCCCATTCAGATGAATCCTCTCGATGTGATCGTAGTAGGCGTCACACCAGTACATGGTGCTGGTGCTGTGGTCCAGCGTTAGCCCATTGGGCCACAGCATGTTGGAGGTGACGAAGATGCGGCGGTTGGATCCGTCCATCCAGGCTTTCTCTATCCGGCCGATGCTGTCATTGACTTCATCCTCCTCCCAGTCTGTCCAGTACATCCAGCTGTCATACACAGAGATACACACAATTATTGCATTGCTTTTATTCAGGTGGATCAATAGATCACCGCAAGCTCTGAACCAACACTGATCACATTCCACATTCAAACTAAAGCAGGTAATTTCAGCTGTCTCCGTGCCTCACACTTTGACTCCGGTGTTATATGGCGGTGCTTGTTCCTTCATCAGCCTCCTCCTGCTTTGATTTCTTATCAATCAATACACATGTGACAGCATGTTTCTGCAGGCTTCTCTCAAAATGATTTATTACATATCACAGTGAAATGTGTCTCGTGGGTTCTGTTCCTGTGCACCCATGGGAAGACAGTGTGACTGTGCCCCCCCCCCCCACACTGAATCTTTCACATGCTGCTTTGATTCACACAGCAAAAGAACACAACCTGTACTGTCAAAGATGACTGTATAACCATTAGCTAAGAAGAGTGTTTTTAACATCATGACGAGAGCGTTCCCCCACTGAAATGGAAATAAACTGGAATTCAGATTTCCCATATGTAAAACCAAATAATCAAACATCCCTGGCAATCAAAAGCAAGTACGAGAAATTATTCAGGCTTATCGAGTTAAAGTGCTGCTTGACTGCACATCAAGGCAAAGTTAGCAGTCTCATATTCCCCACCAAATAAAAAAAAAGTTTTCAGTGTATCTTGTGTATACTGAGACTGCATACTCTCAGCGGGCCTGTGGTATTTGAATTGTGATTGGGTCAACGATTTGATGTGATCTGTTCTCTAGTAACCATGCCCGGGGGATTTGCTCTGTTTGAGTGCGGCTGACTGAGCCATGTGGCCCCCCTGTCTCTTATCAATGATAGAGGGCTGGCTAAGGGAAGATGAAACAGAATGGGATATGGAGGTGAATGAAGTCTCCCTCTGTCTTGAAGTCATCTTTAAGACCTCATGAATCATTCAGCGATCCTCCACAATTGCATGTGGACTCTCTCTCTCACACACACACACACACACACACACACACACACACACACACACACACAGACACAGACACACACACACACACACCACACACACACACACACACACACACACACACACACACACACACACACACACACACACGCCTACATGCACACTCACACACATACAGTACACTGACTGAGATGGACTGATGGACACCATGCAGTTGTATAATAAGAATCAGTGTGACAACTGAATTTTATCTATGGTCCTTATTCAGCAACATTTTTTAATCAATTAATTATTTAAAGTGACAGTTCACCCCAAAATCAAAAATGCATGTTTTCCCTCTGGCCTGTAGTGCTGTTTATCCATCTCAGTTTTTTGGGTGTCAGTTTCAGAGTTTTGGAGATATCTGCTGTAGACATGTCTGCCTTCTCTCTAATATAAAGGGACTAAATGACACAAGGCTTGTGGTTCTCAAAGCACCAAAAAACACATTTAAAACTTTAAAAAAAAAGTGTCTCTTTTCCAAAAATCATGACCCAGTTGCTCAAGATAATCCACAGATCTTGCTTTGAGTAGTTTCATGTTGGAACTATTTTCATTCAAGTAGAAAAGAAAGTAGTTCTGGTAGATTCTACTGCAGAAAAAAAAAAGTATTTCCCACATTCACACACACACTTTATTTGTCTCCCTCAGGAGAAATTTGTCTCAGATAAAGGGGAAAAGCTGCATCAAACCAGACACTGCCGTCCAAAAAAAACAATAGATAAGAACATTAAATAGGTCACATGTGCAAAACATTAGCTTATGGTGATAAAAAGTAAAAAAAAAAAACTGTGCAAATTCGTCGCCCACATTCCTCACAGTCATACTGGGATAGAATACAAGGGGCATACTCCTGCTACCCAGGTACTCAGACACACTACTACATACTCACATACAAAAGCAACACTCCTTCTGCATTACTTACAACAGACAGCAGTTGGTGAGACTGCAGTTATCTAAAAGGCATCCTGTGTTTTTGTCTGTCCTCCACTATTTGGAGGAGAGAGAGACCAGGTTGTGAATTTTTCACATGTATTTTTTTGGTGCTTAAAGCACCGCAAGCCGAGGGCCATTTAGTGCCATTATATTGGAGAGAAGCCAAACATCTCTACAGTTAATTCAATAAAAGCAGGTAAACAGACATACTGTTCATGTAGCTGTAGTTATATGTCCTGTCCCATCTGCTCCTGTTGACTTTTTTTCCTGTCCCGTCCTCGTCCCCTGATAAATAGAGAAATTGACTCCCATCCTATGGGAATCCCACAGGAATCCCCTGTCCCACAGGATTTCCCAAAAAATGTCAGCCTCTTCTCACACACACTCACACACACACGGTTAATGCTCTCAGCCGCATGAGCGAGAGCCTACAGGTGTAGTGTTAGCTTACTTTCAGAGCTTTTGGCCATGAATTATTTCATTAGGGTTTTTTTTGGAAGTTTTGAGCACACAACCAGATAAAAGAGACTTGGATTATTCTGTGTGAGCTGTGTGAGAGATTTTAAACATAAGTTTTACTATTTTAAAAACAGAGGTAACATCAACAAGCATGCATTGCCTGTTTTGGATTAATTCTTTGTTCACATGAATGCAGTGACTAATTTGCAAACCATGCTGGCAGTGAAGTTCTCCTTGGTTAATTAGAATGTGACACAAATCAGCTGAGAATTGGCTCAAAGTTTTTTGTGTCATCATTGTTTTTTGCAATCAGTGACTAGAAAGCATTAATCTCAATCTCCTGATTGCATATTTTTTAATAAACATCGTCTGATAACGATAAGTGTCTCATCAATCTGGGCACGCCTTGACCGAACCCTTATCAATAAACTCAGAAAAATATTCACTAGATTAAAAGACAATAATCATTATTTGCAGCCCTTTTTTCATTTAATGCACTCTATTATTCTACCCTGAGAGGGTATATAAATGTACTTCATATGAAATGGATTTTATAAATAAACATAAAAAGGGAAAATAGGAATTGTGAAAAAACAGAGTTGCAACAATTTATCAGTTAACCGTTTATTAAATTAAGTGCCAACTATTTTGATAATCGATTAATTAGTTTGAGTAATTTTTTAAAGAAATAAAGTCAAAATTTCTCTGCTTCCAGCTTCTTCAATGTGAATATTTTCTGGTTTCTTTGGTGCTTTATGACAGTAAATTGACTATCTTTATGTTGTGGGTAAAACAAAACATTTGAGGATGTTGCCTTGGGCTGTGGGAAGCACTGATTGACGTTTTCTGTTATCTTATAAACCAAACAGCTAATTGCTTAATTGAAAAAATAACTGAAAGATTAATCGATGATGAAAATAGTCGTTAGTTGCAACCCTAGGAAAAAAAAACACAAAAAGGAACAATGAACTGCAGTGGCATTTAAAATAGTGTTATTACACACTCATCCAGCACTGACTGAAGCTGAGTGGAGCAGCACTTGAGTTAAATGTCATTCATGTTTGGATTTTTAATTTTTTTTTTTTTTTTAATGTGAGCACATGTATGAGACTCCTAATGCAGCAAAGATAGGGAGGTGTGACACTGTTAAGTTGACAGTAGTGGTCCTTATCATGTCAACACAGACTAGAGGTGGCAAACAGAGCAGAAAATAAGGTGGTGAGAATGCAGTGGAGAAATCGGTTGGGGAGGTGCATCCACTTTACCTGAAGAGACCCTTCCAGCAGAGCAGATAGAGATCAAAGGACTGTCGGGTTCAGGCTGACTGCTCCCTCAGAAGCCCAAAACTAGCTTCCTAATCATTTGTGCTATCGGTGGGAGGGTTGGAGTAAAAATCATTAATGCTTATACAAAAAAGTGACATGATATTCCTCACAGTCAACACTGCTGCTGCTGCTGCTACAGTATATCTGTCAGGACTGAAGTTCTTTAAAAAAAGGACCAGCAAGATATTTCCTCATTAGTTTCAAAGGTTTAAGACTGAACTCTCACCAGTTGTTGTTTCGGTTTCTTTTTGCCCTCACACAAGACATAAGCATAGATTTTAGATTTGAAGAACAGTTTGTTCGTTTGATATTTGATATTTGATTAATTGCTGGGGGATATACACAAAATCACACATCATGGTATTTTTGACCAGATGATATAATGATATTTATATTGCAGCAATATTGTAGGTATGACTATTGGTACTTTCATAAAATATTAACACAAGGGTTGCAAGTTTGTGCACTTTCCTTAACTTGTAGCTGAAAAAAGCTAACAATCATTTAATCATTAATAATTAGTAAGACCCATAATCCATATTATTTTTCTCATTTTCATTATGTTTTCATTCTCATTTTAAGTATAATTTTAAGTTTTCTCATCCAACAAATGCCTTGGCAGGACAAAACAATGTCAAATATTGATAGATCATTGATTAATATGTTTTTAATCAGTTAAATTTTTAACAGCGAATAACAGATAAATGATTAGTCATTAATATTCCAAATAAATGCAATGAATTTTTGATAATCATCAGTAATGTGGAAATAATGAGAATGTAAAGCCAAATAATAAAATAGCTAGAACAGTCTGTAAGTTCAGAAAATTACATCCTTTTACTGTAATACAGCCTTTAAACATGCTACGACATCCAAAATCTATCATGATATCTAGTTTCATATCGTGATACAACGGCATATCAATACATTGCCCAGCCCTAAAAAACGAGTACAATCTGTTTAAAAATGACTAGAATGGTACCTCATTGTACCAGAGACAATGTGATGCAGCAGAGCCACCTTGTTTTTACTTTGCAAATCAATCAAAAGCAGCGTGTCCATGATGCTATAGTTAAAACAATGAAGTTAATCAATTAAGTACCATCCGTGTTCCCACCACAACCAACTGCGCTGGAACTTGAAAAAAAAAACTTGGAAGCCAGTCATCTATCATCTACTCTAATCTCATAAGAAAATACAGTTGGCACACATAAAAGAAAGAGTCTGTGTAGCAAGTAAAAAACCCTACTCTGCTCCGCCTACCTAAAGCGTCTCGTGCCAATGTATTTTGGCCATAAAGCCAACATTTTTGTAGATTTCCCATGGGTAGTTCATTCTCACACTGTATTAAATGATCACCATTTAGACAGAGATGACCGTGCCTCAGCCCTTCAATGTATGACTGTGCCATGTCATGTTGATGCCTGCATAATATCCACTTATTATCACCTGGCAGGAGAAATGCACAAACATCAGTGTTCCTGAGGAAGCATTGCCACCATCACCGTCATTATACACCAGCTGAGATGGACAGGCCATGTAATATGGATGCCAGACACAAGCCTTCCAAAACAGGTCCTATATGCAGAGCTGAAGGCTGGCAAACAAGCACTGGGAGGTCAGAAAAAGTTCTTCAAGGACAACATCAGGATCAACCTCAAAAAATTCCACATAAACAGCTCTAACTGGGAACAACTTGTGCAAAACAGAACCGCACAGAGAAACATCTTACACGAAGGTGCCACTTTCCATGAAGACAATCTCAGACAGGCTGCAGAGTCAAGCAGCAGCAAAGAAAGAAGAAAGTCCCCATCGAAATGGCCCCTCGATATCCCACTCCCAGCATTTCATATTAATGTTCACACTGCAACAAAGTTTGTAGTTCCATAATTTGCCTCTTCAGCCATTTGAAGACCCTCAGTAAGAACCCCCAGGAGGACCATCTCACTCCCGTCTTACTACTTCAAGTGATCATCCAAATGATGATGATGGTTGTATCATGGGATGTCATGTGACATCTACTCCGGCTCTGAGTGCAAGTGCATATGACTTTCTGTTGCGGGTTGCCATAAGCTAACTTGTTAGCTTGTTACACGTCACATAGCAATGGCTGCCTGTTTTCAAAGATCGGTAGCATCTATTAAAAGGACACATTGATTAAATCTGGATATTATCTACAATTTTTTAAGACTTTTCTTCATCAGTTGACTGTGACCACACATAGCTCTGCGCCCTTTCCCAGATAGCTGCTAGCACCTTTTAGCATGGATAGTCTTTTGTGAAAAAGAACTGCTATCACTAATGGGAAACCAACACTTTATTTATTTACAGTCTATATTATCTCTATTGTCTATTGTGTATATTATCTATGTTTTATGAACTTGGGCTACTGTGTTAATTGAATGTAAACATATTAAAGCTGCAACGATTCATCAATTCTGAATCAATTATTAAATTAATCAGCAACTATTTTGATAATCGATTAATCAGTTTGAGTATTTTTTTAAAAAGAAAACAGGTCTAAATTCTCTGATTTCAGCTTCTTAAAGGTGAATATTTTCTGGTTTCTTTCCTTCTCTCTGACAGTAAACTGAAATCTTGGATTGTGGGAAAAACAAAACATCAGAGGATGTCATTTTGCCCTTGGGAAACACTGATCAACATTTTTCACCATATTCTGATATTTTATAGGCAGACAACTACAAATCCTTTAATCGAGGAAATAATCGACCAATTAATTGACTATGAAAATAACTGTTAATTACAGCCCTAAGACATATGCCACATTTAAAGGTCACAGCCTACCCAGGCAAAGATTTCACTGCACGTTACTCATGTATGTGTGACTTATATTTTGTCAGTGTCACTGCTATGCTAGAAAACAAGACACAACACTAGAAAGAAGGGCAAAGTGTAGACTTAATTGTAATTCTGGACCTGTTTAGTAAGATATTGATTAAATGTTAGGACAAGAGGAAGGGAAGAAAAAATCAAAAGTAAGTATGAATAAGTTTTGGTTTGGTGAAAGAGTGAAACAGCTGTGTATGGCAAAATGTTTCGAACAACCCCCTTGAGGCTTGAAAGCTAATCTCTGACTGCTATGGATTTGGTGTGTGTTAATACGATTTAGGCCTTAAAGTGTTAATCCTTAAGATCCTTAAGACACTCAATGAATTTGAGTTTTGCAGCATCTCCTCTAAATACCATCTCTGCTGGTGGGAACCTCCACATATAAATTCAAACAGGAATGCAAAGGAGTGGATACATGACGACTGCAGAGAAACAACTGATAGCTGTGGTTTCAGTTCAGGCGGCAAGACAAGCCACCATTTTATTCCTCAGAATAAACCCTGCAACTCTGTACTCATTAAAACAACAGATGTTTGCTCAGTTTAACCATGCTGGTTTAGTTGGGGGTGCCAGACTATGCCCTCCACATTTACATGTCTTCTTTTGAAAGGCGCATGATGTGATCATCAGTCAAAGCAGATGTCTGCTGAAACAGATGATCTCCAGGATTAACATTTGAAGCAAAGTGATATTTATATCTACAAAAGGGCACAGTGGTCTTTGCTAACTACAACCATATACCATGTAGTTTATGTATTTACAACAGCAACAACCAAGAGGCAGATTTCAGCATGCCACTTTTGGCAGCTGTCAGATGCTTTCAGAAAGCTGAATTATCCCATGGCACACCAAAGAAGTGTTCCCCCTTCAAATAACTTTCCCCTTACTTCATGGTTCATAGACAGCATCAGCTGTGCTTAAAATCTAGCTTCAAAAAAAACTGAGGACAAAAAAAAGAGATCCAAAAAAACAAACTTTCACAGCATATATTTTACAGCAATTTGAGGATTTACATGTAATCTTAACTTTTTATGCAAAAGTTTGACCTGTGAAATCTAAAAAAACAACTTACAGTTGTCAAGTGACCCTTTGCCAAGCCCCGCCCCACTTAGTTACTGTTGCTAGGCCTGTCAAGCTTTCCATTCTTTCACTGCACGCATGCCCTTTACAGCAATAACAGTGGCAGATTTATCATAGAAATTAGCAGTAATTGTTGAAACATTCAGATTCTGAGTCTACAGAGAAGTAAACAAAAGCGGCTTCTCATTTCTAGCTGATGACTGTGGAATTCATTGGCTTAAAACGATGACTCTCACTAGCAGTGAATTAATGTAACATAGCTGATGCTTAAACTCCTCAAGTCAGCTGAGCAGTCTGTCTCCAGATGACTTTTTAATGTTTCCATCTGACACATTTCAAAACAAGAACCCTGTTAAAGTGTCTTAAATATGCAAAATTACTTAATGGCTGTGCACATGATATAACGTTAACATTAACGGACTGAAGCTAAAGCTAGCTTACATCCTGGCAAACATTGGTCAGATGGTGAAATACAACACATATTTGTGTATGATAGATGAAATACACTCACTAACATGTGTAAAGACAGCACAGTGACTTGATTCGTGCAACAGATCTTGAGATGGTCACCCAGCCTGACCAGCAGTTAACCCAGCTTAGACCCAAGAGAGTGAGCCAGAGCCTCCTTCACAAAACCCCCACTAAACAAATCACTATTTAACCGCTTGAGTTTGCCAAATGCAGTGGTAACATAAGTTTGGCTGAAGGGAATGTTACTGCAACTAGTAAGCTAGCGCTAGTTACCCGAACATGCTAACATTCGCAGATTATGTTGGAGCAGACTCATGAGACACTGAGTATCACTCATCTTAGAGCCCCATGAGCATCATAACAACATGTAGAGAAATACAAAACTCGACACACCTGGGGTGCCCCAGTTGCAGTTGCTAATCCATGATTGGACAGTTTCTGTTTTGCAGGAACGGTTAAGTGAAGTGTCAGTTCTATCAAAACTATGCCTATTGCAGTTTATTCAAGAAAAACAGGCAAACACAGACATACTGTAGCCTACATGTAGCTGTAGCCCTGCACAGGTCCAGTTTTGCAAACCAATGCACGCACTACACCCAAGTTTAGCACCAGAACCAATACTTATCCAAATTATCACCAAGTCGCTGTCAGACCCGACCTCATCCAACTCATATCCATGATCAAGTCAGCTTAGAGCTGGCTACTGGTATAATCAGAATACATATAGGTGTAAAAGGGTCACTGTGGGGGTCCACAGTGGGTGGGGGGACTGAATAACTGCAGCATATGTACCTTCTTTGATCGTTTTAATTTAACCAAAGAGTAACTATATGCAGGATCTGATGATAATTGACCTCCTATGCAACAATCTGGTGAGCTAGTGAGATCATAAAAAGCATAGCAGCCAATGTTTTCACTCCGAACTCCATTAGGAGTTGTGAGTGGCAAGATAATTGATTTTCTCACTGACTGTCAGGGCTGACAGAAATCACACTGGTAAATATTATAATAAAAGACAGGACATTATTTTTCTTTTCTTTTTCTTTTTTTTACCATACCCACACACAGCTTGCCTGTAGCTAATTCATTTCCATACCTGTACCTCTACCCCTACTCATAATTTTATTTTTTTGCACCTGTTTCAAGCATTTTTTTTTTTTTTTTTTTTTTTTTTTTTTTGCGTGAATCAGCTACTGACTTTAGGATTCTTAGAGTGTCTGTTTCATACAGCAAAACACAATGCATTTGTTATTTTTCCTGACCTGTTAAGAGGGTCGACCACAATAGCCCGGGGGTGTGACATATTCCCCTCCAACAGAGTCTTCCGGGTCTGGGAGGCTCTTTCCAATCTGGCAACGCTGATTGTCTTCCTGTAGCCATCATTGGTCCAATACAAATTATTTCCAATCCAGTCCACTGAGATTCCTTCAACGTTGTCGAGTTCTGAAACAAAATCAGCACCACAAATTCATCAGAATCACAAAATACATTATTATGAATATATTAGCTGATTTTAACTTTTCTAATGTCTGTGTAAAGATAAATTATATGTAGTACCGTGACTTTGATTGGTTCTGGAAACAGGGATATCTATATTTAAAGGTCCAGTGTGTACGATTTAGAAAGATCTATTGGCAGATTATGTCAGAAATGGAATATTACATAATATAATCATCTGAAAAATAAGAATAGTTTGTTTTCAATAGAATAAGCCATTTATATCTACGGAAGATATGGGTCCTCTTGCCAGAGGCTGACATTTTTCAACGCCATGGGACAAACCAAACAATGTTCTAGACACAGTATATAGCCTTTTGCATTTTGCTTTGAAAAAGTTGGCACAGGGGCAGTTAAAGACTGAAAGTTGTGAAACAGCTGCACCCACTCTGGGTCCGAGCTCATCTGAGATGGACTGACGCAAAATGGAAAAGTGTGCTGTGGTCTGACGAGTCCACATTTCAAACTGTTCTTAGAAATTGGACATCTTGTCCTCTGGGATAAAGAGGAAAAGGACCATCCAGATTGTTACAAGTGCTAACTTCATAAGACAGCAGCTATGATGGTATGGGATTGTGTTAGTGCCCATGGCATCATGGGTATATAGAACACTTCTGACCATTCCATTATTAGAGATTTGGCCATTATTAGGATCTTATATCATTTGTGTCTGGCCCACGGCAGCCTGATCAATTCCTCATGTGGCCCCCCATGACAAATAATTGCCCACCCCTGTACTAGACTGACCTGCCTGCAGTCCAGACCTGTCTCCCATCAAAAATGTGTGGTGCATTACGAAGAACAAAATATGACAACAGAGACCCCGGACACCTGGAGTCATATATCAAGCAAGAATGAGAAAGAATTTCACTTTCAAAACTTCAGCAATTAGTGTTAGTTCACAAACGGTCACTGAGCGTTGTTAAAAGAAAAGCTGATGTAACACAGAGGTAAACATGCTCCTGACCCAACTTTTTTGGAACGTGTTGCAGGCACCGAACTCAGAATGAATCTATATTTGTGAAAGACAATAAAGGTAATTTGTTTGAAATTAAATACCTTGTGTTTGTTCTGAATATTGGTCAAAATGTTTAGAAAGAAGAGTTGTATGTAAAATAAGAGTACTATAAAAGTAAAATTTTGCTAATGTTGCCCATGGAGCCACTAAGACAAAATTATTATAAATGCATCATCAAGGAATTAATGTTAATAAACTCTGTTTCCAAATATGCAGTATTTCCCTTCGGCGTTTTGTACATTTAAACACTTGGGCAATAAAGTAATGTTTGGTAAGAAATTGTTGTTACTCAGTGACAGTGAATTATTTTTTAACATGTGCTTTGTTACCAGCAAAATGTAGTTTGTATAACAATAAAGAATTGAGAACTGTGAGTCACAGTTTTTCTAGCCTATTTCCAGACTAAAAAAACAGTTTAAAAATCTTTTTAAGAAGATAAAGAGTAGATTAAGTGTGCATGAAATGGCTTTAAGCTTACATTAATGTCAGAAAGTAATTGCTAATATAGTCAGTTCAGTTCATTTTAGGGAAATGCTGCAGTTTGAATAAAAGAAGCATTTAGACTCACCATCTTTGAGTATCGTCTCTCGGCCGCTTCCATCTATTTTTTGCCGCCCAATGAGGAAACTGGTGGTGTCAGCGAAGTAGATGTGCCCCAGTTCTGCGTAGTAGTCGATGGCTCGAGGGTTGACCAGGTCCTCGATCGGCTCCATGTGCTCGTCGCTGGACTTGATGTTCATATCCAGACCTCGGATGACCCCGGGACGCCCCTTGCCGTAGAACAGGAAGAGATCGTTTTTGGGCTCTAAAAGGCAAGAAAGGACGGATCCTTTTTTTACTATTATTGTCAATTAATTGGTCTAATTTATCAATGCTGATCCCAGCATTAAACCCTCTTACCAGCCACATTGTTCTTATATGTGAGCCAGAGCCCGGGCCATCCATTCACCTTAATGGAGCCAGTAATCAGTGCCAATGACTATACTTTCCCCCTTCAATCACACTCCGGCTACAAAGCTGCCTTGACAGTATGGAAAAGGAAAATGCTTAAGCAAACAGACAATGGCAATACTTACCTTGGCTGTGAACACTGCCTGTGATCTAAAATAACATGGTGTCTGGTAGAAAGGCAAACAGGAGGCCTAGAAAGCTGCGGCAACTCCTCGGCGGCCCGCCAGCCGCTCAGGGGGTTGTGTGTTCTCGAACCCTTTGGGATCCTCTCGAAATGCGAGCGGAGGAATGAAGGAGGGCTTCCAGTGAGGGAAGCAGACCTCTCCTCGCTCTCAGCCCCTACCCAAGAGACTGGGATGCTGGGGGTGAGGACCACACATGCCTCACTTCAATTTATCATTTTGTGAGGGAGAGACCAACTACCCAGGAGACAATTAAGCATTGCAAGAGACCCAGATATCAAACCCCACGGTGACTGCTGTATGAAGAAGCACTACCATTTAGCGCCGAATCTCATTATGCTTAGGGAGAGGGGAACGCGCGAGCAAGAGAGAGATAGCTGGTGTCATCAGAACATCTATGAGGGGGGAATAAATCAAATGTGTCACACCAAGCCTCCCAATGCTTCGTTAGCCCGATCGAAAAACGGTGCGCCCCCAGATTGTGTCATCAATTTGATCTTCTGCTTTTATTGTCAGCTACACAATGTCCAGCAATTGATCAGACCAGCCAACAAATGCAGACAAACTTAAACCCTCATTATGGCAATAATCAATCAGGCTCAAGACAGGTCGATAGCGGAACGTCACTTTCAAATGGGTCTGCGTCCACCAGCGCTCATCTTTATCACTGTCGCTCTCCAGCTGGGGCTTGTGTGGCACACTCCAGGCTCTAGTGTGACGCATGACCTTTACAGGCGCGTGTGTCAATATCAGAAAGTGCACTGATGCAAAACGTCCTTTTCAGACAGAAGTCAGGATTCTTGTACATTAAAAGCAGGAAGAACTGCCAACGACAATCTGACACAACTGTACAATAAGACTACCCTTATAAGTGATTTATACATTTTTATAATTAGGTCAAGGTTGTAAACACTTTCTCAATCATTAATAAACAAGTTATAACAGTTTTCATACATTTATGCTATTTTACAAGATCCAAATATTGCTTACTACCATGGATGGAAGTAACTAGTGACAAATACTTTACTGTAATCAAGTTACTGCAATTAAGTAGTTTTTTTTTTTTTTTTTTTGGCGCTTGTACATTTATGAGTAGATTTTCAAGTCTGTACTTTTACTACTTAAAGCATTACACTATGTAATCTACAGTACAGTTTGAATTAATGTCCAAACCTTTTCTCTGCATTTTTGTAGCCAATAAGGTGATCTGATCGATCGATCAGGCTGATGAAAAGCAGGAAGAAAAACTAAACACTGCAGCTGCACAGGTTTGGAGTGAGGATATTAATGATTAATTATCATTAAATGATTAATTGGCATCAAGAATTTAACCAATTAAAACTGTATGAATAAAATGCAACATTTAACATTGTTTTGTCTGGCGGAGCTGTTTGTTGAATAAGGAAGCTAAAACTTAAAATGAGAAAAGAATGACAAAAAACAAAACAAAACAAAAAAAACCAACAAAACAAAAAAAAAACAACAAAAAAACAAAACAAAAAACGTGCCACAATGTTAAGTGTAAAACAGTGCATGTTTAAAATGTCACAGTAAACAATTTTACCAAATCCAGTGCATGAATCTGGTAATTTGATATGTTAATTTGATGACAAAATAAACTTTTTGACTACTTAAGATATGCTGACAGTGGTTAAAAGCTAATAAGTTATCAACAAATATCTGATGACAGTTTAAATGCTGCTGATGGAGAAGACAAAGAATGCAATCAGATCCGAAGCTTATCAGTACAGATAAATGTGAGCTCACTATTTGGCAAGTAACTGTCACTGTTGACCTTTTATTTAACAGAAGAAGAAGCGCAAGTTTGCCAACCACCAGTAACTAAAGAAGAAGAAGAAGAGTTTCTGCAAGACAGAGCCACGCCGTATCCTAACAACAACAATATTGACGTCTGTAAATCTTTTAAGATTTCTCAAAGAAAAGTTGTGTCTGCTACTGACCAGTTCTGTTTTGCTACTGTCAGGGCTGGGTCAGATTACTTTGACATGAAGTCAGTTACTAAATATAAATTACATGGCAATATTTGTTATTAGTAACTTAACCCATTGGATGATCTTATCTGAATACATTTGGATTAAAAGTGGACACAGCCATTAAAATTTGAGTTCTACAAATATTATTTTTTGTCTTGAGACATCTCAAAACATTTTCAATAATGAAAATAAAAGTCAAATAAAACAAAGATTGTTCTTGCTCCTGCCAGGTCTGCTACAAAATTTGGCAATAAAATTCTGTTGAGGTAATAGAGCACTGGTTATCATGGAAAAAGTTTCACTATTTTAAAATTGCATAATCCAAAATGTAATCAAGTAATCTTTGACAGTGTAAATGTAATCTAATTACACATTTTTCAACATATTCTAGGCTGATTATAGTTACATTTTTGTATAATTTGATTACGTAATCCCAGTTACACAATGGAACATCAGGGATGACAATGGAAACTATTGTGTTATCTGTGACAATGTCACAGGCTGGTTGTGCTTTAACTGTTGTATTTGATCCTTTGTTGAATAAACTAAACTAAAATAAATACATGTAATCTGTTAATACCCAAACCTGGCTTCCGCCATGTTTCTGTCCCTCCTGGAAACTTGTTTGTGACACATCACGTCACACCACGTGGGTCAGACATGAGCACAAGGAATATATCTACTCTAATCAGACAACAATTAACAATTTGATTCAGCACTTACATGGTCATTATTTTCCTTTTAAATTGATTAGAAAATGTTTACCTTTCTAAACCTGATTGAAAATTCATTTCAATTCGGCTGGTCTCTTCTGATGTAGGTGGTTACATGAGGCAGTTTTATTCTATTGGGCTATTTTTATGATTATTTGTGGAATATTAGAGTCCATGTAAACGCAGCTAGTGATGCAGGTAAAACATGTACTGACTTTTACAGGACCGTCCGTCAGAGCCCAGGCTGTAACCAGTCCGACAGCGGCAGGTTCTGGACTTGTAGCTGCCACTCAGAAGACAGACGTGGGAACATCCACCCGGCTTTCCGTACGAATCTATTTCACATGCGTGACTCCTGACTGTGGACCAAATCAGAGCGGACAGAGAAATCATTAGAAGCAAATCAATGAAGCATCCTCTGTCTGTACTAACAAAGACTCCAGTTTGAGTCACAAGATGGAGATGGAAGATTTTTACAGATACTTGCACCTGTTAACCTTTATTCAAAATGTCCTTTACCTTTTGGCTGAGTGAGTTTGTGGTAAACACGGAGTCTTTGAGTATTCCCCAGGCTGGCGAGCGTCCTGCTCTCCGCTGTGAGGTTGAACCTATGGATCTGCAGCAGCTCCACAGAAGAACTCCCTTTGGAAGGGTCAGAGTGGGTAGCGTAGAGGTAGTCCTCAAACACCGCTAATGCATAAATGTACGACACCTGAAAAACAAGAGCATCCGTGGTGGGCTTTTTTCTGTCATCCATTGAGCCAAAAATAAGTAAAATCACAAGAGGGGCACAAAGAAAACAATAACAAAAATAAATGAATGAGAGGACTTTTATCTTTAATCATGCAGCAGGCACGAGGGAGGGCTGTCTGTACATTTGGCAGCCCGCATGGGGTCATAAGCTGGACTCCACGGGGAGACCACTGGCCCTGACAGCACACAGCCTCCATGCTACATTTAGCAGGCTGACACCCTACAGAAAGGGACATGGCTGGATGAGCTGTGTTCACAGGAAGTACACCTAAAGCTCGCTGGGTCACACTTTAACATCAGGGGCACCGAGAAACATGCGTCAGAATAAATAAATAAAAAAATAACAAACAAACCACTCAAGCGTCTCTCTCTCTCTCTCTATGGAATTTGGCCTCAACACTCTACTTTTATCTGGGAACTTTCACAGCACTCTCACACATAATACTTAAAAGGATGTGCAGTACCTGCATCTTTACCTACAGTAAGTAATGCATGCTATTTGGTACTTCCTGGATTGAACATGATGGGTTTTCCCTGCCTATCTAACTCAAAGATGGGCTGCTTTTGGATTACCAGCTTCTGCTTTTGTTGAAAACTCCAACAAATGGGTAAAAGCTTTTGTTTTATGCCAAAACTATTGTGCTTTGATGAACTTATAGCGAGCACCCGCACCTTACACATAGCACTCGAGTGCGGAGACAACAGAGGAATGATGCATTCACACTTTCTGCAAGATCAAGGTAATCGTGAGGCAGATGAATGTGTGTTTGTAGCAAAGGCTAGGTTAGCTAGAACCTCAGTAACCCACTTTTTGAGCACCAGTACTTGACGGATCATTTAGAAAATCTGCAGGCTTTTAAGCGCAGATAATCCCTGATTAAAGCTACAACAAAAGAAACTTTCATATTTTATTGATTTTGGAGATGCCTGTGGACAAACACTTTCCACTGTAATAACCACAAAATATAATATCAAAAATAAAAATATATAAATACAAATTTCCTCCTGCTTTTTTGAACTAGCTAACATGTTATTCACTGTAACTTCGGCTGGGAAAATGTAAATGCCAGCTCGTTTTATCTGATTTCAAGGCGACTCCAACCTGGCAACCATTAAGAACAACTATATAGAAATAGGCAATATTCTTCCAGATGATTTTGTGATGTTATGTAGGTCATATTAAGGCATCAATAATAAACTGACCATTTCATAACCTTTCAAAACTCCTTGTAGTAGCTTTAATAGGTCCAAATTTTGATTTAAAATAAGGTGTGGAACACCTATTTTGATTGCTAATATGTAATTAATTTATTACTTATATTATTTACCTAATATAATACCTTTGAATAGAAAATATTTGCAGTTTTGGTGATAGTTTCCATGACATGTGAGCCAGAGACTCACATGTCATTCAATTCATGATTTTATTTCAGTATCAGGCTCTATGTCCTTCTGTGTCACGGCCCTCTTAGGGCAGGTTTACACCCAAAGGTCTGGTTTCTGAATCAAATCAATGCAGTGATGATACATTATTCCAACTGGTGCCGTTTGCGTTCACAAATGCAAATCTTAGCGGTCTAGAAATTGATCACAAGTTATGTGGGTGAAATCTGGTTGCATTATTGGTCATACATAAGCAGGTAAGAAGACAACCAACAGCCCAATTTTTGCTTGGATATTGTTCATCATGGAGCAGGTTTGTCCCCTGCCAGTGGACATTTTGGTTACAATCGTGCTGCTAGTTCACCAGTCACCAAAACAGGAAGTGGAAACGTTTTCTACCAATGCAAAGACACATACAATGGTACACTTTTGGGACTGGTTCAAACAGTGCTGACAACAGAAATGAATCGCTAAGCACACTGGACAAAGGTCTAAGACCGCCCCTTTGAGGTGGTCCAGAGATTGACTGTTTAGTTTGAACACACCCAAAAGGTGCACGCCCAAACTGCACCACGCACATTGTCCAGCCTCTGCACGTCAGTCTCCAAAAAAACCAAGGAAAACCCTGATGACAGAGCCTCATTAAAGGGAAAATAGAAAAGCATTATTTTGTAATTGACAGATGAGGAGTTTAAATAAGCTGAGAGTAATGAATTCTTTGTGCTCAGCAGTGTGTAACCATCACTGAAAAGTGAAGGCCTTGTGCAAAACTATTCCTGAGCATGACTCAACAGTTACAGGACACAGTATTACAGTCATGTTACATAAGATCAATCAACAGCTCCCCAGCTGGTATAGATCAAGTTATTCTCCCGACCACAGAGGATATTTTGAGAACATTTTTTAGAGATTTTTTACAGTAAGGAAATTGAGAAACATTTGGGGGAACTGACTAACATATACAGACTGCATTTCTCAAGTATTTGGAAACTGACACATCTAATTTCGTAAGTAAAACTGTGAGCTGAAGTTGTTACTTCTGACCAAAAAGACCACACAGTCTACGGAAAACATGCAGAACAGAGCTGCATGACATTTGTCATGTAGATGCAATGAAGTGAAGACCCTCTAACAAGGCCACAGACTAATGGAGGAGGCAATATTATGTACAGAACACCTGCGCACACAATGCGGTGCTTGAGATGTACGTTTTTCTTTCCTCATAAAGGGTGAATATCTAGCCCAAGTTGCTTGAAAGGGTCTTTTAATGAATAGTCATAATCTATGATGAAAGGCCTCAAAAGTGTACTACAGGAGAGGACTATTGATATGCTCATTTGGAAGACAGCTCCACATTCGCCTCGATTCCTTCAATTTAATAAACTATCTCTCCCCATTCAAAGACCTTTTATATGAAAATGAAGAGTGAATTATAACAACAAGCAGTGAATATACCACCTGTCTTGCAGTGATAAAGTACCGTGCCCTAAATTAGAAAATTAACCAAGGAACCCCCTCTCATGTAACAATTTGGAGTCTCTCAAATGAAGAGAGAGAAAGTGCTTATGATGTGGAGCCCACGGAAGACGAAACGCAGCACTTGCACTGAAATGTGACACTCACTTGGCTCCCGTGGATTATGGTGTGCCTGTTCTTGCCGTTGTAATCCACCACATCGATGTAATCCAGGTAGGCGTCTGCCCAGTACACCAGCTTCTTGACCACGTCCAATGCCACAGCAGTGGGCTGCTCAATTTTATAATTCACCAGCCGCGTCCGGTTGGTGCCGTCCATGTTGCAGCGCTCCACCTTGGCGACGTTCCCATAGTCCGTGAAGAAGAGCATTCTGCAGAGGGTGGGAATGTTTAAAAGATTAAATTCAGATCCACAGTCTTCCAAATCCTCTAAGACCTATTTTTTCTATAAACCCCATTTTCAAAAAAGTTGGTACATTGTGTTAAACATAAATACAAACAAAATTCAAAACTTTTTAAATTATATTCAGTTGAATACAGCACAAAGACAAGATATTTAATGTTCAAGCTTCATTGTTTTTTGTAAATATACACTTATCCTGAGTTTGAGTTTCCCAAAAAGTTGCGACAGGAGCATGTTTACCACTGTGATGTGCCACCTCTTCTTCTAACAACACTCAGTCAGTGTTTGGGAACTGTGGACACTCATTGTTGAAGTTTTGAAAGTCAAATTCTTTCCCATTCTTGCTTGATATACCTAGGGACGTCTCTGAAAAAGACATTTTCTGGATGGCAGCACATGTTGCTCCAAAACCCATAAAACTTGTACCTATCAGCATTTATGGGGCCTTCACAGATGTGACATTATGCAGATTAATTCATTTCATTTTATTTTATTTTATTTGTATAGGGACAAGTATGCAGCATAAATCAATGCCACAAACCACAGCATTTATAGCCTGAGCTAATTTGCAATGCCCGTCCACAGCTGGGCCTTTGAGATACAAAAGACTCTGCAACAAATACACAAGAGACAGTACAAGAAACGACAATACAAGAAAGAGAAGAATACAAGAAACAAACTATAATACAATAAAGTACCATAAAATACGAAGCACCAGATTATTCATGACTACATGACTGATTCCTCTTCAAAACCTGTTTCTTTTGTAGATGCAAATTAAGAATGAGTGCATGACTGTGAATGTGTAACATTTGTCTTTATAAGCATGTGCAATCATTACATTTTTTAAAATGTATGTGTTACACAATATCCAAACTTTTTTGGAATTGGGGTTTGTACATAAAATAAAAGTCACAACCACAATATGCACAAGATATTCTATTCTATTCTATTCTAATATGCACAAGCAAACTTTTCTGTGTACTGAGTACACATTATTGCATTACCTTGGCTTGTTTGGTGTTATAGTGCATTACACAACATGACAACAATTTGCTTACTTGATGTATCCAAATATCTTAATTCAAGCAGCAATTCACTGAACCCCTCCCCGAAAGAGACTGTCCAATCATGTCTCAACCATAACAAGACATGGCAGATGTGACTTTTGATTTGTCAACATGTTGAAGCAGTGCCACTGTAGTAATAGTGATACTGAGCAATGAGAGAGTCTGAGGGTAAGGAAGGAGTATTATTTCAGTCTTTTCAAAACCAAAAACACAAGAGAGTGAATTAATTAAGGAATCAATTATACTGTGTTTATTAGCTCTAACCTAACCTGCAAAGACTAGCATACCTGGCTAGTTAGCTCACCATCTAAAGTAGTAGGCTAGTAACCTCTGAGGCCAAGACTTAGCGTATCATTAGCCGACTAAAAGTTCTGGGTTACAGGTTATGTTGAACTAAAGTTCCATTAAGAACTAGCACATTCACTGTGTGGGAGGTGGTCTTCAGTTCAAGTTCAAGTTAAAGTTCAACTTTATTTTTCCTGGAAGGGCAACTGATTTCGCAGCATAAGTGCAACATTAAAAACGGTCATGAAATACAATGTGCTAAGGGTTATCATAGGCAACTGGACTTGCTTCGGTTCTTCGGTTCTGAACTTCTCAGTTGCCTATGATAACCCTGAGTGAATACCATGACCTGGATGACTCAGAATCTTCAGACATGAAATAAATAAAAAAAATAAACATAACACAGACTCAGCACTGCATAAATAAGCAGCATAATCATAAAAAGAGCACAACTAAAATAATGATGATTAACATATCATCCCTCTACATAAAGTATGAGAAGCACAGCATAAAAATCTTTCACTTCTTTACAGTCCTTCATTTTCATGTCTTCCACATGGTTTATCAGCTGGAGAAGATGCTGACTTTTGTGACCCAGGATCCGTAAACCTCAAATGCATATTTAGGACCTGATATAAAGGATTCTCAGTTTAAGATGAGCAAGAAAGAGTCTTTTATCCAACTATGGAGTTAACTTTATTTTAAGCTTATTTAGTGAGCTTGCTAATTAATCTGCCAGCAGATAAAATCATCTGACGACAGTTGTCATTTCAGATGGCAAACTTGATGTTTGCCAGCAAGAAATCAGAGGCCTGCTATTGTCTACTTCTGTTTGAAATCAAGCATCCATTGTTTCAAAAATTACGCAGGATTTTGAGTGGTAATACGCCCTCATTATCATTATTACCTGCATTCATGCCGTGTGAAATCAGAAAGACTGACTGGCGCAGCAACAGCAAATAAAGGAGGCTTACAAGCTTTATTAAAAAGAAACCGATTCTACACAAAAGTTTTTGGTTTTTTTAACTTTGGCAAACATTTCATTATGTTATGAAAATTAACAGCTCGATGTGTGTCATTCACCCTTGTGTCCTCTTCAGTGAACTGCTGGATCTATTTTCTACTGAAGCCCATTAGCACCAATGTGATGACAAATATCCTGTAAGTCATTATAACAAGAAGCTTCCTCAAAATAATGAGAAAATGTCTCATTATTATTCAAATGCTAATTTGTGAAGGTTCCCCATTATTTTAAGATACTAACTTCTTATTCTGAGGTACTATCTCATTATATATTGCACATTATTTACTGCGTCATTATATAGACTGATCTCTGACTGATTTCCGGTGTCTCTGTACTTAACATACACAGTACAGTGATCATAAATAGAGTTGTTTCAGTATCTTGCTGTACATCATTGACTCACTCTGCTTTTGTTTTGTTCTGCTTTTGTTTCCTGCACTTATATCTGAATAAAAACTTAAAATCACCTGAGTTGTTTGGCCATAATCAGTTTTCATTTTTCTTTTGGTCACTGGTTGAGCTACTCTTTCTTGTTGATATCAAACTGTCTGATCAATAAATGCATCACTGCAAACTGCAGTGCAAATGCAAACCTATTTCTGATTGATATACGGTGATGTAAATTTACATACACACACTTTGAACATACCTCATTGTACACAATTTTATTTTAAAGACCATGACAGTGTGCAAGCATCTGTGCAGCCTAGCATAGAGCTTGTGCCTCTACCACCTGACATTTTCTGAATTAAATGAATCATGCATAAACCTAATAATTTAATTTGCACTGAGAAGTTTTTCTGCTGTCCCAGAATTGTCCAAGACACAGCATCTTTGGGTCCCTGCTGCTATATTTATGTTCCCCAGGACAACAGGACATCCTTAATTTCGAGCGCTGGATACTGCTCTACTGAAATAAGTAAAAAATAATAAGAAATAAAATCTAAGTCACTGAGTTGATGGAATATAATTACGATCAGGTGTTGATAGTAGGTCAGTGGTTGTGTCAGCAAAGCTCTACCCACAGTCAGTCCCAAGCATCCAGTCACAAAGGTTCCCAAACTTCACTGTTCTCTCGAGAGGAAATGAAAGAAGCTATAAAACAGCAGCATAAAACTACTGCCTCCACTTCTCTCTCGATAGTTTTACACCTGCTGTGGGCCTGTTGTATCTCAGACATCCAGTACTCTTTTTTACCTACAACTAAGCCCCTATGCGTGGAGCATTTATGTGGTATCATCATCTTTCAGATTATTCTGATGGCATGAGATTTCATTGAAAAAAGAGCCTATGTTGTGTTAATCCCAAAGACAGTTCAAATATATGCTACCTGCCCTGCACAACATGGAATGAAAGTAAATGAAAAACCGAAGGAAGTTGGAGATCTAACCATCTACAGGCCTGGATATTTTTCCCAGGGGTTGGTTATTCAAACCGGAGCTAAAAGTGAATATTTGTCTCACATTCATGAGGTGGCACAGAGGCTGCAGTAGTTCGCTGTGTTTGTGATTGCTGTAGACAAATGTTAATGCTAAGCATACTTCCTCCATCCTCCACCAGGCAGCGGTGCATTTAAAATACCTCTTAGTGCTCCAGGTACTGCTATGTCTCGTTTGTTTAACATGTTAAAACTCAATGTGAAAGGAACGGAAACTAGTGACAACTGTGAGAGTGAAACAAAATTCAATAATTCTCACTAAAGTTTTGTGAAGTAGAAGTAGCACAGTGTGAAAATACTCAAAGTACAAGTACATCAACATTAAGTGAAATTAAGTACAGTCACTGGGATAATACTCTTACAGATTTCCAACAAAGGTTAATAAATGACATGATAAGCTGATAGAATATCAGGGCTATGTGTCTCTACATTTGTCATGGAGTATTTTTTGCCCATTAGTCGTCATAATTTGCTTGATTTAGCTTGATTTTTGCTTGATTTTGCTGACATCTTACAGCAGAGACACAGCACGCAAAAGCACTTACCAAAACATTTGCCACCCATGTTAATCAATTGACCTGCACACACAAAGCATGCCGCAGTGCAGAGCTCCACAGCTGGCTCGCTTTCTGCAGTGATAGTTACGATGTCTGTTCTATTTTGTCCGTGCACCAACAGCGACTCTGGTATAAAAACATAAAAATCTCCTATAAACCATGCACTTGTTTTATATATGATATAAATGATCTGATTCTGATAAATGATGAAATATGCATCCAATGCTTCAACTCTCTGCACATTCAGTCTCTCTGCTGTCCTCCTGGAGTTTCAATTACAGTGATTTTTTTCCTCCACATGATGAAATATGACAGTCTGCCATCCACTATGCTTATATTAATTAGAAATACTACCAGTGCTGTTTGTGGTTGTATTTTTTTGTAATTTATATACTTATTCCACATCAGTCAGTTGTATCTAGTGAGAGAGACAAGCAGCAGACAGGCAGGAGGGAAGGAAGGAGGAAGGGTCCACTTTTTTTTTACCCAGGAACACATAAAAAGCTTTAAATTCATGAGGTTATTATAAAGTGTAATAAGTGTGTTCAGCCAGGCTGCTGCTAGCTCCAGAAATGACATATCGCAGAGCTTCGCAGGAAGTTCAGGATGCTGTGTCTGTCATAATTCTCCCTTGGAGGAGTTTTTAATTTGCAGTTCATCTAGTAGTTGGTAAAAGTAACAACAGCCAATGTGTGACTGTTCTCACGAGAAAAACATTGCGTTAGTCATTCATTCAAATACTTAAGAAGACCAGTTTACCTCACAAGGGCACCGCAAAACATCTTGGATGAGACCAAGGTGAATTCAAGTCACTTTGACAATGAGATAAGAACGCAATCTTCTTCAAATCTTGACCAAGTTTCCCAACCTGAACCAAGCTGTTTTTAGCTTAAACATAACCAACCATTAAACAGTCCTGGTAGGTCAGAAAATGAAATGATTTTTTGAGGCACAAGCTAACAATGTCATCCTGATGAAAGGGGCCACAGTTCAAAAAACATGAATATAAATCATTTTTGCCTGCAAGTCATTTAGATTGCAGAACTGTAGAGATAGCAAAGAAGATAATAAAATCAATTAAAAGTAATGAAAATGATGTGTTTAAAAATTATGTTTCATTTACTGGTGCAACTCAGTGTTGCCTTACAAACTAAAAATAGGTGAGGCAATAACAACAAATATGAATAAATTAAAACAATATGTAAAAAAAGGTGTAGAATTAATGTGAAATTAAAGCACGATTTCCACACAAAAAACCCCAAAATAGCATAGATTGTTTTTAAATTCCTCCCAGTGAGGCTGCCTCTCTGATACGTAGAAGCTCCATAACCTGAGGGCAAACACAATAAAAGCAGCATTTTCCATTTCCTTTGTGGTAATTTTGGGGACATGTATAAGGCACACTGCAGAGGACCTCAGGGTATGTGAGCAGACATAAAATGATAGGCAATGTGTGATGCACAGAGGAGCCAAAGCATTTAGTACCTCAAAAACCACAAGGAGGGCTTGAAAATCAATTCTAAAAGACACAGGGAGCTGGGGAGTGGAATGTAAGTGATGCTGAGCACTCATGGAAAACAGGTGTTCATGTAGTCTTATTTGTTTCTTAGAATGGGAACTTGATAACATCAGATGAATAACTGAAATGTCCTTTAACTGAAAGTAAAGATCTCATGGACTGTCACTTTAAGTATCTAAAACTGCTCAGGTCTGCACATACAGTAATTAACATGCTGTCTTGCTGTGGCTCTGCGAGGACGGAGCTCCAACAGCCGCCAATGATAACGAGCTACAGCCAGAGAACGGCGGGAAGCCGACTTAATCTGCACAAGTCAAGTCAGGGGAGAGATGGGCTGGCCTTTGAACCCCGGACCAGGCTGCGCTGAAAAACTGTCGGCGTCAGCAAGGAGCCCAGCTCCCCAAACAGGTGCACCTCCACGTGGCATACAAATGATAGCTTTCTGGGATTAGGATGGTGCTGATGCTGTACTTGTGCATTCAGCAGCTACAACGAGACCCATGTTGGATCCTGGAAATGAGCACCCCTGATAAAATAACTGCATGGGACCAGTGAAAAATGTATGTGTCTTACAGTGACACAGAAGATTGAATAGACTCTGAAAACTGACAATTAATGAAAGGCATACAGTGTAGTCCTTTGAAGTCTTGTTTCAAAATCATCCACATTTTTATTCGGTCTTGTCTCAAGCTCAGACAAAAAGGACTCAGGACTTCATTTCAAGAGCACGACTGAAAGGATATCACTACATTTCTTGTGCATTGTCTGATTTATTTAACATCATTACTGTGACTGGATGTAAAACTCCCTGCTTCAAATGCAAACAACAACAACTGAACTCATTTCTAACTGGAAATTTTTGTTCCTGTTACCGGCTGTCACCCCTCCCAGCCCACCTTCACACTGTGTGTGCGTGTGAATGCGGAGGCAGGAAAAGAAGCTGTGGCTGTCTGGGAGGAGATGTCAGCCAACTCTTCTGTAATAAAATTTGACTACCTAAACCACAAAGAGTTCATCTGCAAAACACAGCAGCAGCAGTATGTAAATTCTGCTAAGCAAGGCTTACAGAGACGTCTGGGACCACGTCTAGGGCTGTGACGATAACTGCATTACCGCGGTCATGTGATGTCTACCACAGGGTTGAGCTCATTGCCGTCGTCACCGCAAATTTTATTTTGAAGGGTCAATCTCATGTTGAGATCAGCGCATCAATTTATTAATACATTTATGGATCAGCGCTGTCACACACAAGTAAGAAACACGGCCTCTGATTGGTTGACAGACTCAACCCAAGGCATCTTGGGACTGCCAGTGCTAACAACAACTACTGTTTTCAAGATGGAAAAATGGATTCAGAAGACAATCAGTGTTGGACTTATCACTATGGATTTATTTTGGTAAAAGAAATCATATTGCCATTATTTTGACGGAAATTGCGATTGATATATGTAATATGATTAATGGAAATGATTGTTTTTGCATTACAATTTTCACATTTGCTGAAAAAAATCAATTAAAATCATGATGATGTGATATTTCTTGAGGTCTGAACCAAACAAACATGTTTTCTTTCATCTGGAGAACAAGATTTTTAGGCAAGGTCATCTCTGCAGCACTACAGTACCTCATTATAATGTTGTTCCTTTTTCAAAAAATTGGTTCTGGTTCTGTGATTTGGATATTGCATTTGGCCAGATTGCAATTTTATTGCAATTGCAATTTTATCATGTGTCTAAAAAAAGAGACTGCAGTTCATGGCTGGATTACAAAGCCTCTGAAAGGGATAAGATCGCATCAGAGCCAACGTTGTGAAGTTACAACGCTAGCATTAGCATAAGCTTCCTGCTCAGCTTACTTTGAGGCCAACTCTTTCACTTTTCCAGCAGTTGGGAAACAACACACAAGACTTTTCTTGGTCTTGAGAAGCTGCAGCATTTATAAACTGACACACTGTAACCTGAAATGTACATTTACTGACTAACAACTTTTGTTGTCATTTTTGGCGGTCCCTAACCTAACTCTAACTATACTCAAAAGTCATTCTTTGATTTTTCTTTAAGCAGTAGCTTTCTGTCCGGTTTATACAGCAGTAGTAGGAAATAATTCATTTCCTTTAGGTGCTTTGTTCAGATGCACCTTCTTTATATTACCGTTTTTATACAGTTTACAGTTTAAGATGCATGAGAAAAGGGTTCATATTAACAATATAACAAATTAGTCTGTATTGTAAAGGTTTTGTTATTGCCAGAACTTATTGGCCCAGACTTGAATATCTCAACAACTATTGGAGGGACTGACTTGAAATTGTGCCCCGACAATGAATCAGACTGACTTTGGTATATCCCCTGCCTTTTCCTCTTGTGGCACAATGACGTTGACATTTTTGGGTCTTGGTTAAATATCTCTAGAACTATCAAATGGACTGGATCCCCAAAAAATGAACTGTAATAACTTTGGTGATCCTTCAATGTTTAAAGTCCCTTTAAAAGGAAAAAGGGAGCTTTTCTTCTAAACACATTCTACATGTTAGAAGATAGTTGCTGAAAACATGTGAGAACACTGTCCTCTGGCTCTGGTGGCTCAAACATGTCTGGACATGTCCAATAAAGCTGCCAGATGAAGTGTCCGTGTTTTGGGTCATTTTCAGGTCATCATGGTGTTTGATACTGAGACAGTGGAGTGGACATGCCCCCAGCATTTTAGAGCAGAGAAAACTTTTTTTAATTTTAATCATTCAAATTTGACTGGGTGGTTAATATCACGTTTCTGTGGTGTGCGAAACTCAGAACACACATTTATGGTTGCTGGGGGCTGTCCCATAATAGTTGACCAAACCATTAGTTGGTGAGAAGAGTCGACTAAGTTTTCACTGGTCAGTTAGTCGCAGAATAAAACAAACAAAAATCAATTCAAACTCAGCTCTACCTAGTAATATGAGCTACCTCCGATCAACTGCACCAGAGAACATTGGTGTCTGTCCACACCACTAGCACAGAAGCTTTGGACTGCAGGGAAGAAGAGGTTTTGTGGAGGGGAATTCTGGTGGGGAGCATCACCAGAATGAGTACCAGAACTGGAACTGGCCAAACAAGCAAGCAACCCAGGCGCAGCAGCCTCTGAAACCAATGGAGGCCAGTTTGACAACATGGATAACAGTACTGAGGTGAGTTAATTTATAAATAGAAATCATCCATCATGATGATGCATCGACAAGTGTTTTTTTTTGTGTGTGTGTGTGTGTTTTTGTTAGGGCTGCACAATTAATTGAAATTTTATCGAAATCGCAATATAGCTTTCTGCAATTTTCAATTTTTTGCACAAGATGCAATATTTGTTAAAAGCAAAATGTGTCAAAAAAAACTTTGAAATTAATGAATGTTTTGAGGCAGAGATGTCCTGTTCTACAAAGTGACTCTGGGACTAATGGGCCGAACTAAGGACTGCTGGTCGACTTGGAATATCTTGAGTTGGGGGCAGCCCTAATACTTTTCAGAACAAATACTATTTGACCAAGTATCTGCAAACCAATGACTTAACCATTAAAAAAAAGAAGAAGAAAGCATTTCCTTCACTCAACAAAATATTGCCACAGAACATAATCCAGGCAACAATTACTGAATTGCACCACAAGTAAAAGTATATATACTTACTTCCAGGGTCGACTCAGTGGTGTAATGCTAACACAGAATTGGTTCTCACACTGATCAATAAACAACACCACTGAATCTAACATCCGTCTTTAAATCATGAAGGTAGATTCATTTTTGAAGTGCTAATAAGAATGTTAGCTGATGAACACATTATGTCAATCAAACTCTCATCTGAAAAGCTTTTTAAAAGAAAAAAGAAAAGAATGATGATGAAAAGGCTTTCTTATAGAGAAGTTGAACTGCTTTATCTGATGGTAAGAAAGGCAGGGAGACAAAGACAGAATCAAATAACAGTAACAATGGAGTTCCAAAGCAGAGCATATCACTGTTCCTCACATTGTGCTGCTCTCTAACACCTCCTTGATTTCGTTTGTTTTCACTCCATTGCTCTGGAGGCTGACAGAACCTCTCTCAGGCTCAATTCTTCAGGAAAAAGCTGCACCCATGTCTCACCAATTAGAGGCAGGAGGAAGCCTTGGAAAACTTCTGTCTTCTACAGTCAATCTAGCCAGCAGCCTGCATGTCCAGCTCCCTTGTGGGCCAACAGATTCTATATCCATACTATCACCCCTCTGCAGTACGCACACAAGAGAATGGGCTCTTACGTGTGTATGAGTCATATGCGATTACAACAAAACCACTGAACAAACAGCCTTACTTATCTGAGGTGACTCAGAGGGAGCAGGCTAGCAGAAACTCTAAGGTACAAGTGAGCTGTTATTTACTATAAGCCACACTGCTTTCCAGCAGCTGACCAGCATTTAATGAGAACAGAGACACTGCCGACCAAATCAAAACTCTCCCTGTCATGAAGAACCCAGCAGCTAATTATATTGATTAGACCCAATGGCTTATAGAGGTAACCCACAACACCCTTCATAAACTGAAAATCCACAAATAAGCATTGTAGTTTCAATGATCAAATTAATCATATGTTAAAGGAGCAATATGTAGCAATTGCACATCCAATTTTGTTGATTTGGTCCTCTTACCTTGCTTTTTGTGCTTCTACCATGAATATGTAGGTTGCGTAGTTAAATAGTTCAATTTCTGTCCAAGTCTGCACAGGGTCTTTTATTTTGAAAATTGCCCAGATTCTCTCTGCTTTTTCTATGTCTGACTTCCTGCCCTCTTGATCTGCTCTGAGCTACTTGACACAGCATCCATCAAAAATAGACCTGGCGCATATATGAAGTCGAGCTGCTTCCGGGACGTGCCGAGGCACTGCTTTCACTGGAGAGTGGCCGCGATCAGCTTCACAACCGCGCCTGGTGGAATCAAGCTGTAACTGTCAGTGGTCTGTTAGTGTAAAGTTAAGCCTGTTATCCTGTGAGAACAAAAGCCCACTGTTATGAAAAAAAAACAACACACTGGACTTTGAGATCAGTGACTTCCTGCCAAACTCCACTGACAAATTACTCAGTTTAGACAGTTAAAAACATCTGCTACTTCTTCAAGATTGTTAATGATTTCTTACAACTCCTAAACAGACACTTACTTATTTGGCAAACATTCGGCATTAATTTGAACTCTAATTAACGTCAAACCGGCAAATTAAAACAGTAATTGTGTCTGCCTGAGGACACAGTGGCTGAAGTGAGTATCTCAATTTAACATGTTTCCTTGTTCTCTGATAACATATTATGGTTGTCTTATGATTTATTACAGTAAACGCAATACAGATTTTCCCTTTAAGATTCAAAGTTTACATCACTGTGTCAAACCCATTTTAGTTAATGGGCCCCATACAGCCAAATTTCATCACAAGTGGGCCGGACCAGGAAGACCAATGTACAATAACCTATAAATAATAACACCTCCGAATTTTTCCCTTTCTTTCAGGGTAAAGAGGTACAATTACATTCCCAATTAATGAACTATTCATTTGTCAGTGCACATGATTTCTGCAGCCTTCAGTGTGTCTTCACCAACTTACCCTCAGAGAATATTATCAAGCTGATGCTATTTTGTTTGCAATAAGGTGGCTAGCTTTCTCAGCTAGGACTTAAAACAGACAGCTCTTTCTTCAAACCATCCCAGCAATTTATTTGTCATCTCTGTTCTCAGTTGTCCTTGCAAATTCTTGTATTTTTCACAATGGTAAGTCTGATAATGGTGCTGGATATTATTCTCCTTGAGCACTGAGCACAAGCACACTGGCTTAGAGACCTGTACCCACCAGGTGACCAAGTATTTGTGTGCAGGAGGCAGGTGAGAGCAATAATATAACACATACAATACAATAATATGTTTTTTTTTTTCCTGGAGAAATCACAAACTGAAAATGATTGCACAGTATTTGTAACGTTTATATCCACTAATACAGTGGATATCAAGCCAAATCAACCAGCAGGATTTTACTGTGAAAGTAACAACACAACCTTTGACCCCACATCCAGCCAAGTAATAGGACGTCACTGTTTGATCTGAGAGCGATGTAGGCTAGACAGCTAAAATGGATAACATTAAGGGAAAAATAGCCAGTCAAGGATATCATATCATGGAAAACAAGGTGGACATTTGGCAGGATTTTAGTGCATTAAAAGTCTGTGACAAAAACGCTCTCAGTGGCTTTGCTGCTCTGCTTGAAAAAAGTGTCAAAAAGTGTTTGCTTTTGATAGCCGCAAGCTAGGGTCGTAGTCACTATGGAAACACATTGACAGCTGCAAAAGCACAGGCGCTGTGCCCGTTTAGAAAAGTGAGAAGTGAGTGAATGTGTGTTTAATCACAGGTCGGAATATTAATGGTTCTAGATTTGATGTAAAGATAATTGCGGGTAACGGGTCAGTTCTGGTTCTCAGCTTTGTAGGTGTGTGTGGGTTTGCAAAACTACACCCGTGCAGGACTCTGCTCTGGATTGTACTGGTTTACCATTTAGGAAAATTAACTCAAAAATTGAATTCATGACTTGATTGATGAATTTTTGCTTTCTGCAAAGTCATCCAGTGAGCTGGATTTGCCCCTTTGGGAGGGCGGGTCTGCCTGCGGGCCATATGTTTGATGCCACATTGTCTTGGCCTCATGGGGACTGGTCGGGACACAACTGGTAACTGCAAAGCAGCAGAGATACTTCCATTGTTATTGATGTTTGGAGGTGTGATTACTGTGCTACTGAAACGAAAAGGTGTATCATTACAGCGTGTCACCGTTTCTAGAATCTCTCTCAGAAAAGGTGTATCATTAAAAACATGCTTTGTCTCCATAGCGTTGGTCGTTGCGACCTTGTAATATGATGGCTTTGCTCTTCTCTGACTGGAAATAAGAGGGCAAAAAAGGCGCTGAGTTATACTAACAGGTCAACATCTAGGTACAACTGGTGCAGTGTATGGATTTTTAAAATTATTTAAATTTTTTTGTGACATAAACTGCTAAGGAACCTATACAATAAGTTCTCCAACATTGTGAATTGTGTGACTGTCAACCACATGCTGTAAATGTTTCAGTTTTCACAGTGGGGATATTTTTTACTCCACAGTTGCTCAGCTTTTTTTGTGATCTCTGCAGAGAATAAAAATCTGTAATGGAAAGTCCTGCAGGGGCATTTTCTACTGAGGGATGTGGGGCGAAATGAGTGAATACAAATGAATGTCTCGACAGTAGAAGCTGTCTGAAGCATCACTATCCACCAAATTACACAGCTCAAAGAGAAAAGAGTTGAAGGACGGGGAATCATTTAAATCCCTTCATTGTAACTCGCTCACATTCTGCTAGACAAGACAATTGTTATGCATAGTGAATTTTTTTCTCTTCTTCCGTGATTTTTTTCCCCTTTAACAAAAGATGCATGATGATAAATGAGCCTTGCAGCACTTTCAGAGATGGTGTATTATATAGGCTGCAGAACACTCACCCCATGAGAGGATCCAGAGCAATCCCTTTAGGATTCAGCAGGTCTAGTTGTAGGATAGTCACACATGTGTCCCCAGCGTGGTTACAGGCGAATATCTTGTCTGTGACGCGGTCGACAAAGTAGTAGTTGCCTGTCAGCCAGTCGATGGCTATGTGCTCCACATCTGCAACGGCAAACGTTGATTAAATACTTGTGTAAAACAGCTGAAGAAAATATATTTACACCTTTTCAACACTTATCCAGATACAAAATTTTAAAAAAAAGAATGAAGGCAGCAAAATCGGAGCAGCAGAGGTTGTGATATCCCAACTTTTATTCCCTCATCCAGCTCTGGCAACACCGCGTCTGACACTCATAATGCAGCTTGGTAGACCTTTTTTCACAGCTGCCATATTGATATGAAACAGTAAACACAGGTGTCAACGATGATTCTAATTAGGTCCCATTCTAGCGTAGCAGAGCCTTTCCAGTGAGACAAGTTGCAGAATAGCAGCACCCTGACTCTGTTTGACCTACTATTTGATGTCCAAATTGCTGCTGTGAAAAAGGTCTATAGATTTTGTTAGATCCCTCCAGCTTCGTAAACGCCCACACCATTCAAACTCTATGTTCCTGGTTTGTAAAGGTTTCACTTAAAAATATCTTGACCAGGCCAATAGAACAAGTCGGATACAAACTGAACTACGCTGAGACATCTGAAGAAAAGACTGTGATCTGAACCAACATGGTGTTGGTCTTTTTAAAATAAAATGTGCCGCACTCCTCCGCTCAGTCGAGCCTCACGTTGCATGTTGCTGTAACTCATGTTAGCTTTTTTAATTTTTTTTTTTAAATTGATATTTAAATCCTGGATTTAGTCAAAACATGAACACTTCAAGACATTTCCTAGGACGTTTTCATAGTATGAACCGTCTAACCCTCCCTATATCTCCAAACAAAGCTGAGCCAGAAATTAAATTTATCAACATACCTTAACAAAAACTAACAAACTAACAAACAAACAAAAATAATAATAAAATAAATAAAAGGTAAATAGATAACTTATACCTATACATATATTAACAATAAGCTTTATTAGCTGAAATTCATTTTACGTGATATGTGAGATCAGTCCTTGGGCATTGTCTATTTTTAATATAGTCCAAGAATGGGCTCCATGTTTTCAGGAACAAATCCTGGTGTTCTGAGAGTCTGGATATGACTCGTTCATAATTCAGTCAGTCATTAATTCAATCCAGTTTTTAAAAGATGAAGGTGAAGTCATTTTCCATTGTCTAACAATAATTCTGCATCCTGTTAACATGGCCAGTCGGCACCATAATTTTCTCAGATCACACATTTTAGATTTACTAGGGATAATTCCCAACACACAAAGTGCTGGACTTTTGGTCAGAGATATACAATACAGTTCATTTAAAAAAAGACATTATTTTATCCCAAAAGTCCCTGACCATAGTAACTCATGTTAGCTAAGCTCTCGAGAATAAAGTTGACTGTGAAAATCATCAGTTCCAGGGAGAATAGACTGACAAGTATTTATTTACTTTGCAGATGCAACAATTAATAAACCAGGGTGTTTATTGTACAGCAAATTCATAGCTGTGATTACATAATACAACATGAAAAGGCACTATAAGTCAAATTATGGCTAATTTTCTGCCAGTTTTTACTGAGGACACGTTAGAATATACAGTATATATCTCAACATTATACTGGAAAAGTTATTTGCAGACATTATTTTGTGTGGCCATGGAACCCCAGTGATTTTTCTATGTTGCCCACTCGCTACTGAAGTTGAATAGCACTGATCGAGACTGAGCACAAACTGAGATAACCTTGACGACAAAATCAGGATTTTTTTTCTGTTCTAATTCTAAAACTCCACCGAGAGGCACTGCTAACATCACACAAAGCTCATCATGATGAGTAAACTAATGTAAGAGTAAAACTGGTGCAGTGCCACTTCAAATCATATCATGGTCACTAAGAATTCTAATTGATAGACAGGTTTTGAATTATGTTTTTTGTGAAAAAAAAAGTATAGTACAGTATAGACCCCTTTTGTGTTGGTAAATGTTTTTGTGGGTGGAGCGTGGGTGGAGACAAAACAATTCTCTAAACACTAGCTAACCAAAAATGTGAAAATGCGAGCTCTTATGACAACATACAACTGTGAGTTATTTGACATTAACCAATGGGACCAGACTGGCTGACCCGTCCATGCTCACTCGATGGATGGACGATGACATCAACTATCACCAGCTGATTTTTCTGGGGGTGATTTTTGTCATTTTATTTTGCTAACTTAAAGTTCTGCATGAGTGACAGCTGCAGCTCTGTGATGCACTTGGCAGTACAGTAAAGACCCACCGAGCCAGAGGATGAGTGAGCGTGACTGTTAATGATTGTTCTAACAGTGCAAAGACACTTTTGGAGAGTTTTCATTTTATTTCTGTCGGTCAAGTTTAAATGAAATGTATTTTAGAGTTTAAAAAGGCAAGTAAACCTCATCTTAGTTTGAGAGAAACTTTCCTTTTCTTTGTTGACATTTTCAGAGTTCATCTTGTTTATTTTGTCTTTTTATCACATTTAACCAAAATTGTCTTTCTTTTTTTTTGACACTGACAGTGGCAGCTGCTATGCAATTAAAACTTCAATTTTGAGCCATTACTAATTTGATTTTGGCACCAACAGCACAGCAAAACAACATTCTAGCTTGGTTATGTGGCCTACTACTCAGATTCACGTTTGCCTCCAGCTAACACCGTGACGTAATCATGACGTCTGCACTAAAAGGGTTTTATAACCTGACACCTGTGATGCAGGTTTTCCAAATTAACGCACCAGTGTTAAACTTTAACTAATGGCATTCACTTGAAGCCTCAAAAAAAGACTGTGAACATTATGCACATTTATCTCAAATAAGTTTGATCACTCGTAGAGTCTGTAGGGGAGGGAAAGAGCACTTTTGAAGTGGTGAAGCAAGTGCAGCCTGCAGGTTTGAAGGACAGCTGTAGGGGGAAGGTGAGCGGCCAAAACCGCTGAGGCTAACCTGCCTTCAACTGCACAGTTAATTAGGGGATAGAAAGAGAGCTCACAGGTAAGAGTGTGAGATTTAAAAAAAAAAAAACACACACACACTCACACAAAGAGAAAGCCGTGCGAATATGTGTGGGTGAGAGAGCACTGGGTGATGTTGCTGAAAAGATGCACCACTAGTGTTGTAGGTGAGTTTTCACACTTTGAGAGCAGATAACGACTCAAATTTATCAGAAAAGTAAGAAAGAGAAAGGAGTTTGTACTGTTAGAGAAAGAAACAGCTGAAAACGTACGTTGCAGACTTTGTTGTGTTCTTATTTCGTGCTCCCGTGTGAATCCGCGCAGATTCCTCGTTTCAGCACAGCGGAGTTGCCCAGAGGACTCTGTAGACAGAACCCAGCATACACTTTCCTGGTTGTGCTGGAAATCCAATGCCAGTGTTCCATTTACACTCAGAGACCTCAGGGGCTGGAGGCCTGTTCCATTTAGATGGGTGATAACAATACGATCCGAACCACCGATGAGGAGCATCGGACGGCTGTCACCAGGATCTTGAGAGAAAGGGAAAATATGGATTACTATTTTTTGCTTTCTTTGTTTCAAGAGCACAGTTTGAAATGTTAAAAACACCGGAGACCAAATGATAAGGGGACAGTTCTTCCCAAAATAAAATTTAAAAAAATTACATATTTTCTCCTGCCCTATAGTGCTGTTTATCCATTGAGAGCTTTTTGGTGAGTTTTGGTGAGATAATGGCCTGAGAGAAGTCTACCTTCTCTCCCATATAATGGGATTAAATGGCACTCGGCTTGTGGTGCTCACAGTACGAAAAAAATACATTTGAAAAATTCAAAACCAGTGTCTCTTTACAAATATCATGACTGGGTTACTCAAGATATTCCACAGACACTGCTGTGAGCAGTTTCATTTAGGAACTACTTTCTTTCTAGTAGAAAATAAAGTTTCAGAAGATTCTACTGCAGAAAGAAAGTAGTTGACACTGCTCACAACAAGGTCTATGGTAAGGTATTTTAAGCCGAGTAACATTTAGAATATATAGGAGGGAAGCGGAAATCTCTATGGCAAAAGTCGGCAGCTCACACCAAAAAAATCTGAATGGATGAATAGCACAACAGGCCAGGGGCAAAAAATGCATTTTTGATTTTGGGGTGAACTGCCCCTTTGATAAAAAGGAATGGGAAAAAATATTATGGTGAGTAAGAAAGCAGGAATTGTACAGACTCACAGAAAGAAAAACAAGGAACGAAAAAGAAAGAAAGAAATCCAAGTTGAACACTGGATGAAACAGCACCCAAACAATCAAACAAATAAAGATTTTCAGGGCTGAATCATTTTAATTAACACAACAAATTGAAAAACACAAACACTAAATCAAGTGTATGACTTTTTGCAAGCCCTTTTTTCCTGCTGAGAGTTGAAGCAGGACAGTCCACACGTGGTAAAACTGAGATAAGCTTCTTTATGGGCTTAATTGACCGTGCACATTCTCTGACATCAGGTTCACCCCCTAAAAGGGGCCCTTATTTATCCCGATCTTCAACACAAGTTCAAGTCAAGGGCTACTCTCCTAATATAGGCAATAAATCAGAATGTCTGGTCACATAACTGCTTCTCTTCCATCTGAATCAACTTTTAGTAGTCAGACATTTTTCTCCCGCGGGGAGTAGAGGGAGTTTTGATCAAGTTCTCCGATAGACATCTGCCCTGACTCTGCCTGTGCCCTGAATCAAGCAGGGAACATGCTAACAGACCATCATACAGTACTTTTCAAAAAATGACTGACAAATACTAAAAGCACTTTGTGTAGAGGGTTGCTGCAGCTCCCATGCTTAAAGCCCCACTGAAATGACATTAAGGCATTCTTTTTTTTTTTTTTTTTTTTTTTTTTTTCAGAAATAATGTCACAAATACCCTTTTTCCTCTCCCTGGAGAGACATGTCTGTTTTTGACAGCAGCTGGCAGGCTAAGTTTCAGCAGGGGAACAAGAGACAAAGTTGCTCTGTAGCTTAAAAGAGCAGACATTGTCTTTTAAGCAGTGATATTGAAGAGTAAGGACCACACCACCAATGACAGTACACTGTGACATTTGCAGGTAAGTTTTATATGCTGTTTTATGTGTTGCAGCTGGCTGGATAATTAGCTACCTATAGCCTGCAAACTGACATTAGCAGTGCATTTCTCAAGGTTCAAGTTCATTTATGTGTCATTCTACAACACAGGGTTCCACAAACCCTTTTTTTCCCAAGCGAATGTTCACAACGTAACTGTAGCATTCAAATATTTTTGAATATTTTCACTGCCACATATTGCTCTCTCCAAACCAACCAAACTCCATAGGGAAAATCAGTCATTTTACCTCATGGAATACATGAGTTGCTGATCCATCGCTGCTTGTATCTGTTAGCTTGTTTGTGCCATTGTGTGAGTTTGGTGTTTTAAAATGATAGTTTAGATTTGATGAAGTCACACTAAAACACAAACAAAGTAAGACTGAGGCAGCGTAGACCAACAACTCCTGTGTTATGAGGGGTAAAATGACTGATTTTGTCTACGGAGTTCGGTTAGTTTGAAGAGAGCAGTATTCGGCTTATTTAACTGTGGTTTCCAGTTAGAAAAGGCTGTCTGACAGCAAAGTAAAGTAAAATATTCTAAATATAGTGTACACTTAAACTGATAAATACTTTCTCTAGGTGGACCTTTTTTAAGTGGCTTAGCTTCAATGCTGGTTTCTGCTTCTCCAAGCTGGAGGCATGCTAACCAGCATCTATCGATATTTTACTTCATACAACCCCAAATAATCCAAACTCTCACTTTTATGCAAAGATAGAGGGCACCGTCATTGAAGCCAAAACCAAAAAGTACATGTGATTTATAAAGCAGATATGTTTGCTGTAGCAGAACAAAATAAATGACATTTAATTTCTGGGCATGAGTCAGTGAAGTATCATCAAGCAGACATGAAAACCATCAGGGTGTTTTTGAGTCAGATTTATCTTTGGATTAAAAAAAATATTATAACATTCACTTTAGTCTGAACCAAACGAGAAAAGATTAAATCGAGATTAAATCTCCAAAAAGAAGATTTGTGCTGCAGAGTTTTAACTTCACTCTCGCACTCAACACCTTAATATGTTTTTCATTCCCTGCTGCGCCTCATCTTCTGGTCTCCGAGAGCTCTATATCTGAAATTTATATTCATGAGCTTTAACAACTAATGGTAACCCCATCGTTATCCCCGTACCACTATCGCTCTCTGCTAAATTAATATTAATGCATGTGAGCATTGGGTTCAGTTAAGTTTATGGGTAATCATATTCAGTTTATTCCTGGTAGGACACCAGTCACATTGATTAAAAGCTGCAACAGTGGTGTTCTCCCCAGCTAGGTGTGTTGGGCCTCCAGCTATTTTCAACCCATATATGCTGTGGTGACAACACCCTGAAAAAAATTTGCTTCACTTTATGATTCAATGCACGACACAAAAATATACCACACAAGGTTAAGCCTGTTTATTCGTGGATGGTGGACCACCAAAACACAATACCTCTTTTGTTGTTTTATTTCTAAGTAGGCTGTTTTACTCATCAGGACAAATTTGTTCCCGGCATCGGGCATTAACATAAATCAGGGTGACGCTGGGCATTGTCTCCGCACAAAATACTCCAGACTGCTCCCACTTAAAATCTCATGCTCATTAATTTTATCATTATCCTGGCCTGACCACGTCTACCCGTTCCCATGTGGGTGATAGATGTGGTCACTGCTAAACCACATTAATCTTGCCCTACCAAAGCTAGCAAGCACCGAGGTGATGATAAGCTCGAATTCCACTCTGGCTGAACAGAACCACCCTGTTTATTATTAGAAAGGAAACATACATAGTATGCAGATTATGTTGTTTCCCAATGCAAGTGTGCCGCTCACCTTGTTTGGCTTTGCAAGATATCCTGTCAGGCTGCAGGATGTATCCTTCTGTGCAGCTGCATCTGTATGACCCGTAGGTGTTCGTGCAGGTTTGGCTGCATGCGCCATACATGGCACATTCATCATGATCTTATGGAAAAAAAGGAAGAGAGTCATTTGTAACAAATTAGGTGTGCTCAAACATGACCCAAATACATAAAGTATACTTAATGTGGCCTCACTCTGGCACCTCAGGCATAATTACTTTTATAACCAATGAGCCTCTTTTTGGAGCTGCGGTACCCTATAAACCGCTCTTTCTCATGTCTTCCACAAACAGGATCAAATTCAGGAAGCAGTGCTACTTTGTTAAACCCCTTCCTGCAGCATAATTATGCAATTTTATGCCGTGTCGTTGGTATATGGTATGTGCAGAGTCCAAGTAAGACGCTACAAGTCTAGAGGCACCTTTGACAGTAAAAAGCCTGTCTTCCTCCTTGCACAGATAAAGAGTGTAAAGATGGACGGAAAGAGACAAAGAGAAACTGTCTTCTCCACATACAGTATGTGTGTGTATGCATGTGTTTTGGGGGTGTATGTGAGGCCCTGCCTGCAGACAGATGGTTCTCATACACCCAGCACCTCCTGCTTATTCATCTGAAGGAAGTCTGGCTGAGGGCAAAGGGAGACTTTGAAGGGGGGGAGGATGTGGGGGTGAGGGCTCCGTGGCAGGAGGCCCCCTGCCAGAGCAGCTGAATCCTACCTCTGCAGCTCGTCCCGTCCTCGCCGACCTCAAAGCCGTCAGCGCAGAAGCAGAAGGTGCCGTTTCTCGTCATGACGCAGCCGTAGCGGCACCGCAGCTCGTGGCAGGCTGACAGGAGCTCTGCAGGGGGAAAGAGGAAAAGAGAGAAAAGTGAGAAAAAGGGTATCAAAGGGTCGGTGGAATGGGAAATTACTTTTTGATTTGGGAAATTACTTTTTTTTTGATTTTCCTCTTGTCGTGGCCCTTTCAATCACAACTGCTCCCTTGTCATTTGACCGTCTCAAGCTTAGACAAGAGTTTCTATGAGTCACCACATGGAAATGAAAATGGTGTGAATATATTGGAAACTTTTGAAGAGAGAGTATTAATGTAACTGTTAACCACAGGATCATTACTAGAGTGAATGGAAAAAATAACTGAAAGAAATGTCACTGTATTGATTATTAAATATCACAGGATACAGTCAGGAGCAAAAAGTCATTCTTAAAATATATCTGTAAGTGTCATAAATTCCATATAAAATGTCACCCAGCAAACTAAGACTTCTGATGAGTATGATTAAAACCTTTCGCCAGCCTTACATTATAAAAGTCATCATTTGACACAGTGATTGACTGGTAGCACCCCCCTAGGAAGTGCCAAGGCTGTCATTTCCCATGTATTTTCTGAATGTTGTGATTGCTGATGATGCTCTGTATGGCTCTAATCTTTATACAGACAGGAACAAAGAACAGCTAATTATGGCATGATGAATGTACCAGCAGAATAAATGGCACAATTGAAAATATAACCCTCAAAACAAAGCTTTAATTGCGCAGAGATTGATACGCCACTGCTGAACATTAATTAATGTCAACTCACTGCCCAAAAGATAAAAGCTTGCATTGATCGTCCTCCGTATTTCCTGTGCTAACAATTTCATGACATTATGAAATACTGCAGCTGCGGACCAAATCACTTCTTGACAGGGTGTATTTACATTCAACGGCATAGTGGGAACTGAACGACAATCAAAGCTGCAGTTATCATTACTTTCTGAATGAAAGCACAGTCTTCGGTTTTGATTTTTAAGAGCTGGAATTATGTGATGTCAGTGGATCAGACACTTTTAAACACTTACTTATCAGAAGTCCATTTTTCATTACAGTATCTAACTTTGTGGCGAGCTCAGTGACACATTGAGACGAATGGTTCAGTTGGATTGTTTGGAGAGCAATATATAAATCTTGGTGAGTGCTTGTTGGAGACCAATCTGTCAGCTGATAATCATAAAAACAGTTTGTGAGGGGAAAGACGAATACAGCAATGAAATGTGGTGAGTAACCAGAGGTGGAAACTAAATACTTTGTTACTGTACTTACGCAGAGTTTTCAGGTATCTGTACTTCATGTGAGAATTCGGACAACTTTTTACTTTTTACTACCTACATTTTGACACAAATATCTGTACTTTCTACTCTTTACATTTTCAAAACAGGCTCACTACTTTAGTTTGAATGAATCTGAGAGGAGTTATTGATTATTTTTATTTTGCATTAATGCACACTGCCTTACCAACATAAAGAATGATTTCAACCTAAAGGGATGGGACAAGAATACAAAAAAAAAATCTTTGTTTATCAATTAGTGCATATAATACACGACAGATGTAACATGACTAAAACACGCAGCAAGATGAAAACAACAAAAAACATGGAAACAATGAAGATGTACTACCACTACTACTACTAATAATAATAATGATGATATTTACTTTCCACAGATGTGGAAATTTGCCTTTGGCTTTGCAGGTTGTTTAAAAAAAACACATCACATTATATTACAATATACACAAGATGAAAACCAGATAAGATGTAATAAGACTAAAATGACATAAAAGATGACACAACATGTGAGAAGACAAAAACCACATAAGGGGATGTAACAAGACAAAAATTATGTAAAACATTCAACAAGATGAAAACAATGAAGAAGTACCAAGAAAAAAGGCTGTAAAAGACATAAAATGATAAAAAATAAAACACAAAACATGTAACATGATGAAAATGACGGACATAACAAGTCAAAGATGACGTAAAAGATGTCACATGATGAAAATTATGTAAAACATGTAACATGAAAACAAAGCAGACCTAAGAAGGCGAAAACGACATAATATACGTAGCAAGATGAAACACTGTAAAACACATAACCAGATAGAAGGAAACAACAAAGATGTAACCAAGAAACATGAAGTAAAAGATGTAACAAGATGAAAACAACAAAGACTTAACAAGATGAAACAGCCAGAGAGAGAGAGACTCAGCTGTGGAGAAAAGGTGAGGTTCACTTTGCTTTGCACAGAAACTGTCGGTATAAATGTCATTCAGAGGGCAACTTTGTACTTTTATACTTTGAGTTCATTTCAGAGCCTGTGTACTTCAATTTTACCGCAGTAAAGAAGTTGAATCAGTACTTCTACTTTTACACAAGTATCTGTACTTATACTTGAGTACAGAATGTGTGAACTTTTACCACCTCTGTGGGTAATTGTTGACGAGGCAGAGGCATGAACCATTTACACACACTTCTTCACTGAAGTTAAATTGTATTTATTACTGTCTTTATAATTTTACTAATTTAACAAATAACTAGAAGAGTTCTCTCCATCAGGCAACAGATGGTGAAGCACCTACTGCAAAGCCACCTGAAATGCTGCTGCAACCTGCAGAGATTTGTAAGTTTTAAATAGTGTTTTTGAGTAGCATAGTACAGTGTAAGTTATCCAGATCAGATAGAAAGTCTGAGACAGTGGGCCTCCCTTCAGGCCACCTTAGAGTTCCTGAATGTCTGCGGGATGATTATTATGCTATTTGATCACATAGACACTCAAAAATTGAGCCAGGATAGCCTAATATTGCTGTTTTGCATAACTTCAGAGTACACCAGATACATAAAAAGGGTCTGTCAAAAGACATTTATTAGTTAATGACTGTGGGAAAGTGGAAAGCAGCAGTAAAGTTCCACTGCTGTATCTCTGAACTATCTATTTAATCAAATCACACACACTTTAGGTTATTCTATGCGATCTCCATTTGAAAACTAATGTAATATTTTTCACTTTACTTCACTGAGCCTCCCCTTAAACTGTTTAGGGTCCCCCTAGAGACGCTCGCCACCCACTTTCAAAACCTCTGATATAGCTGTATGCAAAGTTTTAATTAAGTGTTTTTGTATAGTATAGTCTCCGTTTTTTTTTTTCATTGTATTGTACCGACTGTCCTGGATTCATCTAACTGTATAAATTTAATAAGGAGACAATAAACAGGGCGAGAAGTCCAAACTTCTCAATTTAAATATTATTTATTTAGAACATTTTGCTATTTATTTCAAATATTACAAGCAACCAAGCAGTGGCAGATCCCAGACAGTTCGGGTTGGCGGTCTCACCTCCTCCACTCTAGTCCTCAACAGTGGAGCCCCCCAGGGCTGTGTGCTCAGCCCCCTCCTGTTCATGCTGTACACCCACATCTGCAGCCCCTGACATGGAGACAGCTCTATTGTGAAGTTTGCAGATGACACCACCATCATTGGCCGGATTTTAAACAATGATGAGACTGTATACAGTGGTGGACTCAACCCAAGTACTTGAGTCAAAGTATAGATACTCCTGGTCAAATATTACTCAACTACAAGTGAAAGTTGAGTTAACTTGTAGAACCACGATGCTACACAAAGACACACAAAAGTTAAAAACTTCAGCATAGAAATGCAGTCAGAAACAAAAAAAGGACAGCTATTGTCATTTTCTGACATAACTGTATTAAAATCACCACATAAAATCAGATTGAAGCCAACCGTAAGGAGTCCCAAAGTCTGTTAAATAACAGATTTCTTTCTGGCTTCAGGGGCAATATATACATTAATTATGAGGTATTTTTAACCCCAATAAGAACAACCCAACATTAAAAGCCTACCAGGAGTTATTTCTCTTTTTCTAATTATAATCACATCTTGAGATTTAATTTAGTCTTTCTCCTGCCGTCACCATGACTGAATTTTGTTTGAATGAATGAGGGAGAACTTGCTTGAGCTTGTTACAGAGCGCACCTGGATGACGTATTCCTGTCCCAGTCCCAGTTGGGAGCAGGTATTGTGATTGGTTTCCGTCTGTGAGGAACACAGCATGTGACCAGCTGTATTTTAGGAAAGAAAAAAAGCAACAGCTGACTTCAAAGCTTTGCTTTGCCTAAAAGACAATAGACAACAGACAACCTTCCTAGAAATGTAGTGGAGTCAAAAGTACAATATTTGTCTTTGAAATGTAGTGGAGTGAAAGTCATAAGTTTCCAAAAAAACAAATACTCAAGTAAAGTACGGATACTCAAAAAAAGTACTTAAGTACAGTACTTAAGTAAATGTACTTTGTTAGTGTCCACCACTGACTGTATATCAGGAGGAAATCAACAGTCTCGCAGAGTAGTATCCAGACAACAACCTCCTGCTCAACATCAGTAAAACCAAGGATTTTTGGAGAAAGGAGGCAAAGACGCACACCCGTCTTCATCAGTGGCGCTGAGGTGCAGCAGATGAACAGTTTCATGGTTCCTGGGAATCAACATCAGAGAAAACCAGGGAACCACAGAGAAGCGGTGTCCTCACCAAGCCCGAGGTAAGAAACAAATATACAAACTTATGCGTCAAAACAAAAGCATATAAAAACCTCTACAGCAAACACCTTAGTTGCCCTGATCAGTCAGCCAAAATGCACTGTGTACTCTGCCTCAGTCAATATGAACGCTTGTGAACAAGCAACAGATATTTTACCGCCAAAGTAAACAAAGGGACAAAGGCACCGGGGCATGCCAAACGCGCTCTGTGCCAAATTTATGCACGCGCGTCAGCAGGCACCAGGCACCAAACCACAAAACCTGACCTGAAGGAAAAAGACCTAAGGACAGGCCAACCTCAGTACCACACAGAATAAAACCCAAATATACATTTTTAACAACTGAGCACAACTTACTAAACAGCCAAATCCCGACCCAAAAACAAAACAAAGCAAAACGCACAACTAGATACCAAATGCTAGAGAGCAACAAAACTTATTTGGAATAAATCTACTAAACGGGGAGAGCCCCCATTTTGTCATAGCCAAGCACAAAGGCTATGACAAAAACAGGACAAACGACCAGTGCAAAATAATACAGAATATTAATTGAATTAAAGTACAGTAAATTTAAAAAAACATGCAGATATGAAGTGTGTAGATCAGATGGATCAGTCGTGTGCATGTGGTTGATATAAGGTCGAGTGTTGTGGAGTTAAAATGAACATAAAGCAGCAAGAAACAAGAAGCAGGCACTGGTGGACAGAGAGAACACGTCACGCAGAAAATGACACTTTTATATCCGTCAGGGAGCAGCGGGCCCAGGTGTTCCCAATCTGTTTGATTCAATCAGCTGTTCAGGCACCGCAGAAGAAAACACACACAATTATGTCACAGTCAAGCTGAGTAAGCAGCCTGAGCAGCCTAAGCAGGGGCCGTCACATGGACATCACACATCTCCACCCTGGTGGAGTTCCGGTGCCAAGTTCTTGTCGACTTCTACAGAGCAGCAACTGAAAGCATCCTAACTGGAAACATCACAAACAGGCATCATGGGATGTGCACGACACCAGGACAGAAAAACTTTACAGCAGGTGATTAAAACCACCCAGAACATCACTGGTATCCATCTACTGAACATCACTGATATCAGGGAGGTGAGGTTTCTGCACAGAGCCCAGAGGATACTCAAAGATTAAACTCACACCAGACACAGCCTGGTCATCCTGCTGCCATCAGGCAAGAGATACAGAAGTATCCGCTGCTGTACCACCAGACTGAAGAGCAGCTTCTTCCCTCAGACTGTGAGACTGCTTCATTCATCCTCAGCACTCCACCTTATTCATTAATTTATTCTATATTTGTATTCCTCTTAGTTGTTAAATGATAAATAAATCCCTGGTATCTTTATATAATAGATAAAGAAATCTACAGTTTTGGATGAAACACACAAACGCTGAAATTCTAAATTTACACTTGCCGTTGTCTGTTCATAGGTCGGAGCCTGCATGTCCCAGTGGAAGTTGTGGCTATTCAGAAGGTTAATGTTCTGGCATAAAGCTGATTAGATCGCCTCCAGTAACTGAAATTAATTCCAACCACCAAGTAACAACTATCATGTTCAATTTCTCACATTTACAGCAAACAGAATTTCATGAAAATTGGTTCAGAATTAGGTGAGTTCCAGTCGATTTGTAGTGAAGTTTGCATCCCTTTTGAACATTCCAATATGGTGGCTGAACAGATGCATAGTGGTGACATACAGGTGCCGCCAAGAGGTCAATAGTCAAGATGGTGGGGAATTATTCAACTTTAGTGAATCATAACATATTGGATATAGAATTAATGTATGATTAGACAATTCTTGTCTATGGATATCTGTCTATGGATGTCTATGGATGAAACTGTGGCCTGCAACTGACTCGGTAAGCATTGTTTTTAGCCTAGCAGTTGCCAATAACTTGTAGCCCTTAGGAGTGAGAAGTCAACAGTCAAAAACAAAAACAGAGTAGCCACTAACATAATTTTTTACAGTCATAAATGTGCACAAAAATGTCAGGTTGATGGGTCCTGTATTATGTGCATTTAGCTGAAGACAAAACAGACAGTAGCTCCAGCCACGTTGGTCACTAACACACTCACACACAATCCCGCTGCATGATCTACTCCAGTCTTGCGTCTGGCAGAGATAATTAGTCAAAGAAGAATCATAAAATACTCACAACTGAAAGTTTAAACTGCAGGCGGTAAAACAATGGCCCTGTTACCTTTCACAGCTTCAGAGGGGGCTGAGCTGGAGCTACAGGCAGGAACTTTCTCCGTATTTGGTTTTGATATAGCCCTCAGAGGAGTTTTGACTGACAGGGGGTTGAGTGGAAATGACTGAATTTTCATTTTTTGAGGTGATGGAGAACAAGCAAACACTGAAGTATTGAAATGATAAATGCCCTGTAGCCTTTTGGTCTTCTGACCGGAGAGAGCCCGCTCGGATATTTATTAATACTCCTCACCGGCTCACGGTGGTGAAATGATTATGGAGGAGCAAAGAGCCGCAGCTCAATAAATTTTAAAGAGAATCTGGAAACAAACTATTTCAGGGAGGCATGGTATTGCTTTTCTGTGTTTAAAGGATGTGTTGTTTACAATCATTTTGTGGCGATTCTATTCTCCATTTATTCACCCGCAAGAAGATTGTGACTGTCAGACCCGCCTCGAGGTTTAACTACACTAAAAATGTGTGAGCATTTATCCAAAGTTGCCAAGTGAGGTACAGACAGACACAGTAGGTAGTAAACAAAATAAGATTTTACACCAGACAAGGCACGACATAAAATCTTTATTAGAGCCAGACAAATTATGTTTTCATCATAGGACACGTCTTCATTAAGAATCTAATATTTTGCAAACACAGATTTATATTTTATTTTGTTTATTCATGAACACGATTCATTTGCACAAGAGTACCAGCACTGAAGCTGAGCCATGTACTGCTGTAGACAGACTGAGCAGCAAAATGTGTTTTAGACACCTAAAGATGGTCCACCTAATCGGTTACACTTTAGATTACAGCCCGCAACGCAGTTACTCTACAGTGTAATTTTCTCTCTCCCTTGCAGCGTCTGCAGGCATGACTAATCAATCCCAAACATCATCTCTCAAAAAGTCTCAACCAGTAGATGATAGATGAATTCCTTTGGCAGTTAGTCTCTTACTTTTTAAACATTTTTAACCCTGTTTAACACCCCAATTTTACCTGCAAAAACTAAGGCTTTAAATCCTTTTCAAACAAAAGAGGCAGGTTCAGAACACCAAAATTATTAAACAATGTAGTTACCCTGTTGGTTGGTGATAAAGTCATTTTGAAATGAAATCGCATCAGATTTAAGCAAAAGTCAACGCTCCATCTCCCCTTGGGCATCCATATATTTTCTCAGTTTTATGGTCATAAAAATAGAATAAGTATTCGATGGTTAAATAATTCTACAGTTTTCTTTAAAATGCCCCCTAACACCACATTATTGCTCAATAGGTACATGCCCTGTAATAACAGAACAGGTACTCCGCAGTTAGATTAGATTAGATTAGATTAGATTAGATTAGATAGAACTTTATTAATCCCTTGGAAAGACTCCCTCAGGGAAATTAAGAAAACAGCGTCTACAGTATTAATTCTCTCCAAGTTCCCCCAAATATTCAGATTATTGCTCATTAGGTCATATTTAGCCTGTAATATAAGAAAACGTACTCAGTAATTAAAAAAAAAAAAAAAAAAACAGTATCATTTCCGTGTGAAATCCTACCCCTTATTCTATTTTCTTCTCTAGTACCTACAGTATGTATATGCATTGTATGTACTGCACTAGTGAAGCCTTATTATAAAAGGTTACACTGTAACCGCAGAGTAATTACACAGTACATTGCGGGCTACAATCTAAAGCATTACCAAAAAATTAATATCAGTTTGAGTGCATGCTATATTTAGAATGTTTTGCATCGCCCTCAGACAGACTTTTCTGATGGGAAACAAGCCAAATATCTCTGCAAAGCAGCCAGACTCCTTTGGCAAAATCAGTAATTTTACCTCACAGAACACAGGAGTTGGCTTGTCTACCACTGCCTTGATTAGTCAGTTTGTGTTATTATGAGACTTTGGTGTTTTAAAAGGTTAGTTTCACTGATGGCACACAATAACAGAAACAAACTAATCAACTGAGGCAGTAGTAGACCAACAACTCTTTTTTTCTGTGAGATAAAATTACTGATTATGCCACAGGAGTCTGGTTGCTTTGGAGAGAGCGATGTTTGGCTTATGTAACGGTGGTTTCCTGCCATTAAAGGCTGTCTGACAGCAAGCTAAAGCAGTGGCTACATATTTTGCCCAGCTCATCGCTCAGATTCCTACAATGGTCCTCTCCTGTTTTTCTAACCTGGGGCATGTCGACCACCGTACTGTAGCTAATACTTCAGAAAATCCAAACTATCTTTTTAAAAGCTTCTGTATTTTTTAGGATAAAAATAACATCTTCATTCACATGAATAATGGAATATTTTCAGTCACAAAATCTGCATTTTGTCTCAAGTGATGACAACTGAAAATAGAAACCTGTTTACTGTTTGTCCTTGTATCAAAAGACATCTCATCTCAGACTGATTTCAAACCTGTGAACACACGTGTGCTGCTTATGCTTGATGTGAAAAAACAAGCTTAGGGACGGAGTGGTACGGGGACAAATTGTTCTCTGACTGCTGAAACTACACCAGCTTCAATCTGCACAGAAAATGGAAGTGTCCAAAAATGCTTGAGGGAGTGACTTTACCCCTCTAAGACACACAGACCTTAAGATACCTTCGGGCGCTGAGCTGACATCTTTACTAGAGTGAGAGTTCTCGAACCACCAAACAAGACAGAAAGTTAAGTAAGGTCCTAACTTTTTCAAAAAGTCTACATTAAAGCCCGCGAGAAACTCTACTTGGGCGTTAAAGTTTGAAAGTTCTGGTCCCTGTTGGGGAGCTTACTGCACTCATACAACCCTCGGAGATATAACCCTGTCTGCAAAACATTATGTTCATACACAACTAATTTGCATCGGCTAAGAGGTTTTATAATGAGGAAATATAATGCTGCTAGATTATGCCTTAAAAGTAAAAGTAAAGACAAAACATTTATGTGGATGGGAAGGCTTATCTCAGCACCTCACATCTGTTGAGTCGCAATGAAAAGCCGGATTCTCTGATCCAACTCTCTGAAAGGCTCCGAGGTGACGCGAGGGTATTCTGTGGAAGTAAACTGAGTGCTGACATCTGTACTGCCTTACATTTCATCTCATTATGTTTGTCTGCGCACCTAATTATTTGCCCGCACACCTGTGGGGGAAAAATACGTAATTTCAGGAGCTCATTCCTTTACTCTGTAATTTAATTTAAGACGAGCTGCTATAATTTTGAGATATTTAAAAAAGCCACAAAAACAAAACAAGGAATTCATATTTCGATATGACAAAAATAAATAAATCAGATGTTCAAAATAAAGCAGCAGGGATTACTTTATTTGTTTCTAAAGTTCATATGAGGCATGCGTTTCCCATTAACAGATTTTTTTTAAAGGTACAACAATTTGTGTGTTAGCAGTGTACCTGCTGCTTTCTGCATCAGAAGACTCCATGTCCTATTTGAAGAAGCACCTTGAGGTAACTTTAATTTCTTTTTTGCCATGCTAGTGTGCTCTGTCATGCTAATGAGGGTCTAACGATAAAGGGAGAGTTGACCCCAAAATCAAAAATACATATTTTTCCTCTGGTCTGGAGTGCTGTTTATCCATCTAGATAGTTTTGGTGTGAGTTGCAGAGTTTTGGAGATATCGGCTTATAGAGATGTCTGCCTTCTCTCCAGTATAATGGGACTACATAGCACTCAGCCTGTTGTGGTCAACATGTCATAAAAATACATTTAAAAAATTAAGAAGCCCTGTCTCTTTCCTGAACTCATGACCTGGGTTCTCAAGATAATCCACAGACCTTGTTGGCAGTTTCATGCAGGAAAGACTTTCTTTCTACAGTAGAATCTACAGGAACTACTTTCTCCTGACTGAAAAGAAAATAGTTCAAATATATATTTTTGGTGTTTTGAGCACCACAAGCTGAGTGCCATCTAGTCCCATTTTATTCAAGAGACATCTACTCATCTTTCTATATCTCCAAAACTCTACATCTCACACTGGACAATCTATAATGGACAAACAGCACTACAAGCAAGAGGAAAAATATGCATTTTTGATTTTGGTAACTGTCCCTTTAAGGACATTTTAAGGTGATTTGTCATACAGATTGTAAGCCCCCTGAGGCGAATTGTAATTTGTGATTTTGGCCCATATTTCAGCTAAATTTGACATGACTTGCTCATTAGTTTGCCCCCTAGTTCACTGATTAGCCAGAAATATGAACCTTTTATTCAGCACATGATTTATATTATATTCTTTGGATGTGTGTGGTGTGCATAGAATGCTCTTCTGTTTAGAGCTCAATGTCAGAGGTTTTCTCAACTAGGGATCCCTTACAAGATAGAAAATATACCGGACACCCCCTCATGTTTGTCCTTTGGAATAATTTGACATAGGCTATTTTGTTTTTCTTAGACTTCTACTTAGTTATTGATTGACTGATTCATACTCTTATTGTTGGAACAAGTCTGATATTTGTCTTCCGTCACAGCAGCTCCATTTGCAACAACATGGATAACAGTCATTAGGACAACAAACAAAATACATACATTCAACATGACATTACAATCACAAAAATTAAGATAAGAGACAACAATATACTAAATTTAACAACATAAACAGAAAAGATGACATCCAAGGCTCTTCACTGTACATTTGATCTGGAATTGAGCTGAATTTTAAAACTGACTGATGCACAAAAGAGTTTTTCAGTCTAACCTTATTAAATTGCAGGATCCTGTAACTACAGTTGGATGGTTACAGTCTTTATTCACTGATCATTACACAGCTGGGATGAGAAACAGTGTTGTTAGCCACACACTATATTTAAAATATATACATTAAAATATTTGAGAACCACTGCTCTATGAAACCTAGAACAGTAAAGGGATCTTTCCCTTGAGTACAGATTTTCAGTACTCTTTCCACCACTGGTTGTGTCAGGGCATGTATTCAGTAATCTGTAGTGGAATACGTTTTTAAATGAACCCTCCTAACAGCACATACATGCATACAAAATACACAAGCGCTTAGAAAAACACCCAAGTGTCACTTTGTGGCTGCTACAATTTAAAAATGCATTTTCAGCTCAATTTAACAAGAAACCATTAATGTCTTACTCCCTGAAAATGAATGCAACAGTCTGTTGGTTAGCAGAGTTACAGTAAAACATTTCTTAATGTGGCCCACACTGACAGTACATGGCGCTGATTAAGACGTAACATAAAATCATTGCATCTATCTTGCTTTGCTTGGCTCATGTTTAACTAGTAATTACCAAACAGTGGTAAACTAAATTTGAAACATGCAGTAAAAAGGCATTTTCTCTATGGAAATGAATCACTACACACATTTCTGCCTGAGCGTTCTCTCTCTGTACAGCCAGTTATATTTATTTCCAACCTTGGCCTTTATTGTCCAAGTTTCTTTTATCAGGGAGGTTTTTAAAGTTGAAACCTCTACTCACTTTTGGGCTTTTCTCTCGCTGCAGCTAACAATGATGCCCACCAATCGTGTCACGAAGGCCAAGCCGACAACCACAGCTGAAAAAGCAGTAAAAAAAAATACACCCTTTGACAGAACTTTACTTAACAGAAAAACTACATGCTATCAGCTATTTCAAGTGTGAGCTAAATGTCACTCAGGTCACTCCATCTGATGCTGCCTTCAAATCACATTTTCTGTGAATATGAGCAACTCACTGCAAAAGCAAAGCAGTAAAGTCAAACTAATTCAGAGGATGAGCAAGTGTTTTTGGTTATTTTCAGGGTTGTATGGAGGGAGATTGTGCTGGACGCTTTGGGGTGGACTAGAGAGCAGCACTCCTGGCAGAGTGGAGCCACGTAATGCTCTACAATGAGATGACAAAACGTTGAATACAATCAGCCATCATCGTGATGGCGATGGCTGGAGAAAAGGCCCAGGTTGAAAATAACCAGAATTACACCCACCTACAAAGAGACACACGCAGGTAAAAATTGTCTGCTTGGATAGATACGTTGACACTGGCTGGTGTCTTTCAGAGACATTAGCATTTGAATGGCTGAGTGTAAACAGACCTTCTCTGCCCCTTCTGGCTGTCATACTTTGAATTGGTGTGTGTCAATCAAACCAAAGAGAGACAATGGGTTTGTATGGAACATGTTCCTGACTGGCTGCCTCTTATGAAGGCTGCAGTCTGAAACCGTAGGGCCGGTGTATCTTCTGGTCACTGGTTTCCCTTTTAGAAATGAGCATTAAAAACAAAAGAATGAGCAGTTATTAAATTATAATTCAAATGCAGAGTTTTTCCTTGTCATGAGGTAAATTAAAAAATGCTTTATTTCCATTTTCTATTTCCTTTAACAAAAAATAAAATCACTAGAAAGAAGAAAGAGGAGAAGTCTGTTTTTTTCACATTTTGAGACCAGATGCTGTCATTTCCAATAGTGGTCAACAGATATGAGTTTTCAATGGCTGCTGCTGCTGATGCTAATAGTTAGAGAGTAGGATGACCGATGGCCAATATCAAAACCTAGAAAAGTCATGTATAATTCTATTATTCCATGCATTTTATATTAGAGCTGACACCATGTTGTCAGTTGGTCGACTAGTTGGTTATGTACATTGATATCTGGGTTCTTAAGCATTTTCAACATTGATATGCTCTTGAGTGACCAAATTTTCACTGGTCGGAATGTCGCTGGTATTACTTTAATAAGGAGAGAAGTGCTTCTTAACCCCATCGGGGGTGGGACATATGCAGACCTGATCTATTTTATGTCTGAGTGATAAACATTGTCGAAGTACAAATCACTACACTGCCCCTGAACCTCAGAAGACTGAATGGATAAAAAGTTTATTTTTGATGATGAACATCTCTGTGACCCAACTTTAAACTTGAAAGCTGTAGCTTTTGCCATGTTTTATGTTGTTTTAGTGTTTATTGTAGGTTATCCTGTTGAATTTGGTGCTAGTATATTGCTAATGTGGCTACAAATGCTGGGGCAATGGGGGCAATGGGATTAATGTTTAATATTTAGGGACAGTTAAGAGAAACTGTTAATGTGAAGTTGTGTTTGAAGTCAACTAAATAATGAGAGTAGTAGGTTAGATGCTGTCACTGTTTTTTCTTGTTTATTTGTGGACATTTATAGTGCAGCGTGAGCTGTGTTACCGCTGAGCTTTGTTTATGTACACAAGCCGGTGAGTTGGTAGCCAGTAGGGCTGAACAATTAATTGAAATTGCAATATGGTCTACTGCAATTTTCAAATCTCAGGATGCGCAATCTTTGTTAAAGGCAAAATGTGTGCCAAAATACTATTTTAAATTAAATATTGGGGTGCTTCAGAGGTGTCCTGGCCAACAAATCATTCTCTAGACTTCAGAAAACATCTTTCTTTAGTCGAGATCCCTGAAAAAAATAACACATCATAATTGTTTTCAATGTGTTTTTAAATGAAAATGAGAATAATGATGGAAAAATGATCTTTTCCTCTAATATCACAGATCATATCACAATTGCAGTATCAGTCAAAATAATTGCAATTAATATTTCTTCAGAATTGTTCAGCCCTACATGAAGGTAGCTATATGGGTATGTGTGAAAAAGAGACGCTGCAGGAATTAATGTGTTTGGCAACACTGTGACTTTGATTAACACCCATTTAGACAACCAGATAGAGTGCACTCAGTGCACTGTGGCTGATTTAGTTAATTCAAAGACACTTCAGTTCAAAGGTAGTATTTGTTTCCCATTGATTGGTTAAAGAGTGGGTTTAATTTCAGTCGACTAAGATTTTCTTTGGTTGACTTCAGTCCTACATTACACTCTAATATACATGTTTATTTTACTGGTTGGTGTGTAGTTTTTTTAAATTAATTCTATACATTACAACATAATTTATATTTAATGCTGGCCAGTAACGTTTTGAGATTGTATTATCTGTCATTTAGGATGAGAGAAACGTGTTAAAGTTTAGAAAAGATGACAGTGACTGAGGAAATTTTGGCCAACATTTACAGCGGAATACATGAGAGTTATAGCACGGGGCTTGAAACTAACTTTTTCACCACCTTCCCAAAACTCACAAGGGGGGATATCCTGTAGTCTTTCTGCTAACTTAAAAAAAAAAATCTGTAGGCTATATTGTGTTTGAATTGCATGCAGGCCAAAACCAGGACAGGAACAGGAAATGGACAAAAACAGACTCGAGGACGTGTAAAAGTAAGTTTACAGATTTTATTGCTGCTCCTGTCTTGAACTTTTGCAAATCTTTCAACATTTTTATGTGAAAAGAAAGAAAATCCTGAAAACTGTTTATGAAAATGCTGCCTGGTAAAAATATTTTGAGGTAATAGGCACTTCAAAAAAATATGTCAGCCCTTGACAGGTGGGTCAAAAATGCTGCTTCAAGCCATCTCTGTTTACTCTCTCTCAAGCTTGTATGTGGACCCCATGTGACCTGTGCATTATTATTCATCGCGTGGTACGGTAACTAGCACGCTTCCCTGTTGTGAAGCAGTATGCAAAATGCCTACATGCCAGGCTGAAGATATTCAAAGTTAATCCTTCTATCTGCTCAAAGACGCCTGATGATCAGCTTTCCCTCTTGGCAAACACAGAGTGCTGCAGGGTTTGTATATCTGCCACTGAGCCTGCCTCGTGGTTTTCACATATATTGAGAGCGATGCGTCGCTACCTCTGAGAACATGAGTCAGTAATGAAGTAGTGGCCTTAATCATGTGGCCTGCAAATATACTGTGTGTCGAGGAAATATGATTTCATTAGTTAGCTTTTCATTTCCTGTCATCCATAGCTTTTCTTCGTCACTTTTTATGATAACCATTATTAATAAAAGGTAAATTGATTGTCTATTTTACCGTTAACAAACATTCAATTAATGCTTATCTATGCTTAATAAACCATCTGTTAATCAATTGTAAAGTTTTATAAACATCACTTTAACTTTATAATCATCCAAATAAAGTTTATTGATGCACAGTATCTATTAAAGGAGCAATATGTAGCAATTGCACAAGTTAGTACTGCAATCCAAAAAGCAAATTAGAGCCATAGATTGCATATTAAATAGACTGAAATCATATTCGATGCACCATCTATACGGAGGTGAGTTCTTTCCCCCTGCCTCCTCCCCAGACTTGGGGAAGCTCTGCAGTCTGCAGCAACGCTGCAGGAGAGCAGGATGTGTACCATATCATAACATAAGTCACGATGAGTCCTACGTCGTAAGTTGATCAGCTGTTTATAACTGTCAGTTCAATGCCAAACACATTCTCGACTTTAAGTTAGGTGACTGTCTGTCGCACTGCCTGCCAAACTCCATTGACATTACGCCTTCTACAAGATTATTAATAATTTATTAGGACTCAGAAACTGACACTCACTCATTTGGTGAACATTCAGCATTAATTTGGACTTATGGGCAAACTAAAACAGGAATAGAACATTTAGAAATAGAAATTTTAAAGGGTGACACCACGGCAGCAGAACTGATGTCAAAGGAGTATTTCAACTTAACATATTTCCTTGATCTCTGATGACATATTGTGATAATTCTATGATTTATTACAGATTGCTCCTTTAACTATTTACAAAATATTACAAACATTAGTTACAACTTTTCAATAACTATCCAGATAATGTTTATGGACGACAGTCTCACGTTCTCCTTATACAGCAGCTTGGTCAGTGGCCTGGGTAGGTTTTGGAAAAAATAATGCTTTGGGTTAAATAAAGTATGTTACTTATGTTAGTACATATGTAGTGTATATGTCAGTTACATAAGTCAGGAATAATGTACAGTAAGCACATCATTATTGTGAATTATTATATGGCTTTGTTAAAGACTTCTGATGGTTAAGTACAGCATTCTAGGGTCTGTTATTTCTGTAAAGCAAACTGTTACTATGAAGAACAGGCCGTTGCTATGGACACAGTTCTGATCAGAGAGTCTGGAGGAGCAATAAAATCAATTCAGAGTTAATATTTTGTGCCAAATTATTGATTTTGTTTTGTTATTGGAAGTAACCATGTAGTAAGTGGGATAATGTACAGGATCAGGAAATTATTGCAAAATAAACTGATGCAGAACACTGACACAAAACAGAGGGGTCTTGAATCACACATCATCACTTACATGAACTCCAACAGGGTCCACGATAACGACCTGCTCACTGTACAACATCCCACTTTTACTTTGTTACTTACAAAAAGAAACAATAACTTGACACAGGATATCGATTTAAAAATGATTTTATTCTCTCCAGATTTTTCAGAACTGCATCCATAGCAACAGTCTGTTCTTCATAGCAACAATCTGCTATACAGACCTATAGACCCTTACAGTTTGTAAACAATGAGAAAGCTGCGCGCGCATCTTGGCAACAGAAGTACGACGGACCACAACAGCTTGTCAATGGGCCGCTGCAAACACGAGCAGTTTTAATCGCGTTCTCAGTCTAATCAACACGTTTAATAGCTTGCAGCCATAGACGCCACCAATTGCTCTCAAACGGTCACAATTTTTCGGAAGTTTGAACAACTTATATCGACCACGGGAATATCAATTCTGAAGTATCATATACTCAATAAACAAATGTTTTGGTGATGTTGGTGCTGGTAAAATGTTTAATTCAATGTTTGCAGCTTGATAACTGGTCTGGATGACTGGAGGAGACGATACTTCTGTTGCCAAAATGTGCGTGCAGCTCTTTGATGATGTCGGCTGTAAAAGGGTCTATGACAGACCTTATAAGGCTGTAATTGACCAATGAGAACTGAGAATTTAACAAATCTGTGTAGTATTATTAATAATCAGTTGCAACTTTATAATAGCTATTATAGCCATAGCCAAGTTATAATGTGTGCAACAATAAACTTTACTAATTTAATCAGATTGTCATTGTCATAATTTGCTTACCAAGCAATATATAATTTAAAAACAATTGTTATCACACAAACTAATAATAAAATAACAAACTATAACATTACTAATAATTAGCACACTTTGAATTATCATTCCATTGTTTGTTAACAGTAGAATAACTCTTAAGTAAAGTTTATTTAACTGTCAATTTACCATTTATTGATGATTGTTATTATAAAGTGTTAGCATTATTATCAAATGATGGCATTATGAAAAGATATCTTCTGCAAATGAGGGATAATGCAGCTGCTGTGATAAAAGATGCATTAGCAAATAAAGTGCACACTCAATGACTTGTAACAACAAAGATGATGTGAGAAACAGCATACCTAATTTATTCTATTATCTTCTGCAAAAAGTATAATGACTGCTTCTTAAGAGAGGTGACTGCTGACGCTCAGAGCACACGCAGAAATATTCATGAGCTGCTGAACAAACAGATATAAGGCAGTAAACAGTGTGAGCCTAGTCATCCAGTACCTTCCACAATGTTGAAATATCAGATTTATAAAATGTTGGAGTTACTGAAATATGCAGTTAAATATTACTCAGTCTGAAGCGTGGAGACATATGCATTCACAACAGCAAGCCGGGTCTAATTTGCAGTCTACTGCAGTCTAATTTGCTCTAATCAGATGTATCAACAGAATGATTCTAGCAATTGCACAAAATTAATTCCATCTGTTTTCACATTATGCCTCGTAAAAAAATGGTGGGTTGAGATATGTGAAGCTCAGAGGAGGCGCTGCTGCTTTGTTATGGGGGTTTGTGAAAATTATGATTTGCTTAAATTCTATCAGTGATCTGGAAATGTGCAATGTCAATTCATCTCTGGCAGACAACACGGTTTGTTTAAATTAACACTAACTGTGAGGTCCAGTTTTCACAATGGGGAGGGAACCAGCCAAATTACAGCACAGATCATCCACGTTTGTATCATGTAATGAAAGATGAATTTATCATTTACAATAAAATAATAAATCATTGCATCAGTCATCCCAGGTAATCCCAAATTTAGGATTGGGACCTAAAATGCATCACGGACTTGTTTTTATTGGGTTGCCATTAAGCAGAGTACATGCATACCACAGTTCTTCCAGTGCTAAGCAGCATAACATTAGAGACAACTCAACAATGTTAACACTTTTATGATATTTTGCACAGGGAACAAACACTCACAGTAACAAAATACAGCTGAGGTCAAGAAATGTAACAGCCACCTCACTAACAGTCAAAACTAAGTATAAACCAGCACAAAAACAGTTGCACAGCAAACATTTTTACATGTGATAGCAGGAAACTCGTGTATTAATGATTACTGCATCCCACTTCTGTTAATGGGGGTCCTGCTATAGTGCATGCTGGTTCACTGTTACTGGGATACTTAATGGAACTGAGACGTCCTTACTGTTATTAAGTCCACCTGTGTTTTTCCAGCCATGACATGTCAACCAGTCAACAAAAACCACCATGTTCTGCACAGAACATGGAGCAAACAGTAACAAAAAGTAACATTTGCATTTTGGAACGTAAAACAGCCAACCTAACAGACGACTCAGTCCAGGCATGATGGGAAATGTGGGCTGTCTCTTCAATTGTTATGATGTGCTCCTGTTTGCTCTGTTACAGTTACATCATCACTGCCATGATTTGGGGGTTTAGTTAAGTTGTTTCCTGCCTATTTTATTTTGAAGTTCTTGCCCTCCCTCTTGTTTCAGGTTTCATTTACTGTCTTTGTCTTTTTCCCTCCTCTTTTGTTTGCTGATTGTTTTAACCTGCCCTTCATTAGCTTTCCTTTGTATTTAGTCTTGTCTTTCCTTCCTTAGTTAACAGTCTGTCTTTGTCTGTACGACATGTGTCCTCGTGTTTTCTTGTATTTAATTTGGATTTTTGCCTCCAGTGTTTTTCCCTCCGTGTTGTTTTGCATTGTTGCCTGTTTGTTGGACTTTGATTTCCTGCTTCCCTTTTAGATTTGTTACCTTTTGGACTTTGGACGTGAGCCAAAGTTCCCAAACTTTTTCTGGCATGCTTCCCTTAAGAAGCCAAAAAAAAAAAAAAAAAAAGATAATGCGTCCCCACCCTACAATTATTATCAATCATTAACAACACGTGTGGAAGCAAGTTGAATTTTGTTGAAATAAATGTCTGCACAATATCATCAACAAATTCTTGTCTGTTTATTTCCCCCCAAAAAAACATATTCATTAAATTCTGTTTCACCCCCTCTTGTGTTTTATGAATAGTCTGATCAGCAACAGCTGTGACCCCACTCTGCTTTTTTGGATCCATCTTCATGTTTCTGCTCCTCCTGCTTGATAAACTCCGACAGTTACACTTTTAATACAAACTCAATTCTTCCTTTATCCATTTCAAATTAAAAGACTTCTAGCGTTTTGCTGGACAGTGCAAATTCATTCTGAGGTTGTGAGAAACTTAACATTACATTCAGTAAAGTTTATTGTTGCTATAATAAACCATAATGATATAATTTATAATGAAAACAATACATTTTTTCAATTCATAGTTTATGTTTTTATGCATAATGTAATTTTGTAAGTTTCCCTTTTCAGTATCAAGCTGAAAGTTTGGAAGCCCAGATTTAGGGCATTTTACCACCTACTTTATTTGGTCTGGACTTTCAGCCCCTTTAGTTTGATCCAGACCAAAACTACAGGTGTGAGACCACCCCTGGTACCATGGTCCAGACCTAAAAGCTGAACTTTGTTCCGATAAATAGAGGTGGTCTCGGCCTGAACCATGGTTTGGTTTGTTTCTAGTGTGAAAACACTTTTTGGATGGTTCGGACTTCAGGATTTCAGAGCCGTGGGAGCAGGGGGAGACCAGATGTTTAACTGGTGATGATTTCATAAAGAATCAAGTGGAAAAACTCAGAAATATACAGACACTTTTCAGTCCTTTTTTCACTTTGCTGCTACTGGTAGTGCTGACACTATAATAATATTATGGTGACAATGATGTGAATCTGTTCATTCATCTCTCTCCATAAACAGCCACTGAAGTCAGACTACCAGCCGAACTGTAAACACGCCAATGTCAGACACACACCTGTCTACAAACCAGTCAATGTCAGATATAGGGAGATGCACCCCACATAGGTGATGATGACAGTAAAGTTCTTTGTTCTGCAAAGGATAATTGCATTGCAAAAGCAAAACTAACTGGTCCAAATGTAAACAGTGTTTGTCAAAATTCTAATCTAAAAAATAAAATAATAAAATAGGTTTTTTGTTTGTTTGTTTGTTTTTTGCAGTAATATTGTCCATAAGCTACAAGTGTGGTTAAGAACCAAGGTTTATGTTAGTGAGCTTGGCTTCCACTTTGTAAGTGAAATACCAGCTTAACTATAAAATAGGTCCTCCTAAATGTTGCATGCTGTTTAGGGATTTACTAACAGAACACAACCAGTGCTTTGGGGCCTTGTTGAAAAAGGGGAAAAGCACATCTTGTGTTGATGTTCGGAGATGATACAGGGCTATTATATGCACTAGTCACCACAGAAGTTGACAGCACATCTCCTGGCAACACAGGCTCTCAAATGTCTGTCAACAGTCGCCATGGGGGACGCCCACCCAGAGGTCTGAATCTTAAGATGCCGTTCCAACAAATACATCCACTAAATTGTTGCAGTATCATCCTAGTTTATATGACCTTGCACAAAAGTGAGAAGAACAACAATTTCAGTTTAACTTTTTTTTGTAGTTTTTGTTGTCTTGTTTTATTCATATAATTGAAAAACGACAATAGCATTTAATTTCTGTCCATTTGGGGCATAAAATTCAGCCCACAGCATCACTTCAACAAAAAGTCACACATCTATCGAGCAGACCACTTGAGCAGAAGTTTCTCAGGCCGTCCACATTCAGCCACACAGATGGCAGAGTATGAATGGTGAGTGTGGCACTGTCCCTTTGCCAATACAAACAAGAAGCCTCACCATGGGCGAGAAAAGGCTAACCCAAGGCTAACAGTCAGATTGCCCCATCTGGCCTAATTACGGCTTCCCTTTAGGGATGGCCATGGCCTTTGTCTGTGAATAGCCAGTCTTTCCCCAAAACTGTGTTTGCAGTCAAGGCCTGTAATTAATGTGGGACCCAATTAGGATGCAAACCCAACACAGGAGGTACACCCATGGCTGGCTCAAGGACCTTTAATGAGTGGATTTCTCACCCATAAATTAGAAGCTTAACCCATTCTGCAGGTCTGTAGCTGTGGTTGGTATCCTCTGGGTGGCAGGAATGACAAGATTGATTCCACCACGATGAAATTGGGTCATGAATTCCCTGAGGTTCAAACATTCAAGAGTTTCCAGAAGTGTGTGCAGGGAAATATTATTTGTACAAGATGTGCAATGATTGTAGTGACACCATTTATTGACAAGGCTTTAGAAAGTTATCTGAGGAGCTTAAGTGTGTCGGCTTTGATGTGACATGGAGCTGTCCGGATGGTCTAGAAGGTATAATTTTCCCAAGAAATTGAGAGATACATGCGCATATACATGTAGTTTTCAAAAAACGGTAATCCTGTAGCTCAAACTAGGGCTCAAATGTGACAGTAAATGTTGTTAATCCCTCAAAGCACAATTCGCTGAGGGATTTGAGAACTGGTACGCTGCCAGGCTTCTGACATGCCCTTAAATATTGGAAGAAACATTATGGGTGTGGGTGTCGAAATCTTCCAGCAAACAATGAAATTTTAATTCTAACCACTCCTGAGGAAGAAAATCCGCTGTAATAGGATTTGATGACACCAGATTGTTTCCTCATATTAGTGAGAGTAATGATATGAGTGACAATATCTTGCCAGATTGTGGAACAACAAAGTAAGATGCATGAAATATTGATTGCCAGTGTCTGCAGTTATTTATGTAGTGTGTAGCAGGGCCTGGCAGTCAATCCTAACCCGTGTTGCCGGGATAACAAGACCTGGAACTTCAACTCCTCAAACAGAAAAGCCAAATCTGACACAGAATTTAAAATTAGATGGCTTCAGTGTCATCTAATACTTTGACAAATTCCTCTGAAATTAATTTTAAATCATCACATGCATCTGTATCGAAAGCAGAGGCAGGAAATAAAACACTATTGAAAATTACAGCCTCATCTCCTCTGGCAAAGTGACTGCAGTGAGGTAGAATAACACAGTAAAAAGCAGAGCACGCTGCAGAGTACCACCAGAGAGAGGAGAGCGATCACTTTGACTACTTACTGTAAATGTTCCATCCATTAGAGGGGCAAAAATTTAATAAATATGCTAATACGTTACAGTCTACGAGGCTGGTTGGCAGCACATTTTCAACTTACTGAGAAACACTAAAAAAAATTATTGAGCTGTATTCATGGCTAGTCATTTCGGAACAAGAGCATCACTTATCACGGGCTCCTTCACCCCAGAGAAAAGTGTTTGTTTGTTTGAGTTGTCGTAATGAAAAGTTAATCAAGTGAGATAATTGAATGTTGTTCGGAGACAGAAGGTGGGAGGGAAGGTGCATGTTTGACATTGTTTATTTTTTGGAGGCTTTATCATAAGAAAATAAAGAAAATGTACACTAATGTTTTCTGTTTTATTTTTAGTGTCAGGATGTCAGAGGCTTTTAGAAAAAAAAAAACGATTAAGGTGTTTGCCAAGGAAGATGAACCAGGGAGACAATGTGCTCTCACTTCCACTCCAGTAATGAGATTTTTTTTCTGACTACTTTTCAGCCAATGTACTCTCGAAGGCAACTATAATTTAAATCCCCAAATAGCTTAAATCAGTGCGTTCACCGCGGAGGGCAAACGCATTGCCTTTGACAACTTGTGCTCTGACATGGAAATCATTGCTGCATAAAAGTCCAGATTACCCTTACGTGGCAGAAATAGATCCACATATTTTGGAATCAAATGCATCACAGAGGCTGTCATTGCAGAGCGCGGAGAGAGGCGGCCCCGCCTCGTTATTGTAACGTTCAGCTGATTATTTTTGCTGACAGTTTTCTGTCAGAGTGAGTGACTCTGGTGCAGGTTGACACTGAAAGTCCAATCAGATATTTAATCATATGCAGCAGGAAGCAATATGCGTTTGTTTGTTCGTCTTTCCGTTCTGTGTCGTCAGTTTTTGCAGGTCAGCGCTAACACGTATCCTACATAATACAACTCATGAGTAGACACAGACATAATGGCTTAACTTTTAATGCCTTCAGTGTCAAGTATAGTGCATATGAACCTTTCTCTTTTTTTTTTGAACAAAGTTTATTTCTGAACTTTTATTAATACAACCTTGACAATTCACTCTATAGTCACATTTTGATTAATAGAAATCCCCCCCACTTCCCACCCATGATACCATTCAGAGGGTATACAACTTAACCTATACAAAGAAGATAGGAAAAAAAAATAGTATACAAGTCCTGTAAAATAATCATAGTTAAAATAAATAAGTGAATAAAAAAAGGTAATAATAAGGAAAATAAACAATAAGGGGTCCCTATCATCTAGGGCACCAACATGGATAGAAACACTGCCGGGGGGAATAAATTTAACACATTTATTTAGATTAAACAGTGCCATATGAAAATACTCCGATATAATCATGACACTTAAAAGAAGAATTGTATTTATTGCTAACAGCTACACAGCTGACCAGCCACAACAAACTGCAAGAAAATCATATCTGACAAAATTTTGAGATAAGACTGACGGCACCTAATGATAGCCTCCTGCTGTCAGCTCTGCACTGTAGGTGCTTAAGCTAATACAGATGTTAGCTTCACAGGCGGACTGGAGAAGCTGTTCAACAAATCTCAAGCCTTTTAAAGTGATAAGCTGACAGTAAAACAATGACATGATGTGCTTAAAAGTTTAACTGAAAGATTCTGGTAACTTTTACAAGCTGCTTTTTTACACTTAACAAGCGTTGATCTACCTGCATGGTATCACTCTGCAGAGCGGCCGTCATGATGCACCACCATGTGCTTTACGTAGCCCAGAACAGACAAATCAAACACAGGCTCTAGACAGAGCCTAGCATGTTTTTCTGCCACTGTACAGTAAGTTGTCCTACAAACTTGGAAGAAGGTGAGGTGAAGTGTTTGGGATCTGAAAGCTCACCGTGAGATGTCACTAAATCCCACACAGTGGTTCTTCAAGCAGAACATCGGAGTCATTTACATTCTGTTATTAAACCTGTCACTTTGTGACCTATTTTTCTCCCTCCACACTCACTTTCACTCTGCCCAAGGACACTGACTCCACCATCTGCGTTGTCTGACTGACTGACTGAGGTCTGCTCGGTAACATTCAAAGGGGGGTCTTTGATGTTTGCAAGTTCTTACATGAACTCATTTATGCCTATGTTTTCTAAAGATAAAGACAATGTGTTTTAGTCATTGATTGAATTATTAAGACTGAGAAATGTATAAAAACCTAAACCTTTGTTAAAGATGTGTGATGTTATAAGTGTCCCCTGACAGCATAAGAGCATAAGCCTGCGTTCTAGGGCTCAGCCCCAGACAGTCCTGCGCCCGATTTAACCCCTGCTGGGTAGTTTAATCTACAGCAGTGGTTCTGATTTTTTTCCTGGCATGCCCCACTTCAGGAGCTGAAGTTCATGACTCACAACCCACAATTTTTAATTATCAACCATTAACAATGATAGGGGAATCAAACCTCTGTGGTGATGGCTGCTCACGTAGATGAAGCAGGCAGCTGCTTTTCTATTTTAAACTGTTACTGAACTGGCTTTCTTGCTGAAACATCTGTGGATCACCTATGACAAAAATACAATCATAGGCTTTGGAAAATGAAGTGTGGGGTTTGGATTAAAGAGCAGTGGACCCTGAGCAATTGGCAAAGGCAGCTGACATCTGTCAAACATGCTGTCAGATCAGCTGGACACACCTCTGCGGACCACCCCAGGAGGAGAGGAGGAGAGAGGATAAGAGCCCTGCAACAGCTTGGACTTGTGGCTACTTATGGATGAGGTCTGGTCCGGAAAATGAAAGAGGACTCAGGCTGGCCAAGCAACGGGAAGCCACAGACTGCTGTGCCCACACTGAGAGACATGCAATAAGGTGTTGTACTTGACGGGATGCAACTTGCAAGGATCCTGCAGGACAAGGGGAGGAGGACTCTGGCTGTATTTGTACATGAAGCATCTTTGATGTAAAAGCAAAAAGTTGATGGACAGCGTTTCCCAGATGTCCAAGCTTTGATGTGAAGATGTCGACCATTTTATCATCACCATCTTATAGCTGCTGTCCACATTCAACCTGATGCAAATTCAAAAAATGCACAACAGAATTATGTCCTGGGTGTATACATGTATATATGCAAATAACTGTTCATATTGTTTTATTTTGGTTGTTATATTTCATCCTATTCCATTCTGAATTTAATTATCTGTTGTACAAGTGTGGAGCATGAAGGAACTACGACTCCTTTTTTTTTTGCTGTATAAGCCTGTGTTGATGACGATAATAAATGACCTTGATTCTTTGAAATAATACATGTATGCATGTATACAATAATACAGGACACAAGTTGAATTTTAGTGTGATCACATGATAGCATGAACAAACTCTTATTTGTTTATTTTCCCTGCATAAATCATGTTCATTCAACTTAGTTTCAGTCATATTTTTCCCCTTATAATTCATGCCCCACCTGCAGTGATGCTATGTTCCATCAGTGGGGCCTGCTCCTCAGTTTGAGAACCACTGAGCTACAGCAAAGCATCATATTCTATAAGATTATCATATATATCTGCTGTCTTTTTGCTCTGAGAACAAGCTATCACTAAAAGGTCACAGGCCTGTTTTCAGCTTTGTAACAATGCATTTTCCTCATCCAAGTTTTTATAGTTTGTTTAAAACTACTGGAGGGAGTTTTTAAAGTTAAAGTAGTTATGAAACAGTGATGCCTCTTAAACGAGACCATCCACAAGAAGATCAATGATTTCTATATAGTTATTCTTTAAGGCTGCCACATTAAGTGCGATTAAACAAGCCTGTTTTTACATTTTCCCTGGCAAAGTGACAGCGAGTCGTACATCAGCCAGTTAAAAAGAAGCAGGAGAAGGTTTTTATTTGCATAATTTTATTTTTTATGTAACAATTTCTGGTTTTGGCGGAGGGGGTACAACCACTTTTGTCCAAGGGAGCCTCCAAAATCAAAAAAATATGAAAGTTCCTTGTAGAAGCTTTAAGAAGAGGGAACATTTCTTCAACCCATAGAGGAATACTTCAAATTCAACAAATATGGAGATCACTGGAGAGGTGTGAAAAGTTGTAATCTGAAAAGTAGTAACTACAGTTAATAACTATAAAAGTAAGCTGAGCAGCAGAGTAAAAAGTTCAATATTTGCCTCTGAGATGTAGTGTTACATAAAAACTAAATATTCAAGTCCAAGTGCAGTACTTGAATAAATGTACTCCATTACACTCCACCACTGGATAAGGTCTATCGATGCATCAGGTGACGCAGCAATCAGCCTGACTTAAAAAGTGGGACTGAAAAGGTTCAAATCCACAAATTTCAACAATTATAGAAGCACAGAATAGGAGAGAATTACAGTTCATTCAACTAATGTAAAACACATTTTAGACAGAGTAGATATTAGATAGCTGATGCAGAACATTGATCCATTTTTCCCTTCGACAATACACTTGAAAGCTTTGCACAAAGAGAGAGGAGTCAAATCAGGGAGCAACAAACTACCCCACTGGGGGAGAAAACGTCAGAATCAGAGCCTGCATGGGGATGAAATGGAAAAGTGAGCGCCAGCAATAACAGTGGCAGCTCTGGTTGTATTGTGAGCAGTGAAGCGGCCCTTTCGTTGGCAATGAGGGAGTGAGCACACGCGTGTCAGCTTAAACAGAACACTACATTAGAATAGAGCTGTGTATACACTATGTGAGTGGCGTCACAGTCACACTGTGGTTTTTGCAGTGCGTCTGAACTCGCTTCACAGGCCTCCCTCTTTTTAAGGCTGGAGGGTTAACAAAGCACAAATTATATCTCTTGCCTGCTGTTTTTGATATTCAAATTGACCTGTTTTCAGTGTGAGCAGGGTTTTTTTTCTGCCCCACACTTCACCATCAACAAATGATGATGGCTGATTCTGCAGCAAATGTCAAGTAATCATGAGCTATTACTAGATGAGGTTATTAATGATGAATGTAATGGTTTGGGTCGAGCTTAGTCAGGGACAAAAATACCACAGTGCTTATTAACGTGTTGTCTAAATGTCAGTAGCAGTGAAAGACGTGAACTGCATGTCCTTCTCATATTAGCAGACACCTTTTACATGGGTAACTGCTCAACCATTTCTGTTTGCGAATTAAAAGTTCATTCCGAATTAGCAAGAAAACGACTGCATTTTACATCAGATAAATACAAGATATGGAGGGGAACCCAGCAGTATTAACTACTATACAAAATCAATAACTAAAATGCTTGTTAATTCAGGCTTTGTGCTATTTTGCCAATGAAAACTAAGGCAGCTAATACTTTTTCCTATGAGGGTATTTCAAATTATCTTTATTCCAGTCTATCACTAAGAAAAATATAATGAAAAAAAAAACCTCATCACAGCAGAACTAGATTTATGTGGTTGCGTGTGTGTTTGTGTGTGTGTTTCAAGATACTGTTTTTATTCAGTTTCAAGTATAGCAAAGAAACTCTCTTCTTATGAGAAGGCAAAGACATCTGTATTATTGCACACAACAAATGCAATATGATTTGGCATAGAGCTGCGTCTATAACCACATTATGGTCTTGTGATGCCTACTGCAGGATTTTTCAGGGTCAATCTCGTGTTATTCCATTGTGCAATGCCTTTGAGATCAAAGCTGTTAAGAGTGATGGGGGGTTATAGTCCCTCTTTTTCTTTTACTTGGCAGTACAGAGAGACGCCAGCTTTTGGAAACCTCTGCTGAAGACACACTACAACTTCACCACCTTTCAGCTCAGGGATTTTTGTAGGAGAACCCGCTATTTTGTGTCAGGATCCATCCGACATCAACCGAAACTGAACTGAAGAAACAAGACAGAGCTGGACGCTCATGAGAGCAGGGACCAGCGCTGACGGGGCCTACGTCGAGGGACCATCCACTTGTTAAGCTAACCCACCTCCCAGTTGTTTCTCTGTTCTTGAAAACCAGTCCAGTTTGCCCTTCCACACCCTCCAGGCTAGGGCTAGTATCAGATACTTGTAACACAGTACAGTAAGTAAAACCCCTTTACAGCTATCACCATGACAAGTCAGGAGCAAAGCCTCTGACTGATTGACAGAGTCAACCCAAGGCATCATGGGACAGCTAACAACGTGCTAACAGCCATTTGATGCACCATAATATCAGATTATAGCTTTAAGCTAATTCACATCTGTAGTCCCTTGGCAGGTCAGAACAAAGAAAAAACACAATGACATAAAGAATAACACACAAAACACACAATAACACATGACAGGGGTATGCCTCTCAAATCAAAATAAGTCCTTAAGTCCAGAGTTCAAGGATCAAAGTTTAAATTTTCATCCAGTATCCAGTAAGATATTTAAAATCAGGGACCCTGTCAATCCTTTCACTTTTAGTAAGAATATCAACATTACGAGGCTGTACCATGTTTTTAGAAAAAACAAAAAACAAATCTCTTATCTTATCGACACTTATGATTAATCAAGCCAATGTGTAATCCTTTCCAAAGCAATTGTTAGCTTGGCTGCTGCTAACTTAGCTGTTTTTGTGTCATCTGCATACATTTGTGTTTCCATATCATGACACTGTTTTGGGAGATCATAGGGGGACCTGACACAGACCCTTGTGGAACACCCATTGTGCACTTCATGTTACTGGATGGTACAGTATTGGACAAATATGAAGCCAGTGCTCCAGATGAGAAGTTAAATTTGGAGAGTTTTGACATAAAAACATCATGGTTGATGTATCTAATGCTTTATGCATCCAAAAACACAACCCAAATGGTCAATTTTAGTTTCTTATTTGACATAATTTAATTGACAGAAGCTAATTCCTCTTAATTGTCATCAAAAAGGATTTTGCATTGAAAATAAACAATTAATGCTTAACGTTCTCTGGAGGCCCATCCATTCTTACACTCTCCCTATAGGATTCCTTTCCACCAAAGATCATGATGGATTTGTATGTTTATTTGTATTAAAACCTGCTACTCAGCAGCTTAACACCATTTTTTTGTCTCTCTCATTATATGAAACTGTGATCTTTCCTCTAAAAGAGGGCACAGCCTCGATGACTGGGGCTAGATGACATATTGCTGGTCTGATGTATTACACACTGCTCTATTCCTTAAGGGAGCTACGCTACACTTTTAAAAGCATCCTTCAAAAATATCCAATAAAGCATAATTATTTGGGTAGTCGTGGTAAACCACCATCCTGCAGGAATACAGAGCTTTTTCACTGCAGTATGAAAAAATCCATATCATCACAGCCCTAATTTGGAAATAGTGTTTCTGGTATTTCTTGCTATAATCACAAGTAACATGTATTTTTAATGTAGATCTACATGTAATTAATGGTTTGAGAGTGTGCTACAATTTATATGCAACTCCCCTTTAAGTGCATGTTCTGCTTTCTATCACGTGCACTATAAGAGCAGAAAATACCATGCGAAGCACAGCACTGAAAGGTCATGAAAATAATCTCATATCCCTGTTTATGCCAATATTCACACTGCAATGACAAGTGAGCACAGGATGTGATGTTTTTTTATCACCTGCATCTGACTCATAAAACTTAACGCTGGTGATCCGTCTGGGCACTGACGCAACGCATAGAATATAAGTAAGTAAAGCCAGTGTGTAGAATCTTTATCAAGGTATCAAGGCCATTTATTTATCATTATACAACACGGGGCTGCACAACGAAATGAGAGTTATAGTCTCTTCATGCACACAGTTACAAAATATACACATGCAATTAGATCCACAATAGAAGAGGATAAAATATGAAATAAAATAATACATGTATACACCCAGGAAATACCTCCAAACAAAATTTTATTTTTACTTTCCGATCCTTTATTTTGAAATCCAGAACTACTGTCACTCAGAGCTACTTTTCCAACAGTGCTGCACAAAGTGAGTTGGATCCAGCTGCAGCCTTGCAGACCCTACAAACTACAGCTCCTTCAAACCACGCCCACTACCCTCATTTGTTAGCATTGAAGGAAGTACAGCGGCTGAAGAGTCCAAACCACACCTCCTCCAAAACATACCCTCTTTTGCACAATGCTTCAGTGACTTAGGAAGACAACAGACCATAGCAAATCGAATATTATTAAAGTAGCACCTATAGCATCTATCAAGTAAAGAAATAAGGATAACCTTTCTCACATCAATTTTTGACTTTCAGTGCAAATAATGTGGTCTACTTAACAAATGACTGCAAACAAAAGGTGGCTTAGGAAAACAAAATATGTTGAACAAATACATACAGATATTTGTATTTCAGTAAGTATGAAGAACAAATCAGCAGGATGAACAATAGATTGTGTTAGCCTGACAGCTTGTTCACACTTCACACTTGAGCAATGTGTGTGTGGTGTTACCTCCTGGTTTTTACTGTATTTTGGTGCCCATGTCAACATGTTAGAGCGTCCACACAGCCCGCGTGTGCGGTGCAGCTCACATGTGTCAGGCGTGGCTGCAGCCACAAGTCATCTAGATTCAGAGGCTCACCTGTTTTTTTCCACATGATGCTTGTGGTTCTGGGCAAAAAAACACTTTGAAAATAATCTGTTGACAGTCATATCGACATTATATCAGCAACAGGACACTGCTCACTAGAGTTTGACTGTCTACATCTGTGCAGTATGTCACAGACGTGAAAAAAAAGGTGTTTTTCTCTTTCTCCGTCCATCCCTCTCTCTCCGAACAAGGGGAAAAATCACTGATTGCATCCAGAAAACAGCTATTTCCTTCTCTTCAGACTCTTCTGCAAACTCTATGTAGAAAGACAGGGCTTTCAGCTGCCACCTCGCAGCAGAAACGCAGCCTGTGTGGACACCGCGCGTGTCCGAACTGCAGCGGTTTGGTGACGGTGCCATCACACACTGCTTATGCGTGTAGTGTGAACAAGCCGTAAATACCAAAATTCTATGTATACATGTCTGTACATGTCTATAAAATTGCATATTGTTGATATTTATGAACATCAAAATGTAGTTTTTTTATACTTTTTGAATTGAATAACTTGCAAACTTCACATCATTGGATCAAAAATGTTCATTTATTGGAGCTACTATAACTTGAAAACATGATCTTTGGTCTTATTTCTGAATCTCACATTAAACTATATAGTCTGGTATGCTGCTGGTGGGCCACGTACCCCCCCAAAATTATCATAATTAATAATAGTTTGATGTATCAGCAGCTGTTGGGGTCCACTAAAAAAAAAAAAAAAAACTTTACTGGAATCTTCATGCATTCTGAATATTTCTTTACTTTCAGCACAGGCACCATGGCTCAAGATCATGTCCTTGCTTAAGATTAAACTTTATGTGAGTTAAACATCCAAATCCACTCTTCAAACAGAAGCAACTACATAAATATTGTTCAAAAAAGCATTGCAGGCCTAAAGCTGCAGTGACTTTACCCTCCTCTCCACATTGTACAGTGCTCTCCTATTGTAGAGCTTTCAAAGCTGTATTTAAACTTTACCATTAAAAAGCTTTGGAATGATTTATTGAACTGTAAGAGATATTTCATAAAACCCATTCTGCAACATAAATATATTAAACCTAAACTTTTTTTTTAATCTGGGAGGATGTTAATGGCAGCAACAATGGTTGACATAAAAAGTTCAACATCTAGAAAACATTGTCCACCAACTCTGACTGTGAATATAGGATATTTATGGGACATATATAGCGTATTTAGCATATTCTGGTGACACAGCTTTTTGTTTGTTACTTGAGAGATTACACAGTCTCAGTTAAAGCCGTTGTGGTCTACCCACCATCAACATTATAATATTACTACTGGGAGAAGAAACAATTTTAGGAGAATAAAATCCAATAAATGGAGCTCAGACGCTTTAAACAATAAAAATGACTGAATGAGGATCTAAATTTAATAAAATACCATAACCTGTTTAAATTTGAAGGCAATTATCATTCAATAACTAGGACTATAACCAAACCACAGTGGAAATGAACAGTAAATGAAATGCTAAGCAAAATATCACTGTGTTTTTATCATTCAGTTATGTAATTTCCTGCACTATATTTAATCAAGGCTGCATTGCTGACACTTGCTATGAGACAGCAATGTGACAACATTGAGCTGGCATCAATCTATCAGTGATCTTTGATGACGGTGCTGTAAATGTGCTATCACCATACACTCTCCAGTCCGATTCCATTGCTGTTTCAAGAGTGCAAACCCGAGAGCTCAGTATCGACAAATATTTCTGTTTCATTATTTTGTTGTGATTTGTTCCCACAACAAAAAGCTGTCACTTTGTTAAGTTGCCAATTTAATATGTAACACATTTTTGGTGAAAAAGTGAAAACATTGAGTAAACAATTTGAACAGACATGGATTAAGCTTGGCATCAGAATTAAGCTTCCATTTTTTAATCTAGGAGAGACCTAATGCCAAGCCATTGACAAAGTCTCCAAATTCAGTTTCTAAGCTCCAGGCTGTTCTTTTCATTCGCCATGTTCATTTGGAAGAAATTTGTTTGTGCTCACTTTCTGCAACTGCCCTAAAGATAACATATGAAGTCTGTAGCTGAATTGTGTTTATTTAAGTCTCCCTCAATGCAAGCAGCAGAGACTTCAGAGATCCCACGGCACAGCCATGAGCAGGCGATTAAGAATGAGCAAGTTTCCTGAAGGTGAACGAAAAGAGTTTGGTGGTTTTTCCATCTGGGCACCTTCATATCAAGGCCTCTCGGGATGTTCAGCATGTATATTCATAAGAGGTGGGCAGGAAAGGGAGGGAAAAAAAAGTTTTGTAAGAGACCCAGCTGGTTGCCTAAAACTTCTCTTTGGTGACCTCAATTTCTCCTGCTTCCCAATGAGTTTGGTCTGTCCATGCGGGACTAAGCGTACTGTACAGCGTGTGTCCCTGAGTGAACTTGAACAGAAGGTTGGCACCACACAGAGTGTTATCTTTAACATGAAATTAAAAAAATCTGTAGAAAGAAAACAAATTCCTATTCTCCGCCAGACTGATTTATTCCTTGTGAAAGCATCAATCTCTCTACTGCTTTAGGCAAGGAAGTCAAAGCAGCTGACTGCAGTGTCACATTAAGAGGTGGATTGTTTGCATTCTGTTCACACACTCATAGCATCAGAAAGTGGCTTTTAAAGGAAATTAGAACACTGACATGCTGTGTTACTCATCCATTGACAAGAAATGTAGAAATGACATATTTATGCGAGATCATAGCGATGTTATGTAACAGCAGACTACAACGGAAAGTGAAAAAGCAGGTGTTGTTGGAGTTAGTGTTGCCAAAAATATAGATAAATATTGTTACTGAATCTTTGAAATGCTTTCAATACTCATTTTTTGAAGTATTGATACTCTGGTACCAGCTGCACTTTCTCGCTCTCTCTTCTCTCTGAAGCTGACACACACCGCTGCAGTGCCCACATAGTCCTGCCTTCTCCTTCTTCTCATCACTCGTCTCATTTGCTTTAGCCGCTGTCAAAAGGCGATTGAATGTTTTCCAATATTTTTTTCATTCTTACCGTTCTAGTATTGTGTTGCTTTAAGTTAACACACCCTAAATTTTACCCTAAAAAATCATGTTTTGAAAATTTCTTTAAACTATGGTTACTTGGTCAATTTTATGGCACAAACTATATATATATATATTTTTTTTTAAACCAACTGGCATCATAATGTTCACCTATAGGGCTTTTCACCCTGCATTTAGCCCCAGGTTAAGAGAGCTGTTAGCCTGAGGCTAAAAGAGCTTTCACACTGGCACAATCCTGACACATTCCAAAGTGGGCTAACCCCAATTTTAGCCTGGGGCTAGTTGGCCCTGCTCCGGAGCAGGGTTAGCCCTGACTTTGCGGGGTTATCCCCTGAAAATCAACTAAACCTAGGGTTAAAAGCAGCCTGTGTGAAACAGAGCTACAAGATTAGGAGAAGATGATCAGCCAGGTTAACAGAAAACACCTGTGTGGGTGCAAAGAGTCTTTAACCCAGAGTTATCCTAGGGTTAACTTTTAGCCCTGGGCTGAGAATATGCAGCGTGAAAAGCCCTGTAGAGAACCAAAATGTTCCGTCATATCTAAATAGATTTGCATTTGTGAATGGCACAACATTTAATGAAATGAAATATAAAAGCTATTCATTTCTCATTTGACGAACAAAATGAGGTCAAACAGAAAGTTGTATTTTCTGTGTGACGATGAATGAGATGCAGTAGATCTCCTGTTTGGCAGTCTTGGGCTTTAAAATAGCTGACATTCTAACCCTGACGCCTTGAAAGAAAAATTTTAAATGCAAATCAGAACATCCAAATTACGCTGATTCATAAGAGAGAATACGTGCTTCTGGACTTATTGGCGATTCAAGTGTGGTTCAGGGGCTATAGTCTTCATTTAACTCATTGAAGTTAAGTTAGAGAGAAAATTAATTGGTTTTTAAGTGGAGTTTGGATGTCTTGAGACCATGGTCTATAAAACTACTTCAAAAGTCCAATGTGTAAGATTTTCAAGGCTTTATTAGCAGAATGCAGCATAAAATGAATCTAACATTCATAAGTATGCTTTCATTTGTGTATGATAACCAGAAAATAAGAATTATTGTGTTTTTCATTATTATACAATGAGTGCTTTATGTCTACAAATGGCGCAGGTCCTCTTCTATAGAGGCAGCTTTGTTGCACCACTATGTCTCTACAGTAGCCCAGAATGGACAAACCACACACTGGCTCTAAATTGGGCCTTTTGCATTTTTTGCAAATAGTTTCTTGCAGTTTCTCATACACACTTGGAGGGGAAGGGTGCAGTGAGGTGTTTGCAATCTGCACTAAATCTTACACACTGGTCCTTTAAGCTTCACATTCACAAAGATCAAATGCAAACAAATAAGTAATGTAGTAAAGTAAAAGTAAAAAAGTAAAAGTTTAAAAAACTTTGAAAGACAAAAAAATCTTTTCTGTTCTATTTAAAAATGAGATCCCAAGGCACAACATATCAGGAGATTTTTAAGCACTAATTATGAGATACATTAATTCTGTTTCTGACAATAATATAATGGTACAGTATGTTATGCAATTATTATTATTTTAAAGGAGAAATCTGTGCTATATTTACTGTAATCATAAAATGCATCATAAAATGACCACAATGTGTCATCAGAGATCAGGGAAACGTGTTAAGTTGAAATACTCGACTCGTCATTCCAGACCGGAAAAACTGTTTTGTGTGTCCGTTTCACGTTAAGTTAAACAGTCAAATTAATGCCATATTTTCACCAAATGAGTGAGTGAGAAATCATTAATAATCTTGTAGAATGTGTAGATGTTTATAACAGTTAAATTGGGCAAAATGTTAATGGAAATTGGCAGGCAGTTAGACAGGTATGCACTTAACTCAAAATCCAGAGTGTGTATATAACAGGCTGAGGTTTACATTGACAGATAATTAATAGTTACAAACAGCTGATCAACTTACAGTAACCCTAACCCTGTTATTGTCAATTGACAAGGTTGTGTGCAAATTGAGCTCCTGCTACTGACTGTCTCTGTTGTGTCTGGGGAGAAGGGGGCAGATGGAAACAACTCGCTTCAACCACAGATCGTATATTGAACATGATTACAACCTATTTAATACACAGTCTATTGCTCCAACTACTACACTCTTAATCTCATGCAATTGCTTCATATTGCTCCTTCCAGTTGATTCCACGAGCCAAAAAAGAAAAAATGATCTTACTTATATTTAATTTTACTCTTGGGTCTTTTATATATCCAATACAAGGTTGGCTTGTGAAATAAGGTAAAAGAAGGGTCAAGTTTTGTGCAATGAAAGCCCTTTTTATTTTTATGTAGTCTTTACTCTCGAGGTGCAAAATGCACCAATTTTACTTTTGAAGAAGAAGTCTTTGTGCTGTTGCTTTTTCTCCAAACCAAAGAAACATTCAAAAGAACAGAATTCCATCAAGAGAACAGAATCCCATTAAAAAATCTGTGTCTGACCTTTTTTCTTTCCAAATTTATTTTAGTCTCTCTGGGAGACTGTGGCCAATGACTCATTACTACTCCTTGAAGATACAGCAAGGTGAGGCTGACTTTAATTGTATGCTGGCAGTATATTAGAATATTGTCTAATTGGCTTCCTTTTGGGGGATCTGTAATGGAGAGAGTCATTTACAAATTGCAAGCAGTATGAATGTTTTATGATGGCTGCTTAGTATGTCTGTATGTGTGCAGCATTTCTTCCCATGAACATTAAGTTGAATAAAGTCACTGATGCATCTGATCATTTAGAATTTTATAACTTTGTCCCTCCAGCATCAGTGGATTATCTGTCATTTGTCTTTCTGTGTTGACACACCTTCGCAGTATGAAGGAGAGACATCTGATTCTGCGTGTTCTACCTGAGCTGACTGGAGCTTTTCTCCCAGATTGCGTTTTGCATTTTCATTAAACTTGACAGGAAAGTGTTTGAACCACACTTTTAGAAATAAGGGTTCTGAAAAAAGCTCTTCTGAAGAGCTGAAGTTCTATTCAGAATCATCTGCAACTGAAGAAACCTTTTTTGAAGAAAGGGTTTGTCAAGGGTTCTTTGTAAGACTGAAGGTTCTATTAAGAACCCTTTTCATCCATAGTTCCTCCAAAGTTCTTCAAGGATTGCTGAAATCCTAAAAGGGTTATCAGTAGAACCCCCTGAGTGGATTCAAGATAAAACCTTTAGAATATAAAAGAGCTCTTGGTAGAACCCCCTGAATGAGTTCTATATAAAACCTTTGGAATAAAAAAGGGTTCTTGGTGGAACTCCATGGATGGGTTCTTCATAAAACCTTTGGAATAGAAAAGGGTTCTCAGTAGCACCCCCTGGGTGGGATCTAGATAAAACCCTTGAAATGTAAAAAAGCTCTTGTTAGAACCCCCTGAATTGGTTCTATATAAAACCTTTACCAGTAGAACCCTGTGAGTGAGTTTTATATAAAATCTTTGGAACATAAAGGGGTTCTTAGTAAAACCCTTGGAATATAAAGGGGTTCTCTGTAAAACATTCAGGGTCGGTTCTAGACAAAAACCTTAGGGATAATAAAAGGTTCTCAGTAGAACCCTCTGGGAGGGTTCTAGCTAAAAGCTTTGGAATATAAAACAGTCCTTGTTAGAACCCTCTGGGTTGTTTCTTATTAGCACCCTGAATGTGGAAAGATTGTTGATAGAACCTCCTTAGTGGGATCTAGATAAAAACCTTTGGAATATAAAAGAGCTCTTGGTAGAACCCCCTGGATGGGTTCTATGGAAAACCTTTTGAATTTAAAAGGGTTCTCGGTAGAACCCTGTGTGTAAGTTCTAAATGATACCTTTTAAATATAAAAGGGTTCCCAGTAAAACTCTGGGTGGGTTCTAGAAAAAGACCTTTGGAATGAAAAAAAAAAGGTTCTCAGTAGAATCCCGTAGGTGGTTTTTGTTAGCACCCAGAACGTGGAAAGATTCCATAGAACCCCTAAAGAGGTTTCTGGATGGAAACGTTACACCATAGAAAGGTTCTTTGTAGAACATCTCATTGGGGCTTTTGTAGGGAAACCTTTCACAGTTCTAAATATAACCTGTCATGTTGGCTTCTAAGTAGAACTCTCTAAAAGGCTGGAAAAGTGGAACCTTTATAAAAGGTTCTACCCGGAACCAAAAAGCTCCTCCTATGGGGACAAGCAGAAGAACCTTTATTTCTAAGCGTGCAGGTCAGCAGACTTCTTATCCTGCTTTGCTGTTTAGTTTGATGAACAGACCTTAAGTTATTAACCCTGAAGATCATTTTGTATCTCAGGAATAATTTGGCAGACTGGGAACGTAGCATCATATTCATGCTGCTGCAGTTACATAACAGGACTCAATATGAAAAAGAAAGGTTGTTCTGTATAAACACTTCATTTATCTGAGGTGCATTTTTAGCTGATCTATAAACTTAAATGGCAATTTCTAAACCAATACAGACATGTTACATATTCTTACAATGTCTTCTCACATCAATCAATATTAATTTAATTCCCTTCTCAGGTCTCAGGTAAATTCATCGATATAAGCGATAGCATATGGAGTGCAACACTGGAGCAAGAGTTTTCTCTTCTATGCCAACAGTCGCTTGGACTCTTCACAGCTGTGAATCAGAGGCTACCGCATCCTCGCACCTCGCACTCACACAGAGACAAAGCGCAGCATGACTTTAACTGTCTCACAGGTCAAAAAAGGTTGTGGTTTCTGCCAGACCTGAGGTCACTGTTGTGCCAAGACAGCAGCAATCACGAGGCAGACGCTGCCTTATCACAGAAGCCAGGTGTCCATAGCAGCTTGGTATAGTTGCAAAGAATGCGAGCAACAACAAAAAGTTGTGTAAAACACAACACCTGGCGCTACCTTCCCACTGTGTCTCCCGCCTGCTCTGACAGGAGGGATGATGGGAAGTAACCTTGACAACCAGTTCAACCACAAAAGTCAGAAAGTTCCAGCTCAAGCCACCATTTCATGAATTAGCATTTACATTATCACCATCCTGCATTAGGAGGTGTATTTAAATGGTACAAAGCACAGATTAAACAGTGATTATCTAAGTGAATGTGAATATGATCATTAAACTCCAATAATCAATGTAAATCACACTTAAAGCTTGAAATTACTTGACTGAGGTTTGGTGTAGTGAATAGCTTATGCAAAGCACATTAACAGCCCACTAAAGCATTTTCCACAGCTTTATATTTTACAAATGTAATACAGATTTAATGTGAAAAATGAATTTCACAATCTTAATAATCCAAATAAGATGAGCGCAACCCAATTAATTAACATAATAATGAGAATACCTATTAATTTATGCATCCTGTACCCAAGGCGAAAAGAGTCAGCATATAAAAGCATCATTAACTCTTACCTCGACAGTGAACCCCTTCGTCGTAGCCATCCTCACAGTCTCTAGCCCCATTGCAGAGTTTGTTGAAATGAATACATTTTTTTGTCCCAACACACTGTATGTGATTGAGGGGACATCTGATCACCACCTCCTGTGCACCTAAGGAAGAGAAACAACAAAATAATGTCAAAAAAATTTAAGAATTAGGGGCAGATTCCTCAGGTTGTCAATGTTTTTAATTAACCTAGTTATGCAACTGACTCCTTGAAATTTCTCTCTTAGAAATGTGAGCTCTCAGTTCTTGTTTATTGTATTTTGTCTTTTTTTATCCATCTGTAACTTTGTGTTTGTGCTGCTGACTGTCTTGGCCAGGCCTGCCTTAAAATAGAGATTCTTAGGGCTCTATCTTCTGCCCGGCACACACCACAGTGCAGCTGTCGCTGCTATTTTTTTTCTGATTGACACTCTTGTCATTTTCTCTTTTTTTGCGCAATATATTTATTGCTTTTTTGTCTCAATACATAACAGTAGACTTAGACAATAACATTGACAATACTTAAAGAAACAAAAAGCATAAAAAGAAAAAAAGAAAGTTGTTGTTATTTTCTTGTCTAGCACCCACGTTGTGTAGGTAGCAATTGTACTTGTGCCCATCAGTGCGCCCATGGGTGTGTTAGTCTTAAAATGCGGCAGTCAGGCACATTGCCAGCATATTGCTATCTTGAGGCAGCAGAAAGCAATTGCGCCATTGACCCACAAAAACCTGATCTAAAGTCAATGGCACAGTATTTTCCTGCTATTTAAAAGGATGCATTATTCAGAAAGTAAGATGAGACTACATCGAGGCGTGTATACTCTGCTTTTAGGACACCGCAGTTAATCCATGGGTGATAAAAATCAACATTCTGATTACTAATGGATGAGTTGGGGCGAAATGGGGTGGAGCACCTGCTCATTGAGAGACACTGTGAACATTTACGCACAAGGCACAGCAGCTCTAACTTTGTTGATTGCTTAAATCTAACGTGACTGGTTAGATTCAAATGCTGTGTGAAACTGTTTGGAGTAAAGCAGCCATTTAAATCCTAACTTCCATCAAAGCTGTCCTCTGTCCTCTGTCAAGTTTAGAACTACAGTTTTTAGTTTTGCTGCATAATATGCAAGCAGTGACATTATTACACACATGGAAATGTTTAAAATAGCTGAAAGCAATTTCTCTAATCATTAACTCAAGAGGTTTCCAGGTGATTTTCTTTATTGTGTGTTGCTGACTGTGTGTTGTTGATGATTGATGTGTGAGTGTTTTCTTTAACAATGTAATGAAATGATTAGAGAGGCTGCTTTCAGTAATAGTTTCCATTCATGTAGTAATGTCACTGCAGTCATGCTGCTGTGCTTTGTGTGTAAATGCGCACACGTTTCATCCTACTTTACCCATGTGCAACTCATCTGCTATTAATCAGAACGTTAATTTTTATGACCCGGCCCGCCTGACCCGCAGATCAACCGACGTGTATGCATCACTACAAGTAGATCATCTCCATTCGCTTCTCCAGTTTGCAGAATTTGTCATTTAAATAATAATGCACCAGAGGCAGGCGCACCCCGCTCTTTAAGGGAATGGGAGACACTGATTGGTTTATGTTTTGCTCAAACACACCTATAGTTAATCAAGAGACTACATACAACTCCTTTATTTCGTCCACCTTGCTTTTGCATCCAGATTATGTGCCATTTAAAAAGCTAAGTGGAGTTGAACACACCCTGAATGCACTTGCACCATGCACTTCAGACCTTGTGCTACAGATCGTCTAAATAAGGCCCTTAATCTCAGTGAGAGTTTCCTAATTAAACATGGGTTAAATAAATAAAAATAAAAAATAAAACTGTATCTCTGCTCATTTCAAAGTTAATAATTCATGTAATGTATCAGTTTACTGCAAAGCCAAATGAGCTTTAATGTCTTTTTCAGCATATGGAGCAGCACTTACAAGTGGGAGACTGAAGACCATATGTGAAATAAATTTGCATATTTCATTGTTGTTATCATTTGTAATTTTTGCAGAGAAACTATTTCCTTTCCAGTATTTCTTTGAGTAAAGTGCTGATACTTCAAGACCTCTTTTATAGGAGGCGGAAGAACCTATGCATATGCAAATATATTTATACTTCACAGCATTGTTCTTTACACACAACAGATGTTCGCCACACTGCTTTGCAGCCGCGCTGGTGAAGTCCTATAACAAACTGCCCGACTCTCCCTGCCAGCCAGGCAAACAGCGGAGAGCAGCTGTTTAAGGATTCATGAGGCACATAGGTGACCCTCATTCATGTGGCAGCCACAAGAGCACATAAAACACAGCTGACCAGTGCACCAGCACTGTAAATGTGTCACATCTCCACCTTAACTACATTGATATCAATTACCAATGCGCCGCTGCAGCCACTTAATGGGAAGATTTATCACCCACATGAAGGGATCTGTTACAATCCCCCCGGAGTTCTCCCACCCGTTGGAACTCACATCCAAGTATATTTGGGCCATCTTGATTGGACGGTTACTTATTCACAGCATCCATTTCTACTTCGTAAAGTATAAGAGATGCTGCAGTTAATCTGGCTGTTACAATGAGGGCTGCCATCCCCCGCTGATTTACAGAAGTGATATGTGGACAAGTAGGTGTGCGTCTGTATTGACACAATAATGACTCATATTAGTTTCTCCTCCTGAGTATTTTTATTGCTTTAAAAGGGTAGCAGGAGATCTTCTACCTCAATGAATATTTCTAGGCGATCTCTTCAAGCCCCAGTGATTCACACTATTTTTATGCCATATTTAGGTAAGTCAAATATAAGTGACCTTGGCTCTGAGAGTTCATATTTCATACATGAGCAAACTGGCAGCCTCATCTGCTGCGCTCCAAAAAGTGTTTAAAGAATCGCTCTTTTCATTTCTCCCCCAGCTCCTTTTGGAATGGACTTTATGATATGGTGCTCCTCTCAGACTCTATTTGTAAACCATCATGCATACAGTGTATATTTAAAAAAACACATATTATAAAGACTTAACTTGCTCCCTAGACGTTCATTACTCACTCTACACCGAGCATTTCATTTTCAAAATATCGCCAATGATCCTGAAAAGGCTAAGTGTGCATGCTGTATTTATACACTTGACTTTTATGTCAGAAATCATTTTATAAAAATGAAAAGGGGGGAAAAAATCCCTTTTGAAATGCTAACATTTCTCAAACTCAAATAAGTGGTAGATCCGAGTGTGTAACTGTTGTACATTTCAAAACACACAGGACATTTTCACTCACTACCGGAAAAAGACACACTGTCACAGAACATTCAGCCCAGCGCCACACTGTAGCACATGTCCATTTGGCAAATGTACTATTTAACACACAGCTGTAAGGGTCTCTGACAACGTAACAGTGTTGTCAGCCTCTCCCCTTGCTTTCTCGCCACATGGGTTCTAATCTAATGTGATAAGGGGAGGGATGGCGCATGAATATTCAGTGGCTCTGATCTGTCATGCAGGGATACACAGATGGTCTCTCAACGGCTGAGGTGCTCAGAATTCCTCTGTCAATTCCCAAACTACTGTACTACTGTTGGATGATTGCTCAAAGTCGTATATAGAGGATAGTACGCTATGTCACATAAGACACCCTCTGACAGCTATACTGGAGCTTCTCTCTCCTCAGCTTCCTGTTCCAAGGTGCTGAATGATGCCTAAACCTGACATCCTGCATATTGTATGTTCACTTCACATAAGATCCTCTTGAGCACCGCACAGTGCACTGAGTGAGAGCTCGACCAAATCTGAAAAAGCTCTCGTGCACTGAAAAAAGGGAACTATTGGACTAACTTTACAAACTGAAAAAATTTTGAAGATTGTTTTTCACATCAAATTGGCAGGTTATATGAACACAATTGTTTTATAGTCCTCTATAAACCCCTGTCTGATCTATATGAAACACAACAATGTTGTTTACTATTAACCTATATGATCAAAGCGTCATCGATACGTTTAACAGATGAGATTAAGCTTGGTTGCCAGAAGCCACACGTTAGGTAATTTGAATTATTAGCATAATGAGGTAATTAATTGCCAAAAAAACAGAAATGCTACAATTGTCATGGTTTGGAGTTTTGTTGGTCATTTTCTGTTTTATTTTGTAGTCTTGCTTCTCCCTTGTGTGTCTTTGTTGTATTTACTTCCTGTCTTTGTCTGTTTTCCCGCTCTTTTTTGATCACTGATTATTTTCACCTGTCATTGACTGCCCTCACCTGTGTCTTGTTATCCTCCCTCTCCCTAGTGTATTTAAGCCTTTGTCTTTTCCTCCTGAGTTGCTGGTTCATCCTGGTCTGTTTGTCAGTGTCCTGTGTCGCACCTTGTTACCTGTGGTTTTGCTCCTGGATGGATTTGTTTGTTTTTTCCCTGGACTTTGATTTTTGCATTTTCTGGATTTTTGGTTGCCTTTTATTCACCCTTGCCTTCCTAGTAAGTTTTTTGTGTTTGGTTTTTCCTGCGTTGTTTAAGACTCTCCCTGCCTTAGTTGTTGTAAGCCTGTTGTATGTTTTTTCATTTTGATTCATTAAATACCACATAACTGCTCACTCTGTCTCTGTCTGCATTTGGGTCCAAACCTGATAACCCCCACGCGTAACAACAATATAAGGTTGTATTTTTTTCTTTTAGTTAACTTAGAAAGATGACCTAAGAATTTAAGTCCATCTTTGTGACGTCCAGAAATCCCAAAGCCCTGCATGTTTCCAAACATGTTGCAAAAAACGATATGCAGTGGCCCCTCCCCTACCCCTAGGATAAAGGTATGTAACTGTTATGTTAGTTATCTTTATCACCATGGACCTAATATTTGCCAATATTTGTTTGTTTTTAACAATTATTAGCATATAATAGTGGTAATATAATAATAGTAAACATGTCTCAGATAAGGCATTTTGCATCTTTTTTTTCATCAAATATGGTGTTGTTATTAATGATTAATGCTAAAATGGCAATAGGGTTTTTCCCCCTTATATTCCACATGCACTGTTCATTCACAGTAAAATAACCTTACTCTAAGATATCTGTGACCATTTTTGACTTTCTTCTTTAATTACCAGATAATGAGCTAATTATACTAATTACACAAATTGCCCAGCATGCAGCCAAGTTGAATTTCATCTACCTGGATGATGATATTTCAGTAATGACAATTCACAGGAAACACCATTGCTGGGTCCAAGGAATTTCCAGTAGACTATTAAGTCAGATGTACTTAATAATCTGATTGTTTTCAAATCAACAGTTTACATTAATACAACCTAAATTTAAGGCAGGACAAGTTAAACGTTAATTTAATAATTAACATTTAACACAATTGCAAATGTTAGAATGATGTAATGTTAGCTTGACTTAATGTTAAATTAAAATTAAAGGGACAGTTCACCCCAAATTCCCCTAGCTTGTAGTGTTATTTATCCGTTTTTTCTTTTTTCTTTTTTGCTAATGAGTTGCAGAGTTTTGGAGATATTGACCAAAAAGATATCTGTATTTTCTTTGATATAACAGGACTAATGGCACTCGGCTTGAGGGGCTCAAAGCACCAAACAAACAAATTAAAAAAAAAAAAAAAAAAAAAAAAAAACACTTTCACAAACAGCACTAAAGTCCATTTAAACAGCATAATTTAATCCATTCAGGTGAACCTTTGATGTATAAGGTGATAAATTATTTGATCACAAAATATAATTGTGTTTTAGATTAGACTCAACCATCTTTCTGAATCACCAAGACAAAGAAAAATCTAGAAAAGGCACGAACATCATTATTCCAGCCATACATGAGAAACATTAACAAGCTTTAGAGAGTCTTTAGAGTAAACAAATCCAATGGCAACCTTGAAAAAAAATGTCTCCTTTAAAAATAGTTTCCATGTATATTTAGTCAAAACCATTAAGTATATAATTCTTGTGCATTTTTATCGTTTATCAGATCATTTGAATGGCATAGATGTGTGTAGGTAGCAGGTGAAGGGAGCAGCATGTAATTACAAGTTGCAAATACAGACTGCACTACAATCGCTACAACAGAAAGCTGAATGGGGCGAATTCAAAACATTATATTACTTCAACTACTACTGAAATACACTTTTTACAGCGATCAAAGAATTTTAGCTCAGAAAAAGTGGGCAAATAAACAAAAAAGTGCACAAGTAATTATCACTCCCTAAAGGCTATTAGTGATGATAAGCTGTGAGATGAGCATCTGCAAATAATCAGCAAATAATGTACAACATTGTGGTATTTCTACAGTGTGTTGCAAGGTCAGACATTTCATAGATGCATTTTCTAGATTTAGAGTCTTTAGAGTAAACAAATCCAATGGCAACCTTGAAAAAAAAAAAGTCTCCTTTAAAAATAGTTTCCATGTATATTTAGTCAAAACCATTAAGTATATAATTCTTGTGCATTTTTATCATTTATCAGATCATTTGAATGGCATAGATGTGTGTTTGTGGACAAATTAAACAATGCTGATTAAAAAACTGGGGCAGTTACAGAGGGAAGAATGTCTACCACAACAACTTTTTTATGCTACCAGTGGGGTGGTGTCAGTGTCAAACATTTTCAGATCCATATAGTGCTTTTAATTGCTGACTGTGCCTCTAAATGTACTGTAGTCCAATATTATAGGGTGGGCAGTTTTCACAGCTGAAATTTGACTTGTCAAAGCCGGTAAAAAGCAGAGGTGTATCCTAGTAAGCTTGACAGTGCGACAAAGAGCCAGGAAGCACAATAATACTAGGAATACCAGACTGAAGCAGCTAAATGGACTCTGGCTTTTCTCTCTGTGCTTTTCTTACCTCGACACCTCAAATGTCTTTCATGAAACGCAAGTTTGATATTTTTAAATTTTTTTCAGCTTTAAAAGTTCAGCACACTCACATGGCTGCTTTTTATTCTGGCAGAATGTTTTGGCTGCTCAAGTTAGCATTAGGTAGACACATGCTGGAAATTACAGGAGGTCGCCAAACATCATGACCCATCAGAATAATAAACTGACAGATGCAGCAAAACTCAATCGTCAATCAAACACAGTTTGCAAACTCCCACACAGTCCTGAGAGGTCTGATCAGACAGAATGAGTGAAAACATCTATTTACATCAGCCATGCATGTGTCGAGAATTTACATAAAAAGTTATCTGTCATTGTGAAAGTTAAGAGGAAGCATAAATGCGCACAAAGTTGATGAAAACATGATCAGGGACGAACAAATGCTGGTTTGCTAAACTAAGTTGAGGATACGTCCAATTAAATGTGAAATATGCAACATTCGAGTGTTCAAAAATAGGTTCTGCAGCCCAACGTCAAAATATTGGAACGAGTTGTTCCCCCTTGCTTCCTCCTACCCAGTCTTGTAGTTGGAGCAGGTTGCCTGCAACTTGCATGGACACTAAACCTACACGAGCGCGACATTATACTTTAACAATGACAAGTGACAACAAATCAAGTTGATCAGATTTTCATAACCCTGTCACTTGTCAGTCAATGTAAAGCTAAGCCTGTGTAAAACAAATGCCCACTGGTCCGAAAATTCACCCTGGATTTAGAGTTCAGTGACTGCAGGCTTTACTACTTTCCAGACTTAAACAGTTAAACTGTGGTCAGTTTTAGGCAGAATTGATTTCAACAGGCATGGCTGCATCGCATTACAGCTGTGCTACGTCAGCCGGAGCTGATCGCTGCCATTCTACATAATTCTTGTGATTCCACCAGCAGCGTTGCAGTGGATCCTAGAAGCAGCTCTCACTCTGCTCCGATTCAAATACGCACCAAGTCTATTTTTGACAGATGCCATGTCAATATGCACAGAGCAGTTTGAGTGGTCGGGAAGTGAAACACTTAAAAAGCAGAGAGAATTCTGCAATTTTCAAAATAAAACACTTGCGATCATAAAAACAGACAAAAAAGAAAATATTCAATGATGTAACCTGCTTATCCATGGTAGAAGCTCTAAAATCAAGGAATGAGGACCAAATCAACTAAATCTGAGCAAGTTAACATAATCAGGCAGCTCAAACACTCTGCTGCCTCTGAAACACTGGTGGTGGGGACCTGCAGCTGTGTAGGGGACAGATCAAAACCATGGCACAGAGGTACCGTGCCCAGCAGCTACCTACATCATGTGACATTAATGAATGAGTTTGGGGTGAAATGGGGTGGAGCACCTGCTCATTGAAAGACACTGTGCACATTTACGCACAAGGCACAGCAGCTCTAACTTTGTTGATTGTTTAAATCTGACGTGACTGGTTAGATTCAAACGTTGTGTGAAATTGTTTGGAGTAAAGCAGCCTTTAAATCCTAACTTCCATCAAAGCTGTCTAAAAAAAATTGTTTCCTCTGTCAAGTTTAGAACTACAGTTTGTAGTTTTGCTGCATAATATGCAAGCAGTGACATTATTACACACATGGAAATGTTTAAAATAGCTATTGTGATAAATTATTTGATCACAAAATATAATTTTGTTTTAGATTAGACTTAACCTTCTTTCTGAATCACCATGACAAAGAAAAATCTAGAAAAGGCACGAACATCATTATTCCAGCCATACATGAGAAACATTAATTGACAAGCTGTCACTGGATTGAGAATAGCAGGTGAAGGGAGCAGCATGTAATTACAAGTTGCAAATATAGACTGCACTACAATCGCTACAACAGAAAGCTGAATGGGGCGAATTCAAAACATAATTACTTCAACTACTACTGAAATACACCTTCTACAGCGATTAAAGAATTTTAGCTCAGAAAAAGGGGGCAAATAAACAAAAAAGTGCACAAGTAATTATCACTCCCTAAAGGCCATTAGTGATGATAAGCTGTAGATGAGCATCGGCAATGAATCAGCAAATAATGTACAACACTTGATATTTCTACAGTGTGTTGCAAGGTCAGACATTTCATAGATGCATTTTCTAGATTTAGAGTCTTTAGAGTAAACAAATCCAATGGCAACCTTGAAAAAAATGTCTCCTTTAAAAATAGTTTCCATGTATATTTAGTCAAAACCATTAAGTATATAATTCTTGTGCATTTTTATCATTTATCAGATCATTTGAATGGCATAGATGTGTGTTTGTGGACAAATTAAACAATGTTGATTAAAAAACTGGGGCAGTTACACACACCGTCTTTTTTATGCTACCAGTGGGGTGGTGTCAGTGTCAAACATTTTCAGATCCATATAGTGCTTTTAATTGCTGACAGTAAGTACTTTTACCAACATCATGTGACTTTAATGAAGAAACTCACAAGATGAAACACACATGAAGCAAGTCAGGTGGAACATGTAATGTTATGTACCATAAAAAGTTGTTTGCTTGAGGCATCCATCCACACCGCACCTCCTCCAGAGGCAGACTTACTCCTTTTTTATACAACGTCAACGGTGAGTCTTATACAGCTGCGGATGGGTTTCCACTGAAGTCACTTGAGAGCCTGGTGCGTCTCTTTCAGCCCTAACAGGTACCGTCCCTATCTGTCTCAAATTTCCCAAATATCCTGAGTTGCACTCACTGTGGTTTTATTTGAAATCAGGACATGTTTCAATATCAGTAAAATGAATTGGTGCTGCACCTCTGTCCACTTTCACTCTCACATACACTGGTGCAAGTTAGAACTGTTTTTACTGTAATGCTCATTGGGATAGATAGATGGACAGATAGACAAATAGATAGAAAACAGATAGAAAACACGTTGTAGGTCCCTGTTGTATTGGGCAATTCCTGATGTATAAACCTCCAATTATTTCAGACGAAAGCTGCACAGCTCCAGTAATGGGTTGATAAATGAATAATGTCCAAAGATGAAATGGGCAAGCGCACTTAAATACCAGTTTAATCATAACACCTTGAGTGGAAGGCAGATGTTCCCCTGGTGAGCTAAAAAAATGATACTGTGATATGCTTATTCAAGTAAAGCGGGAAGCATTTAAGCTCAGCATCAATATTTATTAATGTCTTATTTTATTATAACACAACTATAAATTAAATAAAACATCCGCATCTAGTCTAAATAGTGCACATATATTACTGGCACTGCTGCAAGCAAACCCATACTCGAATTGTAATTGTACTGAAGATGAGCTTTATACCTAAATCATAATTTGCATCAAGGATTTCTATGAGATGTCTTGTGTGGCACAGGAGGTCAGCTTCAAGGATGAATGCTGAGTCATACTTCCCCAAAACATATCACCTCTCAACACTTTTGTGGTTTTAATGAACATTTCAGACTGTAGGGGCTGCTAGCAAGATCTTGGATTTCAGGACATGTTAATTAAAAATCATGCTGCTATTTGCCTACTTTGAGGAGTGAACAAGGAGGAATCAGCTGGGCCAAACTAATACCTCTATTTAATGTAAAATGAGAGGCTTCTAGGGGAGAATTTCAGCAGCTATGTTCATTATGATAATCATGTTAATCTGAGCCACTGCCAGTTTGTGCGAATAATGAATTCCTAAAAGAAAATAACAGAGAGCTCATCGGCAGGGGAGGCTCCTTGAACTTCTATGTACTGGGATTCATCATATCCATAAGAAATAATGATTTCATTTTCTTAATTTATAGTTAAAGTTGATGATCAAAGTAGCATCCCGATGCCTGACCTGAGGCAACTCCAGTGTAGACGTCCCGTAATGGCTTTATAATGGTAACAGGCTCTTTTCTGGTGAATTCCACAATTACAATCACATTAGCTACTGTATGCACTCCATTTTTCAACCCTAACCTCATTATCACTTATCTAATCGTGAACATGAGGTGCAAAATCATTTTGTTGAATCTGAACTAAAGCCAAAATATCTGAAAAAGCACAGACAGCAAGAGTTTTCACTCATTGCACTGTACTAAAGAGCAGCTACTTTGCCTGCAGGCAAGTAATAACTAACCTTTTGACATGTTGCCTGATACGCCATAACAAATTCACATATAGTGTTTTCCCTTTCACATCAGCGTAGCCAGGCAAATTTACAGTTTTACATATGCATATAATAAAAGTTAAACGGCATGTTCAAATGTGTGTAATTAATACTTTTTGTTTTTGTAAGACAAACATTTTTAATTAGCAGCTAGTAGCTACATTCTGCTAAAGGGGCAGTTGACCCCAAAATCAAAAATGCGTATTTCAGCTTGTGTTTTCTTTCTTGTAAAAAGAAAGTAGTTTCTACATGAAACTGCTCACAACAAGATGTGTGGATTATCTTGAGGAACAGGGTCATGATTTTTGGAAAGAGACACCGGTTTTGAGTTCCATTATACGACAGAAAGCAATTCTCCAAACCCTGTCAGCTCAAACAGAAAAATAAAATCTAGATGGATAAATAGCATTACAGGCCAAGGGAAAATATGAATTTTTGATTTTGGGGTGCACTGTCCCTTTAAGTTTCGCAAAATTCAAGGACAAGCTGTTCATACCGGCAAACCATGACAGAGAAGCTGTTCACATAAGTGGTGCAATGTTATTAATATTAATCTCTGGGCTCATAAACTGTGTCACTGGTGTGGAAGAATAAATATAAAGTTTAAAAGGCATGAACACTTCACTCATTCTGCTTTGTGTGCGTCTGTTGTGTGTGGTGTGTGTGTGTGTGTGTGTGTGTGTGTGTTCATGAAAGCCGAGGCACCAAGAACGTATTTAAAACGGTGAACTCTTCACCTCTGCATGTTGTCTGTCAGTCTGTAGTGGAGTCATCATTGTTGTCATGTGTAAAGCTTGAGGATGTCTGAATTATTAAATGTCTGGGCTCTGTGATGCTGTGGCTTAACTTAAATAACTGATGGGATGATATATTTTTTAATGTCATATAACAGCACTGCTGGTGAGCCATTTTCCTCTTACCTCAGCTTGATTTGAGTGCATGGACCGTTTGTACTCAACAGTGTGTTAAAGGCAAAACAATCCTTGAACAAATCCTGGATGTGTAGCGGTGCACAACTGATCTTGCTACTTGTCATTACATGGTAAATAAATAAATGGCTTTATTTATATAATGCTTTTATCCAAAGCGCTTTACCAGGCTTTTGCCTCCCATTTATTGCCTGGGTCCAGACCTTCAAATCCGCCCACTCCACTCAGTTGACTGATTCTCTGATCTGGCATCATGGCATGTAACAGTTTCTCGAGTAAAAAATAAATGGCCAATGGGCACTGCAGGGGGACTCATGAGTAGCCAACCAGCGCCACGGTGTGGCAATAAGGTCGTTGTTTAGGGTTGTAAAGCTATGTGCCGGAACCACAGAGGAGTAATGAAAATAACAACGGTGACCGCCAGGACAGGAATTTCACTGCAGCCACGTCAGCCATGGCCACGGTGTCCCCTCTGTTTGGCCTTATGCCCCATAAAAAATTACATGCCCTGCGGCCACGGTGGCCTTGATGCCCTGCTCGCACTGCCCCAGCTGATCTCGACATTTTCTTCTCTTTTTCTTTTCTGTCAATATGGTTTTTGAGATTCTGATTGGGCACATCAAGTAAAACGTGGTGCACATAACCAGTGGTGGATTAGATTTCAAGCCTAGTATAAACTGCTGGAAAACCACTGGGCAATTAAACTATAATCACTCTGCAGCAGAAACAGAGCACTCAGGACAAGCATAAGAGAAGGAGCGTGCAAATATGGACAGAAGTGTCGACGTGATATAAACTTTCTTTGATCACGAAACCTGGTGTAACTCTACAGTTCTGTTGTTTACACTGCAGACTGGAGACTGTGTTGACAGCGACAAACACACAAATACACATCACATATGCTTTCTTAAAATAATGACTTAATATCTCAAAATAATGTGAAACTCTCTTTTTTCAGTTACTATTTTGAGACAGTTTCTCGTTATTTTAACATACTAAGTTATAATTCGAGAAAAGTTCCTCATTTTTGAGATGCTACCTCATTATATATCGCACACTATTTATTATGATGTCAGTATATAGACCAACCTCTGACTGACTAGTGTTAACAAATTAGGGAATAAAAATAAAATCATCCTCAACCGTTATGTTAATTCATGACATTATTTCTGTGGACTTAAAATCATTTTTTTATTTAATGGCCTTGCTGCCGTGACATATGGCCTATGTGCCCTAAAAAAAAAAATGACAGCACCAACCAAGCAGCCTTGCCCATAAAATGATGAAATTCCAGGCCTGGTGATTGCTTTAGACACTACTCAAGAGCAGTGTGGGAAAGCCAGGTGGGAATCCGAAGGTCCCTCTACCCAGTGCTCCAGTATCGTGCTGAACTCTTACACAGACTCAATAGGCAGTATATAAAATTTGGTCTGTATTTTAACACAGTTTAACCATGATGTTTAAGCAGAAAAAGTCCACCTCTCCTCAGGTTGTATGAGGTAACTTTAGGCTTTATAAACTATTTGGATGTCAGACCATTTACAGCAGTGCCACCCATGAAAGAGACCTTACAGGAAACAACCAGGTATTCAATGGCAGTACGAGAGAAAACAATATTTTTCTGTAATCATATTTGTGAACACATGCTGCAATTTGAATAATGAATACTGGGCATAGTAAGCCTTGAAGATACATTTTTAGTGACAATTGCAAGCGACAAGTCATTTTTTTCCAGAGACCCCTTGAAGTTTTGATGTTGAGGCTTTCAGGGGGTCTCGTGTTTCAATAAAGGAGCCTCAGACCCCCTGAGACTCCTTGTATTTCACTCCATGTTCCTGAGGCTGTTTTATGTCTACTCAAGACGAGAAGTGTGTAGATCAGCTTGGGTTGCAGCATAATACTGTAGTTACTGAAAGGCTGTGTGTTGTGTTCATGGACGTTTACATTCATTCTGCTCATATTCACATTTTGCACAATATTCCTGATAGACATTTTATATTTATGCTGCTTTCACATTTATTGCAATGCTGCTACTTTTGCACAGTCTCTGATAGACACTGTATATAATGTGTATTTTCTTTCCTTCCTCTTTATCTCTCCTGATATCTTATTTAAGTCTCTTGTATATCTACATTGTTATATTGGTATTTTTCAAATTATTTTATATTTTATATTTCTTTTCAGTTTTTCTTTGTCTGTTTGTGCAAGAGCATTCAGAGTGGAAGTCAAGGAAAGAATTTCATTGTACAGTTTTTAACTGTGTATATAACGACATGCACAGTTTGAATTGACATGCATGTCTATGCAGCAGCAGAGCTAGCAAATTAGCTTCTACGAGTTAACCTCATGCCAGTCAGTGACCAAAAGAAAACATGATCAATCATCTGAATGTGTTTGTTTCTCTACCCATGGCTTCCAGCTCCCAGCTCCAAAATATATTTGGGAGGCCTCCCTGTTTTATGCTGTTTTAACCTGACTTTAACCTGAGTCGCAGCTACTAACTAGCTAATGTCAGCTTTTCACAGTGTGGACCAACTCTGCTGTGAAGAGTACATGAAGGAACCGTAGTAACATTACATGGAGTTCCTATTTCTTTTCTGTAGCAGCAAACACAACACACAGCTTATCTACACACTTTATGACTGGATAAAGTAACATAACCACCCCTCAGACACTCACTCTCCCGCAAAACCAAAGACTGCAGAAACAAAGACTGCAGAAACAAAGTATGTTGGCATGGCAACACAACAGTGCCAACTCAGAATGATGTTGGTCTCCAGTGACTGATGGGGAAAATCAAATCCCCCTTCCTTTAGGGAAATTGGTTAGAGTGGAGGCGATGTCAGACTGAATATGGAAAAGGAGTGTAATGAGTTGACAATTCAGTCTGATACGAGCCCATCTCATCCACCCGTTTATGGTGATGTCGGTGAGCTACCAAGCAGGGTGCTGGCTTGACCATCGGGAGAAATTTGAGGTTCAGTGTCTTGCCCACGGACACTCCAACATGTGGACCCAGGAGGAGATGGGGATTGAACCACCTGTGGTCAGAGGATGACCCGCTCTACCCCCTGAGCCACTGCTCACAGTGTGCGTCATCCGCAGTACATAACTGAGATTTCCAGGAGTTCCAGTTCCATGGCAACAAAGCGAACTACTAAAATCCACAGAGATGACATGCAATGGTGCAAACAAGGACAGAGTTTAATATTACGGCCGCTTTTCTTCAGTATAAACTACAGCTCATTCCATGTTCTGCTTATAAAAGTCGCACTGGTCCTAACGTGAAGGGCTTTTTGAAAGAATTATTTTCCCGTGTGACCTTTATATCCTTGGCATTTGCGATAATGTACTCAGCGAAAAGAGCCTGTTCCACTGTATTTGTCTGACCCCAGACATAGGTAATGTTTTCCACAAATCAGAACCTCCACGGAATGAGATTCTTTACAGAAAGTGAAGGGAACAAACTTAGTGTATGGCGACAGTGAGAGAAATATGCTTTGAGAAAGGTGTGAATGCGGGACTGTAAGTGATCACTTGACTCCACACTAATCACATCGAGCTGTTGAGAAGCAGCCAATGGCACAGTATGAACTGAACAACTCCCTGGAGGGAAAATGTGTATGCCTTTGCATGTTTGTGGATACACATGGCCAGCATTTGGTCGTGTTCTGCCAGGTCTGTACTGCAGCCATCTTCCGTTCTTGCTAGTTTCAGCACCTTTACACCTTCAGTCTGGTCTTCAGCACACAAAACACATGCTGACTTGGACTGAGGCCAAACTGACTTGACCAATCCAAGTCAACGTCTGTCCCATGTGTGGTTTTAAAAACTTCCTTGGGTGCCTTGTCTGTACTTTAAGGGCCACTGGGCTTCATGCGAGAACCAGCCGTGGAGAACTTCCCACACTGACCAATTTTCTCATATTTGGAATTTTCTTTCAGCTATGAACACAATTTACCAGTGCTCCAGACCTGTTGCAGGGGTCATGTGCAGTTAGTCTGCTGTTATTATGTATTTTTCATCCATCTCTGCGAATGAAACTTTGCCTTGACTGCCTCCTCCTGTTGCAGTCATCAAGTCAATTGCTTTGCTGTGGCGAGATGTTTTTTTTCTTTATTTCAGTGACAGTATGAGCATTAACAACACTGTTTTTTTTTTTTTTTTCATTCCTTGGCTTAGCAGGTGATATAAACATGATAAACTGTCTTTTATGGATCTCTGAAAGCAGGACTTTAATCTCCAAACTTGTAAAGTTCTTCTTTTTACTCTTGGGGCAGGAAGTGCAGAGGACAATCATTTACACAGTTATCTGAAGTTTCAGGAGTTTGCTGAATCTGATGTGGCACATCCACATGAGCAAGTAAGAGAAATTTAATATAACAATTTGAAAATGTTGTTGCATTAGGCCCTTTGTATTTCTGTATTGTACTGCACTGATTACTTGTCCTATACACCACTGACCACTGTTAACATATGGTAAATGAGAACACCCTTAATCAGCCCTAAAGCCTAAAATTCTATTTTGTTTCAAATCAAACTTTCTAGCAGTGTTGGGCAAATTACTTACTTACTTGACATATTACTGGAAAGATGACTACATTATTTGACTCATTACTGAACAGCAGTAGTTAGTTACAATGCACAGTTCCATGTTCTTTTTGTAATACACATAGAAGTGTGGAAGTTTGGTGATACTGACTATGAAAAGTTAGTTTGGCACGAGGCTCTCACTGTCTGTGATGCTGCAGAGTTTACACACCCTCCAAATCCAGACAAACCCATGTTATACCTGAAGGTGGTCTACCAGAGGCTGGCTGGCCAGATCAAAATACACACCATGTAAGTAGGGCAACTTTGGAGTTAGTAGAAGGTGCATTGCTTCTTCTCCCCCATCTCAAGCTGCAAACTCCACTGAGACAGACAAAATTCACTGTCACTGTTCAACCAAACTCCATTCTAAAAGCAGGTGTTTCATGGTAGAAACATATTTTTTCACAGTAAAAACTTTAGTTGCACCCTCACTAAGACTCTTCTCTGATTTACTTCGATCTACAGGGACAATCGGCACATGTCATTTACTCATGAACATCATTTATCACAATGAAAGGTTTGCCACAGACGTACATTACATGCACTGACTGGCCCGGCACTACAGCGCTTGTTTTCACCATATGACAGCTGGATCACTTCACTACTCTTCTAAAGTCTGATCTTATGACACAGCAAACAAGCTCTAAGCAACCGCCCAAAATGACATCGCATAATTGGCATCAGTAAATGTAACATGATTAGTGAATATTACATTTAAAAAATAATGACATTACTGCATGATTTACTCAGTAGCATTCTGTTTTTTTTTCAAAGGGCAGAGTGAATTCCTGCTCAACAGTATTTTTGAGCTGTTTAACAAAACCAAGAAATAAAAGTTGAATTCAACCAAGAACATTATGTTGAAATTAGACGATCTTTTCTTGTGGCAGATCTGTTACACTAATGACATAAATGCTACTTACATTTTTAACAAAAAAGAAAATTCATTCCGCATAACGCTCTCACAACAAATTGCGTGTCTTACGAGCTGATTCTGGTGAATATGTCTCATCATTCTCACATCATGACTACTTGATCTTTTTATGTAACTCTAAACTACATGTAGTAGCAAACAGTAAACAAACATGAATAAAGGAATGACATGGCAATATACAGTATCAGTGTGACTGGGTCTAGAAGAGGCATATTGTTGTGTATTGCATATGATTGCCACTATGTATTTTTGATGTCAGTCTGCTTCAACATATTCTGACAAGGCAGTTCTACTAAAAGCAGAATCCTGAGGGAATATACCAATATGTTACTGCATATATGTTTACAGTTGTGGTGCATTCCACCTGAAATGCAGCATTAATACAGATTTATAGGTCACTCTGCTAATGCCAAAGAAATGACGTGTTAGCTTTTTGTCCTTCCTCTTAAATTTTAGCCTTACTTTGTTGCATTAACATTTAAATCTGAACTATTTGCTCCTGAATAAAACATGCTTTCACACAAAATCGACCACCTCAGAAATGCAAATCAATATTATTTGCCACATGCTATATGCACTGGGTGCAGTAAATAAGAGCAAAATCATAAAAGTAATATGCACAGAGCTCCTCCGACACCTCATTTCCTGTGTGCCAAAGCTTATTATTTGGAGTAAATGATGCTGAGTATTCAATCACATCTATTAGAAAGAGAGGAAAAATGTCGCCGCTGTGCAGCGGGTGTTGGCATCGGTGACATCCAGGCTCTACTGTATAATAAAGAATCAATACATCAGTCCACAGAGAGGAATGAGCAGCCTGGGGACAGTTTAGTGAAGCTCTACTTCAGAAACACCACAAAAAAAACTGCAAAAAGGCCAATTTATCATTATTTGGAAAACAGCGACATAATTAGTCAATAGAGATACTTTTGTGACCAACCATTATGCAAATGTTCCAGTCTAATTGTTCTGGGGCCAGCTTCAAATGAATAATACATACAGTATATTGTAGTTAGAGAGGCTAAAACCAATATTCACACAGAAGAATGATCTCATTAGGAGTATAATATACAGTGTAGTATTTAATGCTGGCATTCTTTCATTACAGAAATAAACACAATTGCGATAATGCAGTCTAAATGAATGTCACTGATGCAATGAGATTCTGATGTATGGCTTTGACTGAAGTGAGTAGATCTTAATGTCACTATATCATCATGTTGCCACAATCCACACACCAGGTTTGGTGTTGTAACCTCTTCAACTTGATGTGACATTACTTTTGTCCTCCATCCAGGAAGATTTGCTGTGATGATTTAACATATAGGTCCCAGTTTGTGTTAATATCCATCTAATTTTGCTCAGAGAGGAAACACTGCTCATGCCAACACGCTCCGACTCCCAACTCATCAAATACAGCAGCTTGGTCAATGAACCTGTGCTTCAAACGATGCAGTTTTGCAATACCAGACAAGTAGGGATCTTGCCCCTTACATTTGTTCGAGGACACGCCTCACCAGAAACAATGCTCTCTCCCCATTCTCCTCAGTAGTAAACACAAGACCTCTGCATGTAACTGCCCTAACAGTCTACCAATCAGTCAATCAATAAACCCATCACAAATGTCTTGGGTGGCGCTAAGCCCAGGATGCAGAGATGATTCTGTGGCAAAATAGTGTCGAGAGGGAACTTGTTTTGTTGGAATATTTGCATCACTGGTAACAGCTGTTAGCTTGTTTATGTTCACCCTACTAGCATCTCAGTCACTAATTTGCTGTTTTCCGCATGCAGGTTGCAGCTCTGAGCTTTATTGTTGTTTCCCAGGAACTTTGAAAACGTAGATGCAGGCGCTGCAATACCACTTGGAGCATGTGACCTGTGGCAGGACTTACACCAGCAGTTTGCATCTGGTGAGTCAGACTACTGCCCTAATGTAAAGACTTTTATTTATTTCTTTATTTTGAACTCTCTTATTGTTTCTATGCAGTTTTAGCAATGGAAGCTGTGCGACTGTCCTCAGTCTCTATTGAGCAAAGCATTTAGAGACTGACTTGTGAATATACAAACAAAGGTTTTCCATGCACAAGGCTCTGCAGTCAAGATAGCTAGAATCAAAACAAACCGAAGCAGTCAACACAGCATTTAATACTGTACTTCCTCTTCTGTTATATCTCTGGTAGATTAGACACTAGACCCAGGTGACAGTAGTTCTGGATTTCAAAATAAAAGTAAGGATTGAAAGGTAAAAAGTGAAACTGTAGTAAAATATTTATTTAACATGAAAAAAGAAATGATAAAACGCAGAAAAACTCCACACAAGACCTGCTTACATAACATCTTAAAAAGAAGTAAACACTGGCTACACTGGGACACAAACTCTGGTCTCCCAGGTCAAAGTCTTGTGTTTGTTTGACTCATCTGTCCACCCCATCCTGTCCATACACAGACTTTCTAGCTTTATGCGAGAGGTTCTCACAGTGGGTCTGGGCAGCCCCAGGGGTCCTTGAGGGGCCCCCAGCAAAAAGAGGAATAATTTACTTTTGCTGTAATTCCATCCATCAGTAACATAATGACAGAATGTCTGTATGTGAGTACCCGCACTGTCAGAGTTCAAGGTATGGGGGCACTGACCAAGCTGCTGTATTTGATACTTTGGGATTAAGAACAGGTTTTCCATGTAGGCACAAAGAGGGAATTTCATACTAAGAGGATTAGTATGATCCCCATTAGATCCCCATTTGATTTGTCTTAATTAGACTGCTGAAGCCTGGCTACTAGCTTGATAATCGTCCAATATCGACTCTACTACTTTGACAAAAAAATCTATTTTATTGTTAAAAAACTCATCATTTCAAGGCAACTATCTTCACTCAATTGTTGAGTTTTGAATCAAAGTCAAACTCTTGAGTTTTGAAATAAATTAAAAACAAGTTTCAAAACCTATAATGTTTTGTTGAGATAATTTACTTTTCTCAGTAAAAAAAAAGTCTCTGAGTTTTGGAAACAAAAAATAGAACAAGTAAAATGAATGAGAATAATAGTTAATTTTTTAATGTTTTAAATTGCAAACATTTAATTTTCAAACACTCAAATAAAGACAAACTGGGCTCGCTGTGAACAATCTTTTTTTTTTTTTGTTTTTTGTTTTAGATAACAGTGCGAGTTAGACTTCAAACTGTGAAGCCAGTTCCCTTGAAATTGTGTTTTTTCTTCACTTTTTTACAGTGTAGCTACAGACAAATAAAAGAGATGGAGAATCTAATAGTTGTGGTCTGAGACAGATACACAACCCTTATGCAAGGATTTTGTTTTTTTTATCCCAAACTACTTTGGCCAAACCTAAACCAAGTAATTAGCCTGCCTAGACAGACTCAACCGAATCTAGCTGCAAATAGATCTGCCAAATGAGAAAACACTCATGTGGGACATTTCTCACAGCAATGACAAACAAAATTTAGTCTGGAAGACATGATTCAGTAATAATTTGCAGTGCTTTTAATACTGTATATAAATTAAGAACAGTGTCTAGAGCAAATAGGCTTCTTTACATTTTTCAACAATATTTCCTACTGTAATAATAAGGTGAAAGAACACTTCAAACTATGGTTTAAATTTTATACTGTAAGTGTATGACACTGCAGAATAACCATATGCATTTCAAATAAAATGGAGGAGCTCTTATACCCCTTGGCCTTGGTTCCCTCTATTAAATTCTAATAGTTTTGGTGAAAAGCCTTGACCTTTGCCTTTATTTATATTTCACACTATGTAATGAGTTTCAGGGTCTAAATTGGTATGCTGGCCTATAGTGTGAATCAATTGATCATAAGCGAGTAAATAAGTCTTTTTTTTTTGCTTGAAGGCATCTTTAATGAGGACCATGGTTGGAGTATAATACACACAGCAAGTGGGAGGACATGTATTTTTCTCTAAATATCCTCTGGCACTAACCCAGCTCCCTTGAAATAATCATTGGACTATGACCATGTTTATAGAGTGGCTATAAGAGAAGGCATTAGCTCATTCCTTTCACTATCTATTACACTTCCCATTATTTATGATTAAAAAATAAATAAATAAAGGCCAATGTCACTGAGTCAGGCTCATTAAGAGTCAAGTCCTGGCTACTGTGTAACTGTGAGATGAACAGCGCTCATCATGGTGATGTTGAAGGTTATTATTCTCACTGGGTGTTGTGGTAAATATGTGTCACTCACTTAAAGGAAAATCTGTAATATATTTACAGTAATAAATCATAAAATGACTATGAAGTGTCATCAGAGATCAAGGAAACAGGTTAAGTTGAAATACTCTCTACTCTGACATCAACACTGCAGCTACGGTGTCCCCTTTTCAATTTCTTATTCCGAGCCAGTGAAACCGTTTTTGTTTGCCTGTTTCATGTTAATTAGAGTTCAAATTAATGCTGAACTTTAGCTGAATGAGTAAGCGTCTGCTTGTGAGTTGTAAAAAATCAGGAATAATCTTGTAAAAGCATTAGATGTTTATAACAGTTAAATTGAGAAATATGTTAATGGAGTCTGGCAGACAGTGAGAACAGGCAGCCAGAATGTATTTTCAGAGCAGTGTGCTTTTATTTTTCAAACAATGGCCTTAACTTGACATTGATAGACGAACGCCACTTAAAAACAGCTCATCAGCTTGCAGTGTAGGACTCGTCGTCAATAGTTATTGACAGTTTACGATGTTGCGCACGTCCTGGGCTCCTGCAGAGCTTCTGCAGCCTGCAGAACTTCCCCAGTTCTGGAGAGGAGAGTGCGAGGAGAAACAATTCACTTCAACCTTAGATTGTGTATTAAATCAGATTTAAAGCTATTTAATATACAGTCCATGGCTCCAACTAGCTCTTTGGACTGCTGTACTCATTTTGGCCCATGAAATTGCTTCTTTAAAGATCATATTTTTGTGATGCTTTGTTCCCCGCTCTAGCAGCAGGGAGATAATGTAGACTTTAGAACTTTAATGCCACACTGGATCCATGACAGCAAACACGTCAAGTTTAAAAATATGTCTTTTTCTTTTGTTCTTCAGGTGACAACCTGGGATGTTGTCCTTTGCAATAGTCATACAAGAAAGGAATATGAAAGGTAAAATGTGTCAGAGCAGCTTAACGGTTGAGATGGGGGCTGTAAGAGCAAAGACAAACAGTAATGTACTCCTCCCAGTGCATCGCTTCTGACATGTATGAGACAAGATTGTCACCAGGCAACAAAACTCACTTTCACAGTAATGGCTTTGCCTAAGATGAATGCTAAAACAAACCGAAAATGTGCAGAAACAGGGGCAATGCGCCGAGCAGACTTAATGTGAGAAAATAATATGTTTGGGGCAAAGAGGATGACTTTTCTTTTGTAAAACTATGACATTTTGACAGAAAAGACTGTCTTAATCACAGAGAAGTATACACTGCCTTCACGGGAATGAATGTTCCCAAGCACGCAGACACACAAGTACACACAGTATTTGTTGTGTCTGTTTCCCGCCTACTGAAACTACTGGTAACAGATGGCACACGCCTAAGGAAGTGTACATAAGTTCTGTTCCAAATGTAAAGGAGGGAGAGGGAGAGAAACAGTAAATTAAAAGTCTTATTTCAAAGCCTTACGCGTCTTGCTGCAAAAAACCCCCCCAGCAAATTAAGATGCCTACAAACAAGACATACGTGTGGCAGGTTAAATACGTTCATCGCAAAGGACAACTGCTGCATTTGATCTCAAATCAAATCGAGGCGTCAGACGCAGGGCTGAGAAGCCAAACATGATATCCAATTAACTTTGCTGCGCTAACACTTATCGTCACATTAAACGTTGTAGAGATAGCATGGTGACAACATAACCTGTGCATTTCTAATAACTTGGGAAGATAATCTTAACAGGAGACAGCAAAGTGACGGCAGAATCATGCAGATTTAATGGTCTAATAGGCGTCTTGATTCTCTCGCACTTTCAGTGAAAAATTCTCAGAATGTGCAGAAGTGATGCTTGAATGTAAACATGCTGCATCTGTAATAATGGCATGTTTTGGGTTTTTTTTTTTGATGAGTCAACAGAAGGGTTACATGTCAGCAGGGAGGGAGAGATGGAGAGGAAGGAAAATAAACGTTACATAATGCAAAAGGCCCTGTCCTTCAGCTCAATAACAAGGTGCTACGCTACATTACCCCCTAAACCTCCATCCTGCTGGCGCCAATTCTCATGGGAACCACACACATTTGTGATACATTTATTTCAATATGGGACTTGCCAGATAAAATACCCTGCAGGATGTTGATAGGCAGCCCGAAATACACTGACTATAGTCGCTGCAGCTTCATCACAGACAGACAGATCAAATATTCTCTGCACTTCTAAGCAGTGTTTCCAGAGGGGCTTTGTCAGCTACTTCCAAATGTTTAAATGGCGGTGTGAGTTTAACATCTAAGAAATGTACTTCACAATCAGAATTAAGTTTATTGGTGGAGGGTGGTTGGAGGAATCTAGCTGTGATTGTCAAAGGATCTCACTGTACCTACACACAGAGCCAAAACAACACACAGACAAACACATACTGAAAAGCTGTTATATGCAAACCCCATCACCAGGCGAGAACATCGGTATTGTACAGTTAAATGTGTTTTATTTTTAAAAATCATGCTTTCTACAAGAAAAGAAATTCTGCATTTCATTCCTGGAGATCAATAAAGGCTTATTTTAAAAAACGTGTGACAACAAAGGTTCAGCTTAGGGAAGAATCATGGTTCATGATGAAGGTACTGTAAGCATCAGGAAACTAAATGACTTCATTAAGATTACAGTTACACACTCTGGCCTCTTGCTGTTTGCCTCTCTATATAAAGGGCATACTGTTCTAAGAATGCATTAAGAGTGAATGTACATGCAGTAAACAGATGCAAAAAAAAAAAAAAAAAAAGGATTATTGAACAGTATGACCTTGAATCTACTTTATGATTAACTGTCGCATTTACTTCAACGATGATTAATTACACACTAGTCATTTCTTTATCATACTGGCTACATGACCCTGACAGAGGAACAAACTGTAATCCAAACACCGTTGCTGTAATATTATCTATTTCATTTATTGAGTTCTTTTTATTTTGGATATTTTTATTTTTCATTTGAAGGATGCATAACAAGCTTGAACTAGGGCTGAAGGATTTTTTAAAAATGCGATATGATTTACAATAGAGGGAATGATTGATGATTATGAATGATAGTCATTTTCATTGAAAATCATATTAAAGGTCTGATTTTTTTCATTGATCTGTACCAAATGATGTAAACCTGCAGTTATTAGTTGTCAACTATTAAATTACATGGCAACTAATCTGATAATCAATTAATCAGTTTGGATCCTTTTTTTAAAAAGCAAATTGTGTAAATTCTCTGATTTCAGCTCCTCAAATGTGAATATTTTCTGAATTTGTTACTATTCTCTGGCAGTAAACTGAATATCTGAGTTGTGGCCAAAATAAGACATTTGGGGACGTCATCTTGGACTTTGGGAGATGCTGATCAACATTTTCTGACATTTTATGGACCAAACAACTAATTAATTAATCATATAAATGATTGACAGATTAACTGATATTGAAAATTGTCGTTATTTGCATTAGTTGGCCTACAAGATGTTGTCTTAAGTCTGCAGAATCTGACCTCTGTAGACAAAAATTAGATTTTATCAAATATTGCACCTCCAGCGATTTGAAAATTACAGTAGACCACATTGCGATTTCGATACAGTTTTGATTAATTGTGGTGACAAAAAGTATAATTTCAAAGTAGCCTATACAATCTAAAAATTACAGAAATAGCCGTCCCTTTCTAATATATATCTGTAAGGCTGCAGCTTCCGATTTATGCCCACCCCCAAATATATAATGCCCTCCCTCTTCCTAATAATCCTGCCACCGGGTCTGCATAACCATGAGATAAAGAGGCTGAACCCCCTGTGTTGGATCATCATGCTGCTTGTTTTCAAGCTCTCTGTAGGATTCCAATGAGTTCTGTGTAGAGAATCTGAGGACTTTAGAGGAAAGCGTGTAGAGACATGCCCTCCCCTGTCGTCGGAAGGGAATAAATGGAAGAACCCCAGAGAGAGCTGTCTTTGAACAGTTCTCCTCCCCTGCGCCTCGAGGACACCGAGATCAACATCGGTGCTGATTGGGTCGAGCCGAGCTGCAGCCATGAAACACAGCTTCTGCCACCATGTTTTTGAAGTCAGCTGCTGACCCCTTTCATTGTCTTTTCCTCTGGGACTGACAATTCAATCAAAGGATTCACTGGTCTCAACGTCCACCAGATTCACAAAGCTCCTCATGGCAGCACTACTGAGACGACCCAAAAGTCCATGAAATCCTTTCCTGAAGGATTCATGAAGGATTTAAGTTCTAAGACAGTGTTTGCAAGCGTGTTGCATCAATACAGGGAGAGAACTGCATGCTGACAGCCATTAGCACCGGGCAGTTTTTATAAAATTAAACTAGAAAAGATATTTACAGAAAGTGAATTATGGCTGTCCCACTTTATCTCAAATGCACAGCAAACAGCTGATCTGTTCGTCCCCAGACAGCCTTGACATTTAGACGTCCTTGTAAAGTATGATGCACAAACTAGGAATGTGATTATCCGAGAGGTTTGACTCTTTATTGCACAGAAAGCGTTTGCTTGAACTGCCCACAATTGGAGAATTGCCATTCGCTTGGTTTTCTTTAGCTGTTCCTGAAGGCATGCTGTTTTCCCGGCTCCCTGAATAACTGTCGTCTGCTGTCCAGTCCCGTGAGGCCCGCGGCTGAGCCGATAAACCGGTGCCTCCTCCTCGTCTCCAGGTATTGCAATCCAAGGCCACCTTCCCTTCCCTCCTCCCCACAGGCCCTGAAGATGCGGTGATTACATCTCCCTGACCGAGCCCGAGCAGCGAGGAGAAAGGCCATCAGTGGCACCAACATTTTTATATTTCCAGATGACCAGAATGTAATGTATTACCTTGCCTTTTTCTTAAGATAAAATGTTCTTCTGTATAATGTGAAATCAAAGTATTGATGGCTTTACACCATGATTTTTTCCCCCTTTTTTGTGCTTTTATTTTAATCCTCTATGGCTCCACTCAGCGTATATCATCCTACATGAGGGATCTTTTTTCACAGGTTATTGCAGCCCTCGCTATCATTTAAAAAGGCAGAATACATTCCAATCCCATCTTCTGTTTGCAGGGCAAAGCTGATCTAATTCCCTTTTCTATCAATACATAATCCATGATAATGAGCTGTGCCAAATTCCTCAGATGAATATGCAAGGGCTTCTTTCTGCAGGCACTGTAAATAAAATGGAGCCAACATTAATCGAAGTGATAATTAATTGCCTTCTGGAGATTATACGACTTGGCCCACAGCAGCCACGTAGAGGTTATATTATATCTATTATATTTAAAACGTGTTTCACAAACGAGAGTGAGAGATCACAGGTGACAGAGAAACCAATCAGAGAAGGTATTACAAATCTGCTGGGAACTGCCAACATGGCCCCAGTGTCTCCCATACAGAAAAACTAAATATGACACTAATAGGACTCTAACACAGTTCGCTTTAAACTTAAATTAAATGTTTGTTCTAGCTACCAAACTCATATCATAGCTCTCCCTTGAAAAATAAATCTGCACCCATCTTATTTACTGAAAATATGTTCCTTTTTGCCAATGTCAGCCTAAAGTCAGCCAATCTGGGGTGTTAAAGGAGTACTCCAGTGATTTAGTATTGCATTTCCTTGTACTTGGTAGCCTGGGAGGCAGTTGAATCTGCCAAGCTCATGTTTTTATTTGCTCTGGCAGATCTGTCTGGCCCCACTTCCATTCAGAGAGAATAGCACCAGCCTTGGATCCGCCAGGCCAATCAAAACTGTTTATTTAATATGAGGCAGCTTTTATAGGATGATTGACAGAGAGGTGTCACCGGTCCGGATTTGAAAAGTCACATCACACATTTTGCTGCTCTGATTTTTTTTTTTTTTTTTTTTGTAGGTCTGTCCAAATTGGGTCCAGTCAGCAGAACGATACAGCATAAAGCCTCAAATCAAATATGGATCAAGATTCTGTTACTACATTGCCTTTTTCTCGCCTAAAATGTTTTCAGAAACATATTTTAGTGTATCGTTTAAGAAAAGCAGTAACCAGGCACCAGTTATTTTGTGCCATGCTCGGAAAAAGACCAAGCACTGCTAACGTCACATGTTTCTTTGCTCTGATTGGTTGTTAGTCTATCCAACTGCATCCAGAGCCATTTTGGCCTGTCTATGTTGAGGTTCCAGACTAATTCATATTTGTGATCGAGTCTGGCAAATCCAGGGTACTGGGTTGATCGATCAAAATAAGCTTTCATTTTCAAGAATTAAATGAAAAGGCAGAATCAACAATTTCCATACTACGGAGTATTTTGGGCACCTGATTGTTCACTTGCTCAGATTTTGTTCATTAAGTCATCTTTCCTTGCTCTTTGTGCTTCTACCATGGATAAGCAGGCCACATGATTAAATAGATTCTTTTCTGTCTGTCTTTATGATCGAGAGTCTGCACGAGGTCTTTTATTTTGAAAATTAACCAGATTCTCCCTGCCTTTTCCCTGTCTGACTTCCTGCCTGTTAAACCTGTTCCGTGCTAACTGATGTGACATCCGTCAAAAAGAGACCTTATGTGTATTCTCCGCAGAGTGGAGCGCCAGGCTGCTTCTGGGACTGAAACACGCCGCAGTGTTTCTAGTGGAATCACAAGAAAATGGCCGAGGATTGCTCTGACTGCTGCGGAGCAGCCATAATGCAGCCTGGTGGAAATTGCGGGTAAGAAGGGTAGAACTCCTTATGAAGAATAAACTAAAGTCCATTTGTAAAATTGGTGGAGTTCTCCTTCTTTTAAAGGTGCTCTATGTGACATTTACCCTAAAGGTCGCAGTAGAGCACCAGCATCTCAGACCAAAACAAATCCATGCTTTAATTATTCAATAAAGTTGGGAGTAAAAAAAGTTTTGTCTGAACACAGTGCTCACAAGACTCAGATCAAACTGAAAACCATTTGTTTTCTGTCCCTAAACCTACCCAGATCTTCAACAAATTGTTGTCACATTGATTAAACAACACGCACAAATCTTGCAAGGGTTTAACAAATCTAGGGTTCCCTTCTAGACGTGTTCCAACTGAGACTTCTGAAACTCAGTTCAACTGTCAAACCAAGCAGTGTCAAAAATGGCTCAATATTGTTACTGCATCATCTATTTCTCATCTAAAATGTTTTCAGAATCACAAACCAGGCCACCATGAAAACGGAAGGGAGGAGGAATGAAAAGGTATTGCATGCACGAAAACGCATGTACATATGCACATGAACAAACATGCACATATGTCTGTCCCTGTAACAACAAAAACACAGCGGTGTGTGCATCATTCGCTGCTCTGGAAGGCATTACTCCTCTAGATCTTTACACTAAATAGTTGTTTGCTGACATCTAATGAGGCTGAAGGTTGTACTCAGCACCTTTAAAAAGCATTTGCTCCTCTAAACACTTCCTGACAGCTCTTCATGGGGAAAAATCAGAAACACAAGAAGTGACCGTAGAATAACTAGACACTCAATAAGCGAAGGACTAGATGGTAAAGTTCGGCTGAAATAAGGAGCCTTGAGCATAAACATCAGCAACTCACTTCAAGAAGAAGCATTCAAGGGAAAATATGCAGCAGGCCTTATCTATAGTATAGATAAGTAGATAGAGATGTACAATATCTATGTATTTTATGCAGTCTCTTTTCTATACCTTAGTCCACAGGTTCCAAACTTCTATCCTTAGAGCACCCCCCCCCCCCCCCCACTACTGTCCACAAGCCCGCCACCCCACCCCCCCCACTTTGTCTCACAAAGGCAAACCCCAGCCACACCACACCAAAGAATAAACAATTATTACCAAGGCTTTCAAAGGAACATCAATTTCTAGTCCAAGCTTAATATTTTTTCTTTTAATAATCCAGTCATTTTCTGCTCACCCTCATGCAGAGTGAAGGTCAGGTTTAGTTTTTAAGTCCACAAAACACAGAATCTCCAAAACAATGTCAGTGAATGGTGACCAGTTTTCAAATGTAAAAAACCTAAAAAATTTTTTAAAAAACATAAAATGCCTCCATACTGCTCGTCTTGTGTAATCCAAGTGTCCTAAAGCTCCAACATGCCAAGTTGACTTTAAAGATGCCATTTACGCCGTTTATGTTTTTAGCCAAAAGCTTCACTGTAGATCCCTAAGTTGAAGCTACATTTATGTTCGCATGCACACCATCAGAACTGGGTGTGTGCGTTGTGACGGTGTGCATGCGCAAGTGAACAGCATGTCGGGACTTTAGGAGACTTGGAGACAACCAGATGAGTAGTATGGAGGCATTTTATGATGTTTTTTTGGATGTTTTTTCTGTTTGAAAACTGGTCACCATTCATTTCCATTGTTTGGGAGATTCTACAACACCGTTTTCCCGTGAAACTCCAGCAGTGTTTTGTGGATTGAAAAACTAAACCCGACCTTCGATCGACATGAGGGTGAGTAGATCATGACTGATTTTTCAGTTTTGTGAAAGGGTGAACTTTCCCTTTAAACACACTTACTCTTCCCAAGAGAATAACAATGATTCATTATCACAGAGGTGTGGCCTACAGAGTAGTCCACCACAAGGACAAAACAGTCCTGTGTGCAAACTTTTCTAGAAATGTGATTTTAGTCTAACATCTGCAAAGCTAATTTCGACAACCTCAGAGCAGACAAAGCCTTGGGGACCCCCTGTGATTTTTGCAGCCCCCTCAGGGGGGCCTGGACCCACAGGCTGGGTGTTGTATTATCTCAGCATGCATGCACAACACTTAACTAGCCACCACTCTATTGCATTCATATCTAACAGAGGATGCAAGCAGCTTGTTTACAGCTTGTTATGGTAATGATTCAGTTTTGACATAAGCAGCGAGGCCACTTTTTCTGTAACAAGCATTGCCTATCACAAGTAGCCTACTTGATATATGACCTCTTGCACACAATGGCATTAATAGTTATTGTGCACTGTGGTCAATTTATGCACAGATGCCACTGCCAAAACTATAAAGCCCTAATTACCTAATTATACCCAATAACTCAGAGTGATGACGAACCTGGCGAGAATGTTAATATTTTGGTTTTGTTGCCTCTTTTTGGCCATGATGGACTGTGTGGCAGTGACAGTCTCATCATGATTTACAAAAGCTAATTTGGCTCATTATAACACAAAATTGCAGCTCTGTTTATGCATTAAAGGAAATCTATGTCCCAGAAGTGTGTAAATAATACCCAGGAGCACGCATGCTACAACCTATTCTGATGTGAAGGACGAATGAAGGTTTACATGACTGCAGCTGGATACGCTGAGCAGATTCTTTACAGCATAATACAGCACTTCTATTTGTTCACTGCATAATACAACACTCACAATAAGACCCAATTTTCAACCAGACTGGCATTTTTGTGTTTCAGTCTGAAATGATGAGCTGTTTCTGGTGTTGTCATGCCCTTGGAAGTAAGCACATAGTAGTCAAATAGAACCCTGTTAGATACATAAGAGATCTTTTGAAAATGCAGTTCAAAACACCACAGCAGCATGCACTTCATTAAAAAAAAATAATTTTGATTATCTATGTTAACATTAAAAACACATTTATTGAAAGATAAACAATGTCAATTATAAACAATGTCAGTTTTTAGATGCTTTAGCAAAGTTCCTGTGGCTGGTAAATCTCACTATAATCACAGAAATCACGTAAAAATCATTGGATTGGATCAGAAATACATTTATTTACAGGGTGGAGGTGATTGGCCTGTCACAGATTCATCTGCTGAATATAAAAAAAGTTGTTTCTACTCCATGCAGATCATAAAACCATGAATATGACATGACTCACTCAATTTGGTGGAAAAATATAAATGTTGTAGTCCTTGCTATGCAGAAAAACGGCACCTCTGCCGTTTAAATCTATTTGACCAATATAGTGGCGACTTATCGCAGCAACAAGCCAAAGCGGTTAATGTGGCGTCTCTGAATATGTCTGTGTCAGCCGGGTCAGCCCCTTAAAGCACACATGTTGCCTATAAAGGTGCCATTATTTCAACGAATCTAAAAACAATAACCAAAGCCAATATCAAATAGGTTTTTGTACTATCTGTGTGTGTTAAATGCCTAAACATGCACAGCGCTTACACAAAGGACAAATGATCTGCAATTACTAAAAAGAATATCACAGGAGCAGTACTGTTAGATTTCTGTTGCTGTTATAATTTTGCTCCAGCTGCCCTATCATGGATAGAAAGGTATCTACATTAGGCATGTAGAGTTTGGAATTCCACAAGAAAGTTCACTTGGTCCTCTACTTTTCTCTGTCTTTGCTGACGATCTTTTAAAAAAAAAATCCTGGACGCTGATGATACAATAATATACATGCATGGACCCACAGTTAATGAAATTACTGCAACCCTCAACAAAAAGTTGCAGACACTACTTGAATGGGTGATGAGCAATAAACTAGTCTTAAACATATCAAAAACTAAGAGCACTGTATCTGGAACAAATCACTCCTTGAGTTCTGGGCCTCAGCTTAGTCTGGTGTTGAACAATGAAGCTATTCAGCAAATAAAGGAAACAAAACTTCTTTGGTTATCGATTGTAAACTGTCGTGGACAAGACATATTGATTCTCTTGTTGCAAAAATGGGGTGAAATATATCTTTTAAAAAGAAGTGGCCTGCTTATCAAACACCATATCTGACCAAACAAGTCCTGCAGACTCTAGTTTGATTACATGTAGACTCTTTCCTGATGATATGGTCAGGGACTTCGAGGATCTAGGAAAACTGCAGCTGGCTCAGAACAAAGCAGCTCTCCTTGCCCTTCGATGCAACCTAAGGTCTGATGTAAACAACATGTCTGTCAGTCTCTCTTGCGTGGTTGAAAGTTGAGGAGAGGCTGACACCATCACTCCTTGTATTTATTAGAAATATGAATGTATTGAAAATGCCTGGCAGCTTCTATAATCAACTCACATTCAGCTCACAGGAACAGACATGCCACCCAGGCCCGTAGCTACTACTCTGAAGACTTTTTAACACTTTTTATTAGGCCAATATATTTCTCAAAATGTTCAAATAAAGCAGGAAATTGCTTGGTGTGAACAAATGCTGGCATATTGTGTGCACCTGTTTACATTATGTGACATAAATGTAATGAGTTGAATTTGATTCACTCTGTGGACAAGAGGCTGTAACCTTCACATAGGTACTTAATACTTCACTCAACAGTGTGTGATTATAGATTGCACTAAAAGCATACAATTGTGTTCAAGATCTAAGCTCACAAACCTTTGACCTGCATGCTTTCAGTACATTACATGTTAAAATTCTTGCACACAGAGTCAATTAAGAGATCCTGGTTTGACATTTTCTGTGGCAAAAATATTCACGTTGCTCTTCCATAGGCTAATACATTATAACAAAGTTACACAGCACAGCAGCAGCTTGAATAAAGAATTAACCGACCTTATCATGATCGCCTACTCTAGAAGTGGCCGTTGCATGAGGTTCTTGGTGATGAAGGATCGAATCAGAGCATTTAGGTCCAAAATAAATATGTTTGCAGGTAGCAGAGTTTCTAAAGAGCAGAGTTTTTGAAGATTTCCTAATTCCTCTTGCTCTCTAATGCTACACCTTCATGTTCTGTAATTGTTTCTCCAGTCATCATTACCAAAATGTTGCAGTGGCACCTCATTTATCACTATATTCATCAATAATGAGAAATATACCTCTTCTTTATATTTTATTGCAAAAAATACATCTATAGTATTTTATTTCATATTTTAAAAAGGGACAGCACTTTTGGACATATCGGCTGTGAAGACGTCTGCCTTCTCTCACATATAATGGAACTAGATGGCACTCAGCTTGTGGTGCTCAAAGTGCCAAAGAATTCTTTTGAAAAACCTAACAGCAGCGTTTCTTTCCAGAAATTATGACCCAGTTACTTAAGATAATTTACAGACCTTGTTGTGAGCAGTTTCATGTAGGAATTATTTTCTTTTTACAGTAGAACCTACTGGAACTACTTTCTTGCTACTACAAAGAAAATACTTCCCACATGAAACTGGTCACAACAAAGTCTGAGGATTTTCTTGAGTAACTGGGTCATGATTTCTGGAAAAAGACATTGCTGATGAGTTTTTTTTTAACACTTTGAACACCAAAAGCTAAGTGTCATCAAGTTCCATTATATTTGAGGGAAGGCAGACATCTCTACAGCTGATATTTCCAAAACTGGGCCAAAACAATCTACGAGGATAAACAACAGTACAGGTCAGAGAAAAACATGTATTTTTGATTTTTTGAACTGTCCCTTGTAAGTATGCATTTCACTATGAACTCTACTTTTAAAATCACAACTGAGTATAGAATACAATTTAAATTAATATCCAAACCTTTCATCTTATTTTGTAGCCAAAAAGTCTATTCGATTGCAAACAGGCCAATAAAAATCCAAGACATACACTGCAGCAGTCACATGACTGTGACCACCGGCCAGAAGAGCGCAGGAGTTGGGATTAATGTGTAGTATTACATGCTACTAATATTTTATTAATCTAACAATACTTGAGTACCAATTGTACAACTACTAAAATGTCCATAGAAACTTTTCAAACCTTTCCTGCTGCACAATCCTCACAGTCCTGCTGTCCACTCAGATACAAAGTATGTCTGATACATTCATAGTTTCACTGAAGTGCATTAAACATGCTGCTTCAATTGTAGTCTGCTTCCAAAGTATCTACAAACAAGATGTGAGTGAGCTTCATGTCTTCAAATGACCTGAGCAGTTGGTGTCTGTGACAGAGAAAACCACAGACTTCTAACACCTTTCAAGCCAACAGGCGGGGAGCGTTTGATAGTAAAAAGGATACCCTTTTTTTGGTGGAACATCACTTAATGCATGTTAACACAAGTCCTTTTAAAGGTGACACTCGCTGACAAATGAGGTGCTGTGGCAGAAATCCATATGACAGTTTTGCGTTAGTGAGCAATGGATGGAATGGGTGACTTACAAAGTTTGTCAGCCTCGTCTGAGTCATCGGGGCAGTCCGGCTCGCCGTCGCAGAGCCAGGCTTCAGGGATGCAGGTCTGCTTGTCGAGACAGTGAAACTCCCCTACGTCACACAAGATGGCTTCTCGGATGTCATGAAGAAAGGGTGGAGAGGGAGACAGAAAAGATGCAGCATGAGGTGATGGCAGTGAACAGGTGGGTCACGCGTCTCACCTGGATGTACACTTGAACATGAGCATGAGTGGAGACGAAGTGGCTTCACTTTGACTTCCTTTACAACCGCATGCCACAAATGGCTCTGGTGAAGAGGCACTGACACGAGCAAGAATGTCATTATTATATCATCATCACCGGTACCATGAACCTGAATGAAAAAGAACAATTTTGTAAAGGCTCACGAATCAATAGAGTCCTGTACAGTATGTTCTTTTGTCAGCGGCACATCTTTTGCGAACCACAATTCTTTGTCAGAACAGGAGGCCAACTTTTTTTCTTTTCTTTTCTATTTTTTTTTTTTTTTACACAAGATTAAAATGCTACCAAAAGAAGCAGGCGACACTGATGCTGCCCAGGCATTGTGATTTTGACAGCTCCTCTCCTCTAACAAAGACACAATGTCCTTCGCGCCTTGGCAAACTATTACAAAGCAGTTGGCAAGTTTGTTCTTATCTTTTTTGCCTCCTTGGTGTTGTGCTTTCATTCAATGGTGGGACTGGGGGAGTTCAGTGAAAGCCTAGTCAACTAAAAAGTCATCATCGCCTTTCAATACAGCAAGCATCTGTCAAAGTGTTGACATTTTTGCTGCCGGTAGCTGTCAGAGACTCAGCTCGATCATTCTGCAGAATGACACAAGCTTTTGCTAAAGATTTGACACCACAGCATGACCTACCGCTACTTCTCCTCAGCGGCGAGCAAAAACGGTAATTTGTTTCTAAGCTTAACCCGCAGACAATCAGGCAGGCTCTAAGTCCCCCTCCCACTCTCTCTCGCTATCTCCATCTTTTTTTCCCGGTGTGTTCCTAACCCATTAGTGGTGGGAGTGGAGCAAGTGGGAGATCAGGTCTGCAGCGTTTGAACAGTGAGAGTGATAATTCAACGCACCGCTGCTCCCTGCCCCGGCACCCTCCAGCAAATTCACTACCCAGGGACAAATCTGAAAAGGTCAAACATCTCATCCATTCTGCCTCTCCTATTCCCACTGATGCAATATATCTGAAATCTTACCATTTAAATCAAGGTCTCTTTTGAAATATTCAAAGCCTTTTTTTCAGGTTTTAAAGGGGGGACATTCTTAAAATTGCACACCAAGGCTCAAACCTTTAAAGTAAAAAAATTAAAATGCACGTCAGTGAGTGAGTTGAGTGCAGAAAGGGGCATCTCAAGGCGGCCGATTGCATGAGGAACAGGTTCAAGATCATTATTTTGCCTCTAAACGGTGGATCAGCACCAACATATAAAATGCGTCTTGCCAAATATTTCCCAAAGCACCGTTAACCTTAAAATAACACTTTTGTGTAAAGCCAAAGATATTTGGTTACAGTCCAACAGGTTTTTTAAAAGGAGAAACTGTAATAAATCATAAAATGACCACAATGTGTCATCAGAGATCAAGGAAACATGTTCGGTTGAAATTCACTTCCCCTTTTGAAATTCCTATTTCAAATAAAAAACTTTTTGTTTGCCCGTTTCACATTATTTAGAGTTCAAATGAATGCCGAATGTTTGCTGAATGAGTAAGTGTGTGTTTTTGAGTTAAAGGAAAGCATTACAATTCTTGTAGAAGGAGTAGATGTTTATAACAGTTAAATTGAGCAAAATTTTAATGGAGTTTGGCAGGCAGTGAGACAGGCAGTCATCGAACTCAGTCCAGAGTCCAGAGTGTGTATTTTCAGAGCAGTGGTCTTTTGTTTTCTGGATAATTGATTTAGCTTTACATTGACATAGAACTTCGTCATGATAAAAAGAAATTTTTATCATTAATTTACTATGTTGTGTGCGTCCTGCACTCCTGCAGTGTTCCTGCAGTCTGGAGAGGAAGGAGCAGGGGCAAACAACTCACTTCAACCACAGCTTATATATTAAATAACATTTCACCCCATTTAATATGCAGTATATGGCTCGCTATGTGGACTGCTGTGTTCATTTTATCATGCCACATAATATTGTGATCTCCACAAAAGCATGCTGTTAACCTTGATGCATATTGATTATTGCTGCAATAAATATTAATACAGCGCCAGCCTTTCATAATATGATGGACTGTGCGTGATTTGACTGTTCAACATTAAAATATAATTTGTGTCACACAATATTGTGACATTAATTACTATTCAAAAGTAATTATTGGACATTCAATTTTGAAAGAGAAATGTGTAATACAATTACTGTAATAATTCATAAATTGACCATGATATATCATCAGAGAGCAAAGAAACATTCAAGTTAAAATACTCTGCCACAGCCACCTTGAAATTCGTATTCCGGACCAGAAACACTGTTTTTCTTTGCCTGTTTCACATTAATTAGAAATCAAATTAATGCTAAATGTTCAACACATGAGTAAGTGTCTGTTTATGATTTATAAGAAATAATTAATAATCTTTTTTTAAGATTAGATGTTTAGAACAGTTAAATTGAGCTATGTTTGTGTGTGATATATATGATATATATATATATATATATATTATATATAGCTGTCAGACGATCTAAAAAAATTAACTTAATTAATCGCAGTTAAAATACTACATATTATATATACTAATATTACTTGTATTTTCTTCTATTATTTCTTATACAGTATTGAAGGATGCAGTACAGTTAATCCATTACAATTTAAGGATGTAATTTTACAGATGGTGAAAAAATAATAACACATCATAGTTGTTTATTTTTTCACATCAGCACTACATTTTGATTAGTGTATTAAATAAATGCCTATGTATCCGTCTGCACACCTCAACTTTCATAAACAAGTCACATCCATACAGTCTATGGTCACTTGGTTGAGAATGGAGAATATTGTCCCCTGAAGCTGCCGTACATCTGACAGGCCACCGTCCGTCATAGGAAACACTCGCGGAGTTACAACTAGTCTGATTGTCACTGTTACTGACACTGTCAGACCAAGAGTTTAACAGTGTTTTTCATTCTCGTGTGTGATCAAACCACCGACTGCAGCGAGTTTTACCCGATCATGGGCAGAGTCAGACGGCTCTTCACCGGGCAGCGGGTGGGATGAAGCTGCAGTCAAGACGGAAACACGAGACAAACCCGTCCCGCACTGATTCAAAACGGGACGCGCTATTTAATCCTCAAAACGGGACGATTCTGTATTTCAGCGGACAGGTGACAACTCCAGTGGAGACACAGACCACAGACTGTATACACAGACAGACTCTACCTGAGTCACGTGACACGATTAATCGTGCGTTAAGTTTTTTTTAACGCGTTATTGTTTCCAGATTAATCTCATGCGTTAACGCGTTAATTTTGACAGCTCTAATATATATATAATGGAGTCTGGGAGTTTTGCATGTGCAAGTGCTACATGTTCCTTTAACCATCAAGCTACACTTTATTGTGATCTTCAGCAAAACATGCTGTTAACCTCAATGCATATTGTTTATCACGGCAATAAATAATACAGCACCGGCCTTTCATAATATGATGGACTGTGTGTGATTTGACTGGTGGTAAAATGGAATTAGGGTCACACAATTTTGTGACATTAATTACTATACTAAAGTAATTACTGGAATCAGACACTAGTAGTCATAACATTTGTAGCGCATACCAAATGTATTGTACATGACCTGAATATGGCGACTACATTATTTACATTTCTTCTCAAAAAGTAGCAAGGCATCAATAAACGCATGCTGAGCTTGAGGTTGGCAGAGGCACGCTCAGTTTGCTGAGGTCTATAAATTCAGTCTTTGAAGCTGAATTGCTTGCCATTGAAAAGCAGAAGGATTGGTTGACAGGAGGGCCATGTCCTCAGCAAGCGATGGAAACCATGAAAGAAACTGCCTGTGGACCTCAGAGCAGACCGATTACCTATTGATGCTTTACCTCCTTTTCATGCCACTTCACCTTGAGAGCTGAGGGGCCAAATATGAAGCAACCAAATGACCTCTTATGTCAATTCATCTTTCCCTTCTGCTTCTCCAAACAGCCTCTCCTCGACTTCAGTGCGCCTGTGCTGCAGCTGAGGAGGACAATAGCGGGACAAACACAGCTAACTGAGGGAAACTAACCGCTTTGTTGTTCTTCTGTTCCTCTCCCATATGTGTCTGTATTTGCATGAGATACATAAAGGTGCAGCATTACACAGCATTATGTATTTTGCAGATAATTCTATACAAACATCAAATGAGGGGCGATGGCAGGAATAGCAAATGGGGAGAAAAGCAGCAGCCGCCTTCAGTATGTGAGAAAAAAACCCAAACTGGTTCCATTACCATAACAGTGGGGAACACATAGTGGCACTCAGCCGGGCACATTATCATGAGCTTCATTCCTGACACCCAACAGCCACCACTGGCACACCATTGTGCCTCATTAAAGCCATTGAGCCTCTGAAATGTGCCAGATTTTCGGAGGAACAAAGACTTATTTTGGAGGCAGGCAGACAGGGAAGATGGTTTGCAAACCTGCTGAAGGAAGACCAGCCGTAGCACTCAATGCAGCAAGGATTTTGATCAAGTTTTCTTTTTCTTTTGCTCGAGATGAAGTAGGAATTCTCAAGTGTTGACCCAATTACTAAACACGTCGGTATACTGCAACATGAGCACTTAGACGGCACAACAAATCTCTTCATCCTGCATTTTGCAGTATAGCATCCCTCTCCTATTTGCTCAGTCCTATTAAACTCTGAATTACATGAGAGCTTAGGTCTTCATTTATCTTTCTAAACAATATTATATTCCAATGAGGTAAGCTACAAACCACTAGGGCATTACAATCCCCTGAATTGCATCAGACACACAGTTCACAATATGGTTCAGTGGATAAGTCGTAAGCCACAGGCCTATTCAAACAAAACCTGTGTTATAAAAGCAGCAGTGCAGTGCACAGCGCAGAGTGGTGAATTAAACGGCATCTATGTTGCACAGCTGAAAAAAAGCAGATGTGAGAATATTCCTCAGTCAGGCCTATCTTACAGCTGCAGGTTGAGAAGGAGCTGCTTCTTGAAGAAGCTATTTGCAGCTCATCCAGCGTGCTCGGCTCTGCATGGAAAGCTGTGTGTGCACTTGTCAGGGCAGTGATATTCCATTAGACCTGTGTTGCATGCAGGGTGCTCCAAGGTCACCCAACAGCCAGCACGGAAGAAAAGAGTAGAGTTGAATGTATCCGAAAACCAAATGAAAATATTAAAACAGAAACAAATGTAATATACTCAAATCCACACCAGCCTTTTAACTATGTAATTTAGGGGCGTGCGCACATACTGCAATAGTAGAAATCTGAAAGCGTTTCCCTGTAAAGAGAGGCAAAGTCCCTCCCCTTCCAGTGGGCCCCATGGGACCTCACGGTAGTAACTAATGGTAATTATATAATTATATTATAGCAAACTTTATGTATATCTATATCATTTTTTGATATTTTTTGTATAGTGTCCTAGTATACTCTAATATACTACCTGTATTTTTATATTTTGTGCATTGTATCCTTGTATATTACTCTTGTATATTTTTACATTTTAGTATGGTTTATTCTTGTATATATATTCTCAGATATTCTGTAGATATTTATCTTGATATTTTTGGAGTATGCTGAGGATTTTCCAAGTGGTCCTTTATTCCTCGGTGGCTGAAATACCTTTTTGCTCCTGCTGCTCCTCTACAGCAGTCCACAAACATTATTTAGCTTCCATGTTGGAACTCCTGAGGAAGCTGTCAATCAAAACATGATCTAACTAGCACACACAGTCTTTAGAAATGGTCTAAACTGCAGAATGTGCCGTTTTTTTAAACTAATATTTATGAACTTTATTTACACCCAAATCCTTGTGGAGGCTTTATGAGAAAGTAACTTATGTTTTTTGCATTTAAAGCCACATTTCCAGGGGCTTTAAAAAGTTCTTAAACTGAAAACTGTAGCTGGTGGTGTATTTCAGGTGCTTTTTAAAAATTTTATAGTGGCCAGTGTAGCAACAGACAGGAGACAAAGGTCCTCCACTCAGAACTGAACCAAAGACTGTTCTGTGGTATGCATTAGGCTTTTACTATTTGAGACAAAAAGAGAATTAAAGAGTAAGGACTTCGCTCTAGAGCTGTCATTTTACACCAACTCCCACAGCAAAATTTAAATGAAAAGTTACATTTTTGGGAAATGTGCTTATTGCGCTCTCTTGGTGAAAGTTAGATGACAAGACCAATCAGTCTTTATACAGTAAACATGAAGCTACAGCCAGCAGACAGGTAGCTTACCTGAGCATAAAGACTGAAAGCAAAGGGAAACAGCTAGCCTGGCTCTGTGCTAAGGGAACAAAATCCACTGACCAACCCGCTAATTAACATGAATTATGATATATGCTGTCAGATTGCCAGGCAACCAGCAGAGACTCCAGGAAGTTGCTGCATCTTGCCAAGAAATTGTCTGACATTTAACCTCTCATAAAACCACAACTTAAAGGTCCAGTGTGTTAGATTTATGGGAGATCTATTAGCAGAATATCTCAGAAATGGAAGTATGTTTTCATTTTTGTATAATCAACTGAAAATAAGAATCATTGTGTTTTTGTGACCTTACAATGAGCCATGTTTCACCTCCATGTTTCTACAGTACAGACAAACAGATTTTCTTCTACAGGTTTTTTCTACACTCTAGTCCTTTAATAGTGTTACTCCTGACCAGGCTGGCCCTGATATTACAACCCTGACCCTTCGTTATGTGAAACCTGTCATAACCTACTTAACCCTAACAGCCCAAGCCAACAAGGTAACAAGTACTAGCAAATCAGAGTGAGAGTAGGGGATGTCACGACTCTACCATCCTGGGGAAAACCATTTTGCTTACCATATATACATGAGAGTGATGTTAAAGGACCAGTGTGTAGGATTTAGTGGCATCTATCTTGTCCCACCCTCCCTTTCCAAGCGTACAGGAGAACCCACAGTGGTTGTGTAACTACTGAAAACATAAAAGACCATAGAAACCTGATGGTGCAACATGGCTGCCGCTGTGGAACACGACCCACACCTTCTGTAGATATAAACAGCTCTTTGTAAGGTAATAAAAACACAACAGCTGTTATTTTCAGGTGATGATACACTCATGAAAACATACTTATGAATATTACATTTCATTTCAGCCATATTCTAAAAAAATCCCCTTAAAGGTATAGTTAGCGATCATAATCCGATGCACTTTTTGTCAAAATCACCGCATTTCTCTTCACTATCCGCAAGCTGTCACTTCTGAGAGCATGCTGGAAAAAAATCTGGTTTCAATACACAGCCTGGGCTCTGAATTTCAGCAGGTAAATCTGTGGCTCGGACCGAGCCACCAAAACATGGGTCCACCCCCTCACACCCGGGGGACGGTTCATACTCGTGCACAGGTCAGACATAGGGGTGAGGGGGAGTAGTAGGTCGCGTAGCGTGCGCAGTTAGAGTAAGAGAGAGACACGGTATATCAGGTGCAGATATTTTGCATTCGCGATGGCTGAAAAACAGCCCAAGAGAAAACGGTCAGAGGAACATAAATTAAAAAAGAAGGGCTACGACCATGAAAGTGTGAAGACCCGGGTCAACATCGGTGTGGCTTTCCGACGGTGGAGGGAACAAGTGGAATTGAAAGGTCTGAAAACGGACGCGGAGGTCGCCGTCTTTCTGCTGGACAGGTGAGCAACATTAGCTTTGCAGTGCTTCACATAACAGGAACAGCTTCGGGCATTCATCATATTGTTCTGCCAAAATGTACAGTTGTTGTGATGTTATCTATTTATAATAGCAGTCGAGTTGTGGGTACAGTTGTCTGACGGGTCAGCTAACCTTAGCTTTGCAGCTTAGCAGTGTGCTAACCCACAACTTGGCTATTTCAGCTGCTTTACTTGCTGTGTAGTTGGCCATCTTGCATCACAGCATTTTTTGTACAGTGTTTGCAAAGTGTATTATAACCACAAAGACAAAAACGCAGGTTTGCTAACATGGTGAAATTGTCTGTAGTGAGACACAGGTTGAAATGCTATCCTTATCTACAAACCCAGTCACTGTAATTTCAGTTTCGTAAAAATGTAACATCACAGCGGACCTAAACAGCCAACGCTTACTATTTTTTTTATTCTGTTGTGTTTGTCAGATATACGACCATTTCCATGACAATGCGCGTCCATGAACTTCGGGGGTGGAGCCTGGGGTGGAGTATGAAGGGAGGGGTGGGTCTGTATTCGTTTACACTTCAAATATCAACAACCTCTCTACTCGTTTTCTCCCACATTGCTAACTACACCTTTAAATCTCACACAGTAGTACCTTTAATTTTCTCATCTACCTGTCAGCACAGCAGCGAGTAAGCACTTTTCCCAAAATGTTATTCCTTTAAAAGCAAAGATTTTTCATGGACTATAGCATCAGCAGAGCACAATTTAATCCAACAAGACACATTTTGTTTTTAATAAGCAGCACTTCACTTCCCATTTTAGCATAGCTATTATGCTTTTCCACTTACAGTAAACTAAAGTTGCATGGGAACAAGTTCACCCTCATTCTCTCAGGTCTTTTTTAAAAAAGTATTTTGGGAAATGTGTGAAACGATATCTGAAGTAGGTGTAGACAGGATGGGTGGAGAGAAAGTGGGTGCTCCAAAAAACTAAATCAAAACACTTTAGATGTAACAAAATAACTCCTCGAAAGCACTGATGTCAGACTGATGATGTATCACAGTCTGAGTGTACGAGGGTGGAATATTCTGCTCAAAGACACATGGATTGTGTAACATAAATCAAACGCACAGGTTAAAATGCATCACATGTAAAGAGTTATTGAGGACAAGTGTACTGGGGCACAAAAATTCAAATGCACTTGAGACTTTCTGTCTGCAAGTGCATAACAACACACACACACACACACACACACACACACACACACACACGCAACACACACACGCACACACTAGAAACCCACCTCCATCCATGTACGTGCACATAGATTAGTGATTTTAAACCCCCTCACACTGTCAGAGCAGACTTAGCGTCCTGGCCAGCTGCAGGTCATATGCATTATGGATGAGCGTAGGGCCATGAGCCAAACTAAGCAGGTTATTAAGTATAACAACAGTATAATGCAGTCTCTCCTTTAATCTTCATATCTTTAATCTGCCAAAAGATGCCATGTAGTGTGATGCATCTCAATGATGCCTCACACCTGCATAATGAATCTTTATTACAAGCCTATCTCTAGAAGTGACATATGCCATGTGGTATTTAGACTTAAATGCCATCCATGTCAAGTCTGATCAGAATATGAAGACTAGAGAGAGAAGCGTGACTTTGCTCACTGATGAACGATTTTGGAATGTCACAGCACTTCTGGACGCATGCCCCCGCCCGTTATATGTGCACGCTAGGTCTGCAGTACTACAGCGTCTCTTCCTCCTCTGAGATCCTAGAATTTTAAAAAAAGGCATTCTTGGAAATCACCAAGCCAACTCAAAGTATTAGGCTGTGTTAGAAAAAGGGAGAAAATAATGATGTACCAAGAAAGAGAAGTAATTGTACCCGGGGCCATCCCCCCATGGCAACGCTGAGGAACTCTGCATTCGTGCCATGAAATGGGTATGAAATCAATGCAGTAAGACTTTGGGGCCTTCATTAGATGCTGCCTGACCTTCACCACGGTGTGAGGTCACTTTTATTTTCTCTACAACAGCAAAGGCATGTCAACAAATTATTAAAAGGAGCACCATATGAAAACTTGCAAAAGGCATGGCAGAATGGCGCTCTGCTCCTTGGTATAAATCCCTGCACCAGTAAACACTGAATGCTTAATAGGACTGATCTTAAGCTGTTTGCTTTTTGTTGCCCTTTGACTCCACATGCAAGGATTTTAAGTTTTTAGTCTTCTAGGGTGCTCTTCCACCGAGCTCGCTGATACCTGATCTGTCAGGTTAAGGTGTAGCTCTTAATTGGATCAGACGTGTAAGTACGAGTCTACAGCAGAAACATGAAAGACAAGTGGGTGTTGAGGACTAGGCCGATAAATAGTGGTATTGAACATTTTAAAGAAATAATTACCAGGTGGATGAGGATGTTGGTGGCCACAAAGGACAATGAAAAGTAATCTTTTGAAATCTAATAACTTTAACGGTCCAGAGTATAAGATTTACAGTAGTTTATTGCCAGAATATGGTAGACATGGAATATAATATCTATAAGCATGCTTGCATTAGTGTATAATCATCACTGAAAGAATCATGTATTTATTTATTCCCCCTTTCAGAATCAGAAAAAAGGTTCACACCTACCACATATTTTTTGACAGTGAAAACACCGCCTTGTTTCTGCAGTTGCCCAGAAGGGACAAACCAAAAACTCAGTCTAGATGCATTACATACATTCTGTTAAATAATGGATGGGCTGTGGATAGAAATAGGGTGTGTCTCCCCAGAGAAAGAGACATGCTGTGTGCACATTTACGCATGAGGCACAGCAGCCCAACTTCTTTGGTTATTTAATTCTGTGTTCTTTGGAGAGTTTCCTTTGTCCTGTCAATTTTACTACAGTTTTTAGTTTTGCTGCTTAAATTTACCATGTTTGCTGCAGTGACATTACTGCATGCATAGAAACAAAAGAACCCTCTCTAATCAATTGTTAAGGGAAACACTCTTACATCAATATAACGCGCATCAAAGGAATGACCTAGAAAGCATACGCTACTTGACATAATTTTAAAATCAATATAGTCTACTGGAATCAGTAGAGGTTCAGGTGGGAAGAGATGCTGTGTGCACATTTATGCACAGGGCACAGCAGCACAACTTTTTTAATTATTTAATTCTGTGTCCTGCAGAGTTTCCTCACTTCTGTGAAGTTTATAACTACAGTTGTAGTTTTTCTGCTTAAATATTAAAAATATTTGCTCTAGTGACATTATTGGGCACATGGAAACCTTTAAAATTACTGAACGCATCCTCTCTAAAGATTAAAGTAAATTGTCAAAGAAATGACTTATGCATCAATACAATATACAATAACAAAATCACCTGGAAAGCTTGCGCTGAGTTATATAATTTAAGGGTAGTATAGCCTACAGAGACAAGAAGAGTTGCAGGTCTTGAAATAGGAGAAAATATTCCATTCTGGTGGATGATTTATGCCCATCCACACATCACTAGTGGCAATGTTTCTCCTACATGCTTGGAAAGAAAGAGTGAAACAAGACGTTTGCGATCTGAAAGCTCCCTGCTAGAAGCCACTCTATACACCTCACTGCACTGTAAATACAAACGTCATCCTTGCGTAAATTATATAGTGCCTTTAACTTAATTTATACTAGTCTTTTAATTTTACACTGAGTTTCCAGTACTTTTTGCCCTAATACTTGTTTCATTCTATAATATGTACTTGTTTTTTCTGAGTAAGTTGGTGGCACTAATGCACAACTTGACACAGTTAAGTTTAAACATTCACAGTTGCAGTGACATTACTCTGCACATGGAAAATTACTGAAAGCAGCCTCTCTAATCATGAAATTAAATCAATAAAGAAAACGCAAGACTACACACAATAACAAAATCACCTGGAAAGATTGAACTGTGGGACATAATTTAAAAGGTAATATACACAACAGATACATTAGAGATGCAGGGGCAGGTCCATACTTTGGGGGAAATATGTTCAGGTGGGTGGTGGGTGGATTATTTATGTGTGTATACTGTTTCAGATGAATTCAGAGCCAATCTGTGCATCACCAGTGGCTATGGTTTTCCTACATGCTTGGAAAGGAAGACCGAAACAAGGTGTTTGCAATCTGCAGACTCACTTGTAGAACCACTAAATCCTTCATACTGGTCCTTTAAAGGATCCTTTTCACCCTGACCTTTATTTTGTTATCATTTGCTGTTATGATGGTCCAAAATTTGAATATTTCACTTGTGTGGCTCCAGCTCAACTGCAGCTCCTCAATAAACACATACATAGGCTATTCCATGGTGTGATCAAAGCACATCTTGTCAACACAAACATGCACATTGCAGTTACACATGTTTAAATAGCAACATTTCTGTTAAGACTGTCCTTTTGATACGTCTTTCAGATTTCTCAAAACCGCCTTGTTTACCCTGCTGGCTGCTGTTCGCCCTGTTCTTCTGAAGAACAGCATGTAACTACCTGTGAGTGACAGCAATTTACTTTGCCTACATCCAAACTCATATAGATCTATCCATTTAAAATCAAACATATATTTCACTTTATAACTGTCTTAGTCTGACTTTTTATGAGTGCAGTTCACTGTACTGGCAGGAACCCATAAATAGGAGAGTTTTTTAGTATCTCTGGCTCCAAAAATCAGATGATTTTGTGGTGTGTTTACTGCTTGTGTTGACACACTTCTGCAATTTGCAATGCCAGTCGAGATATCAGAGGCCAAAAAAATCCACGTATCCGCCTGTAAACACAACTAGTTGATTGACATGAACATTTATTCCTTAGCAGCTTCTTTATTTAGCACTGCCACCGTTTGACGTAACATCTGCATTAGGCATACTCCACATGGAGCCAGGAAAGTTGCTATATAGATTTCATCTGATCTTGCAGAGGCGTAATTCAACTCCAGGTGAGAATGCTTACAAACATTTTCATTTAAACTAGAAGAGTGCACTCAGCAGAGTGCAGATCCCCACCAGGCAACAGATGGTGAAGCACCTACTGCAATGCTACCACAACTGCCAGATGCAACCAGCTGAGATTACATTAGAGTTACACCAACATCAACACAAGCAGTCAAAAAATATAATTTTGTCTGTCCAGACTTAGCTGAGTATTGCTACTCAACTTTAAAGCACTGATTGAAATAACCTTCAACAGTTCCTTTTTTTACCTAGATATAGAAAAAAAGACTATTTATATGGTTTTTCTCACAGCCAATCACCACAATCATTGTTTATAAAGAGGAACCTTTGAAAAAAGGTATTTAATTAAATACTCCATTGGGATCTGTGTCATTTCAAGGGCACTGCTATTTGTACTGGTATTGTAATACTCATCCCCAGTCCAGACTTACATAATCTACATAGTGAAAAATTTAATATGGTAATAAAAGGTATTCAGTGCAGAATGTAAGTTCTCACTATACATGTGTGATTCCAGTCAATAATTTCTGGGTAGAAACATGCTGTCTTCACTTAAAGACTACTTTTATAGAGGAGGACAGAGGACTGATAGAGAGCTGGACATTATGATGCCACAGTGAAGTTGAACCTTGACCTTTTGGATATAAAATGTCATCACGCCATTAAAATGATGGTCAATCATCCAGATAGACAAAAATTTGTTTAGTGAGGTCATCCTGACCTTGACCTTTGACTTTTGACCACCAAAATCTAGTCAGTTCATCTCTGAGTCCAAATGGATGCTTATACCAAGTTTGAAATGATTCCCTTTAAGTGTTCCTCAGATATCGCCTTCACGTTAAACGGGACAGACATGATATAACCACCAAAATCTGATCAGTTCATCCTCGAGTCCAAGTGATCATTTGTGCTAATCTTGAATAAATTCTCTCAAGGTGTTCATGAGATATGACATTCAAGAATGGGATGACCCAAAAACATAATGCCTGTGGCCAAGGCTGTCACCTGCATGAAAACATTAAAAAAGCTTTTTTCAAGGTTTTTCCAAAAGAAGTCATTCAGCATAAACATATGAGAATAGCTGCAGACAAGCGCAAGGTCCACTGATCATGCACACACACTGAAGTGATCGCATAATCCCCTCCAGGCTTGCTCCTAGTCCCAAATATTTTGATAAGAAAGTTATTTCTTGGGGCTACAGTGTTCACACAAGACCACAATAAAATTTTGGCAAATAGGGAGAACCTGTGGTATCTCAGTTTGTGCAAATAAAATGTATTTGGCTGAGGCTAATGAGACCATTGGAGTGAATTGTAACCTATACTCGTGTAAAGAATCATTCAACACATTCTTAAGGGCTCTGAGGTGGTGACTGGTTTGAATGTAGCCTATGTGAATTTCATTTGCATGAGAATGTGTCATTATACTGCCAATAATAGAAAAGTACATCCCCCCAGCCTCCTCTCGCCTGGCCCCCTTTCCATGCTCCATCCAAGGTCACCTAATCACTGTGTTCCTTCAAAGACCTCTATCTTAACCAGCAGCAGTCGGAGGGATTTATGCCCCACTCCATGTCATGATTACCAATCAGGTGGAGTAATAGCTGCTTAAGCAGACAGGGTTTTTGTCATCACTGAGGGGTGAAGTGCCAGTCAAGGTTTCCACTGAGTTTGTCCAAAGCGGGCTGATACTCTGTGGGGCATGTCAGTGCCTTGGGTGTCGCCTCCAGATTAAACTGCATTATCGAAGCGGACTGAGAGCTGTTATGGTGAGGGATCACATCCCCCTGCACCCAACCAGCGTACCACTGCAGACTCAGAGTGAGCTGTCCATTATCTAACAACTCCATATCCACCCTGAAACCTCGAAATGGATTACCTCATTAAAACTGTAAAAATAAATTCAAATCTCAATTATCTCTCAAAAGCAGAAAGTTGCACATAAAAGTATGAATTGACTTATTAAATTAAAGCACCTGAACAAGCATAATTTGATTCTGTATTCTGTGCATGAAAGGGGCTATTTAAATAAAGTTAATTTAATCATTCATTCTTTTAAAATTGGAAATTGAAAAATAAGAAAACTTAGGGCAGATGTTCTCACTTTTTTTCTCAGCCAAGGACCCCTTAAAATGGAAAATATATCAGGGACCCCCTCATGTATGTTCCTAAGACTAGAGAGAACCAGTTTCCACTATTAATGGGTGACATGTGCCATGTGGGTGATGCATGCCTGACTTGCAGGAGGAAGATTTTTACATATAGATTATATTAGAGTTAGAGATTAGGGTCTAATCTATTCACTATTTTAGATTTTAAAATTAAAACATTATTTGTTGAACTATAAACCATTTTGTAAATAAATAAATAAAGAATGATAATTTGAAGGTGCAATATGTAACATTTCTGCATTAAAATGTCTAAAAAGATGTTTCCAACATTGTTCAATCTGCTAACACAAAGAAATTAATAATTTATTCAAGGTAATGGCACCTTTCATGCTAGCTGTTTCTAGCTAGTTGCTATAATTTCAGGGAAAACACAGGATACGTTGGATGCATCAGAGAGTGACGAAGGAAGCTGGCGAACATGACAAGATTTTCATGAACTATGGTGGTCGTTTAAAAGCGATTAAAATAACTCTCATGATTCTCCCCAACTTCACAATATCGGCAAAGTACGTCTTTGGTTACTGTCTTAATGTGAGACAGACCACTGACAGCAGAACATTCATACTGTGTGTTCAAATTAATGAAAACTTTTTACAGACCATTTGGCAGAGAACACTATTTGAGAACATGTTTCAATAGTTGTTATAATATCATCAAGTCCCAAATCCACCACATACTGTATGTATATACTAAATAAAACACAGATGACTACTGGTTATATAGATAAATAAACAGATAAATAAATAAATATATTTAAAACAGTACAAAAAAGATTTTTGTTGGGTTTATGTCATCTCATCATCACCCACTGGAGTTGATTTTAATCAAGTATAAATACTGGATGATCCTGCAGGCCTACTTGTTTACATCTTCATGAGGCTCTCCACAAGGACTAATCAAGGAGCCAACACAGAAGAGATAAATGGCTAAATTAGGCTTTTTTTTGAGACTGATTGCCATCCGGTACATTTTGCTTTTAGCTAATAAACCCACAGTAAAGAAACCTTTACCCTTTTTGATTTTAAAATGCAAATAAACTATTCAATTTACTTTTTCATGGTCTATGAATGTAAAACATACAAAATTTATTCAATGGAGATTACCTTGCTATAATGCAATATTTCACAAAAGGCTAGAATCAGCAAATGGCACCTTGGTTTAACTGTCAAGTCTATACGGTGTAATAAACCACTTGGCATTGCTAATGTGACATTTCTGTCTCATTGCCTGCCACCGGACCATAGAAGCATGTGATCAAGATGGACTTGCCCTTTATTTAAGTTTTTCTCTTTACTCATCAGTGATTTCTGCAAAGTTGCACAGCTGGGATTCTGATCTGATTAGTTTCGTTCCATTAGAAATGGGGAAACATGTCTCCCTCAATGTGTCTCACAACACAAACCAGCCTTATTAGTCATGATGGCAGTGTCTGTTTAAACTCTGATAAGAACAGAGAACTGGAGAAAATGCCGCCCAGGACCACTGCATGTGTGAACTGGAAAATTACAGATTAAGTGTTTATTAAATTTAAAAAGATTTAAAGCTGGAGTGTGAGACCTTTACATATTAATTAATGCTATTATATTCAATTCCTTGCCAAACGAGTTCATGCAATGCTGATTAAGCCTATCGCAAATGAGTAAATCTCTCTGTATTCTGCAGTATACCAAGAATTTTAAATCTTGTGCTGCTGGACATTCCGGTACTGGCGCACCAGTACTGAACGGAATAGGCTACTAGGAGTATGTTGGAGCCTATAAAAAATAAAACCTATGGAGCGTCCAAGGAAAGTTTGTGATGCTCAAGATAGAGCTGCAACAGTTGATTAATCAATTAGTTGTCAACTATTAAGCAAGCTATTTTGCTCAGAGATTAATTGTTTTGAGTCATTTTCTGAGAAAAACATCAAAATTCTCTGATTTCAGCTTCTCAAACGTGAATATTTTCTTGTTTCTTTAGTTCTCTATGACAATTAACTGGAAATCCTTGAGTTGTGGACAAAAGAAGACATTGTTTTGGGCAGTGATCAACATTTTTCATCATTTTCTGACATTTTTCTGACATTTTATGGACCAAACAACTAATCAATGAAATAATCCACAGATTACTTTTTTTTATTGTGATTATAATGTCATGTTAAATGTATGTATTTTGTTTCCTGTCCTAATTTGTGATGTTGCAAATGGAGCTGCTATGATGCAAGACAAACTTCACACTTATTCTAACAATAAAAGTATCATTCAGTCAAATAATCATTAGTTGCAGTCCTAGCTCAAGATAAAAAAGAAAGTCAGCATTCAGAGGAAAGATTACAGTCAAAAGGAGAAAGCAATCAATGATGAGGACAAACAAGGATAACCACCGGGGGACTGAGGGCGGACACAGATAGTGCATTACTGGTCTTGGACAGGTTGGTATGTAGCCAATACATGTACCCCAGATAAATAAGGCCCAAATGAATATGGGACTGTATATTCCACTGGCCTCATTAGCTGCCTTCTAATTCTGTGATCACGATCATTGTTCTGATCAGGAAGTGGCTAATTCGGATATTACTAATAACCAGTTTTTACTGAAGGTTTATGTATAATATTGTTGCGCTGCTATGCATCATCAGCACAAGGAACTGATTTGAAAAATTCTGCCCAGCTTTCCTCTGAAGTCTGGACTTCACCAGACCACAAAAGAGACCAGACCTAGACCCTCACCAGTTTGCATTCAGAACCAACAGATCCACAGAGGATGCCATCTCCACTGCTCTCCACTCAATCTTCAGACACCCTGAGAAAACAACACCTACATCAGAATTCTGTTTATTGATTTCAGTTCAGCATTCAACATAAGCTCCCCTGTGAAACTTAACACTCTGGGCTAAAGCACCACACTCTGCAACTAGATATTGGACTTCCTCAAAAACAGACCCCAGACAGTTTGGATTGGCGGCCTCACCTCCTCCACTCTAGTGCTCAGCCCACTCCTGTTTCACACTGCACACCCATGAGTGCAGCCTCTGAAATGGAGAGAACTTTGCAGATGACCATCATGGGCCAGGTTTCAAACAACAATCAGGCTTCGTGTCGGGAGGAAATCAACAGTCTTGCAGAGTGGCGCACAGAAAAAAATCTAAAGTACTGCTCAACATAAGCAAAACCAAGGAGCTGGTTGTTGAAAAAAGGAGGCAAAGACACATACCCCAGAGCAGGTGAACAGTTTTAGGTTCCTGGGGGTCAACATCACACAGAACCTGTCATGGACATGACACATCTCCATCCTGGACAAAGATGACTCAGGCATGGCTGTGTTTCTTAAACTTCCTGTGCAAAGTTCTTTTTTTAACTTTTTAAACATCACAAACATGCAGCAGGAATGGCCCAGAACATTACTATATCCATACAATGAGCATTAGTGACACTAAAGGATACTAAAAGGCAAAAATTACCCTAGCCACAGCTTGTTCACCCAACTTCTGTCTGGCAAGAGATACAGAAGTATCCACTGCCATACCATTAGACTACAGAGCAGCTTCTCCCCTCATGCTGTGAGACTGAGTGATGCATCTTTAGCACTCTACCATGCAAAATAGTTTGTATGATTTTTATTTCTATGACTCATTTTTCATTCACCCAACCCACTATATATTATTCTTGTATAACATTTGTTTTTGTGAGAAGCATGAAGGAAACTACCACGTAATCTCATTATATAACCCTGTGCTGTGAAATAATGAATAAATCTACATTGTACCTTGAAATGGGTGACAAAAGAGTTTTAGTGATAAGGTGCTGGGGATCACACTGTGTTAATTTAGTCTGACTGTATAACATTCACAAAACAGGTACAGTAACTGCGTTGCAAACTGGGAATACTTCTCAGATTTCTGGAGGTTATTAAGTACCTTCTTCTTCTAATGTAACCTTATAGAAACTAGAAAGACAAGTAAAATATCCTCCTCAACAAATCCAACACTGTGTAATAGAGCATTTTATAGCAGTACAGTAGTGATTCTTGTAGCTGCAGTGTCAAACTGTAGAGCCAAGATGTAAAATATTCCACTGTGAACCTCCCACACATACATGCAATTGAAATCATGTAACATATGACAGAAGTATGACATGTGCAAATATAGAAGGGTACCTTGACTCCACACCGCAAGGCTGTAGCACTAAAATCAAGCATAAATTTAATGACAGTACAATCTTGCAGTGTTAAAGTGTAAATGATCTTCCCCTCCATTTCCTTTATTTTGTCATCCTGTTGTTAACTATTGACAACTTACAGTTTGAAGAAAAACATCTAGAGGGGAAGTCTTACATAGGGCACAGAGACAGTGACATGAGATGTGATTTTATGAAAACTGTTCTCTGGTAAAGGTGCAAGTGTGCTAATCTCCACCTTATACTGTCTTGTTTAATTTCTGGTGTTTCAGTAAAGATTTGATTTCAATTAAGACACATGAATCCAGTTGAAGGAGTTTTGTCAAATTAAATACTAACTTATAGTGGAGTACTGCCCAGTAATCTGATCAAGCGCTGCTCAAAAAGTCCTTAAAAAGCTTCAGATTGCACAGAGCAGATTAGTTCTTCGTTGTTCTTCCGTGCCAATGTGTGTGAGATGCGTCATGGACTATCTTGGCTGACTGTGGAGGCTAAATTTAAATCTAGTCTTTTGTTATTCATGCATACTGTTATCTTGAAAAATACACCTCAATACTTTGGTGATAAACTAGTAACATGGTGGTTTTGTCATGCGTATGTGACACATCAAGTCAACAAGTCCACAAAACAATTGTATGATGAGAACTGTTCTTTATAGAGCTTCTTCAGCTTGGAATATGCTTCCTACCAGACAGATTTAAAATACATATTTCTTCAAAAAGTCACTAAAATTGATGAATCACAAGTGAATTTTATTATGTCAGTTTAGGAACTTTTTTGCTATTTTTTGTTGATTTGGTGCAGCATGTTTGTGGCAATTTTGTTTTTTTTACTCATCTTTTTTTTATCTTAATTTTGGGCTGATATTAAATATTGTCTCATTGATACTGTGTGATTTCAAATTAATGCATTTTTATTGATGCTTTGTGTGTGGACCCCAGGAAGACTAGCGACCATTTTGTGGAAGCTAATGGGGATTTGAATAAAGAATAAAGAATAACTTATAGTAAAAGATAGCTGCTTGCTTAAAAGCAATACAGAAAAGGCAGTTTTGTGATGTGGTGTTGCCTAAAGGCACTATTTCTGATTAAAAATGAGTTATATTTCTCAGCTAGTTGAGGAGGCTGGCGGTACATACTGCTGTACATTACATCCAGAGGTTGACTGCTGTACATTACATCCAGAGGTGGAAAGTAATTAAGTGCAAATATTTTGTAACTGTACTTAAATAGAGGTTTCATGTACTTCACTTGAGTATTAATTTGACAACTTTTTCATTTTACTCCCAACAATTTAACAAAGATATCTGTGCTTTCTACTCCTTACATTTTTAAAACAGGTTTCTAGTTGCATTTGAGGAGAATTGTTAATTTAGTTAGCACCATTGTGCACTTCCCAACATTTAGACCGATTTCAACCTAAATGGATGGGACAATAACACAGAGACAAGACGATTCCTTGGTGCATCCATCAGTGCATATCAGGCACAACAGATGTAACAAGACTAAACTATGTAAAAGATGTGAAGATGAAACAGACACGAGAAGGAGACTTGATTTAGCTTTGTACTGAAACAGTAGAAATGTCCTTCAGGAGGCTACTTTTTACTTTTGTACATTTCAGAGCCTAAAGAAGTTGAATAAGTACTTTGGAGTTTTCTTTTTACACAAGTATCTGTAATTCTTCTTCAGTAAAGAATGTGTGCACTTTTGCAACCTCTGATTACATCCCTACAGTCAAAATAGATGTATGTTATGTAGATGGAGCAGAGTCGGGGTTGTTACCAGCCACACAGAATACATTGTTGTTGTGTGCCATCTGTGTTTTCTGAGAAGATTGAAAGCAGGATAGATGATAGATGATCATCTTCACTGTGTGCATATTGAGTTTTTCCATGTAAGAATACAGGGCACTCAAAGTAATTTCTAAGATCTCTAAAATCAAATTGTAAATAAACCCCAAGGTTACGGAAAATGAAAGCAGAAAGCAGAAAGTAAAAAATACAACCAAACTATTCTTTAAAAGATCTATTGTAGCTCTAGTTCATGTTTAACCTCTATATTCCTGGTTGTGCACACTCGTGTTTTCATGCACAGTGACAAATAATTAGCAGCATTAAAGGTGTGGTTTATATTTGAATAAAGTAGTAGCTAATCTGGTAAAAGTGAAAGTTTACAACCTGTAGAAGCACCTGACCACTCATGTTTGTTTCCCTTTGGCTTTTTAGCAATGTTGAGATTACATCTGAGCAATTTCTTCACTGAGTACAATGTTATACAAACTTCTAGAACTGATGGAAATACAACCAAGATGTTATAAACACAAAAAAAAAAAAACATTTCCAAAAAAAAAAAAAAAGATGTGAACAGAACCATGATGAGGTGATGCATTAAGTCGAAGCACTTGGAGTCAGTATGTATAAATTTACATTTAAAGATCGGCATCAATAAACTGATGTAATTGTTGATGATTACTGTTCATGCCCACATGTTAGGAATTGAAATAGTCTCGGTGTTTAGGCCAATTTGCAGACCAATACATATCAATTAGGCTATGAATTAACATGCCAATGAGTAGGCTATATTATGTGAGTGCGCTGTGTGTTTAGTAGCCGGCACAGGTCCCAAAGCTAATGAAAGTAAGGAAATGATAAGCAACACATATTACTTGTTAAACAAAGCTGAGAATGGAGTGCTTCTCCACATCTCGGCCTGGAGCAAAGACTAATCTGGCTCCATTAATACTTCCTAAAAGAGAAAATATCTAAATTCCTCTCCAAAGCTGCGGGACAGGAAGAACAGCCTTTTTGCCCCGCAGATATATAATGTGATTTGTATTATAGGCTTATATGCTGCAAGCCCTTGTAGAATCCTGAATGAATCCAGAATGTGAAAGCAGATCTGGGCATTTGTGGTTTTAATCAGGACATATGACCAATCATCAGCTTTTTTTTCCAGTCTTTTTTTCTTTTTTTCCCCCCACAAACCAACCATGAACATCCTAAACATAATGCAAATGTATTCAAATACATTTTAATGGAATCCATTGCTGTCAGGTTCGCAGTGCTCACCGCAGCTGTTGTATCACTGCTACCCACTATTTTGCAGTGCTCAGGTTTTGCAAACATTTCCAAAAGGACTTTAAATCTTAAATGCAACCTGAGGCAAAACTAAGATAGACAAAGGATATTAAAATGAAGGACCTGAAGGGTGCATCTGCCCTCTAACTGCATAAAAGTCAGATTTTAAAATGCAAATCATTTTTCAATGAGGTACTCTGAATATTGCAGCTTTGGGGAATTTAGCCTAATGTTTGCCCTTAAAAGCCTTTGATTCTTTAACTTGGTGCTGCTTTTGTCAAATAACACACAGATGGACTGTAGCTAATGACTGGTGGCACTATTCTGACTGTTTTCATTAATCGCTCCAAAAAACACAGGACTTTCCCGAGGATCTGGTCGAGAGTTTTTAGTTAAATTCTACAGATTCAACTGCTTATTAAGAACAGCAGATAAAAAGAATAACATTTACAGTAGGCCTATTCTTTTGTATTCATTTGCTTTTTTGACAGCCACGTTGAAATGAAATAGTGAGGCAAAAACAGGCGTTACCACTGATACTAATCAAGGTCCTGTTCCATTTAGTGTAGCAAACATGCAGAAGAGCCTGACTCTGTCTGACCTGAATGGAATGAAACCTTAATTATTCTCATATGTAACATCTGCTTGCCCCTTCAATATAGCTGCTGTGAAAAAAAGGATTATTGGCAGCCCATGGGCCAAATTTGGCCCTTTAATGACCTAAATCAGATCATTTATAAATCTGAAAAAAGTAAATGTGTGTTAAAACAACAAGCTTCTTCTAATCTAGGATTGCAAAGATGCATTGTGATTTTTCCTGTACTTTTGTACATATTTTTTCCCCAATTGCGAAAACTAGTGAAGGTGAGAAACTAGAAGAGCTCTCTCAGAGTGCAGATCTCTGCCAAAGACTGTGGAAAGACTATTCAGATGCCATCCCTTTGTAATCATCAAGATTTGATTAGATATTATGATTTAATTACATATCTTTGCCTCAGTAACAATTAAATGTATTTTCTGATTTAATTAAATGCAACTAGTTAATCCTCAAACTCTTATTTAAGCATCATTTTACCCTAAAAATTGTTGATGACTTGCAGCTCCTACCCGATAGTAATGGAGTAATGGGGGAAATGTAGGTTTTTCAAGGTGTTTCAAAAATTGAGAATCACTACACCCACAAGATGGAGCATACAGTCATAAATGTGCACTTAGAGACTATTTTACAAAATAGTTCACTTTATCATTTCATCCTATGACACATTTGTGCAAAATTTTGTGATAATTTGTGTATGAAATCTTGAGTTATGGCCATGTTGTGTGAGTTCACAGTGACCTTTGACCACCAAAATGCAATCACAGTTCATCTTTGAGTCCAGGTGGACATTTGTACCAAATTTAAAGAAATTCCCTCTTAATAATTAATAATTAATATTTCTGAGATATTGCATTCATGAGAGTGGGTCAGATATGAGGTGACAGTGACCTTTGACCACCAAAATGTAATAGGTTCCTCCTTGAATCCAACTGGTTATTTGTACCAAGTTTGAAGAAATTTCCTCATGTTGTTCTTGAGATATTGTGTTCCCAAGAATGGGGCGGACAGATGGATGACCTGAAAACATAATGCTTGAATGTTTTCCAAGGTTTTATAAGAATTGTGAATCACAGAAGTCCTTGAGCATACAGCCACGAATGTGGACAAAAAATATTAGGCTGATGGGTCCAGTCATATTGGACATTAACTCACATGCAGGACTGATTGCATGACGCATCCCAGGCTGACTTCTGATGAGATAAAAATAAAAATGTGCATTGTTTTATAAATATAACTCCCAAACTTAAACTTATAACTCCCTAAAGATCCAGACACTTTGTACTTTACTTTTCTCTAAAAAAGTAATTGAATTGGCCTGATTTACAGCTTGAAAGCTACAAATCCTAAACTGACTCATTCAAAAGTGGTAGTTGAGATTTTTAATCTTCAAACTGACAGCTGACTGGATGTTATATTGCATGAAAGTTATAGTTCTTTTATCTGAGGTACCAGGAGATTGAGTTTATAATACTGTATTACACTTCTCCCCTCCCTTTGGAAAGAAGGCTGGCATTTTTAGCAGTAACTAATTATCTTAAAATAAGTGTCCCTTGATTTCATTTCCATAAAAATGCCTGTGAACACCAGTCCTAACAGTGTTTTTGGTTTTCAGATGAGCAGCCACTTATTTACAGGCATCACTATAAAAGTAAAACTGAAAATGAAAAAATGCATCTGCAAGCCAATGCAGGCTGACTGATTATTTCAGTGTCATTTGGGTGCTACTGTATCTCTAAGTTCATTTCAGAATGAGCCATCAGAAAAAGCTTACTCTCACATAACACACAGACCTGCACATCTTTTTTCTTACTGGCTGCTCAGGGAGACAGGAATTAAAGGATCAGAGTATTTAATAATGAATAAAACTGTTGAAAGCTCACAGCAAACACTGATACAGCATCAGTCTTCTTTGAATGCAACTGAAATGAAGGAGATTGTCCGTATTGAACAGGGCTATAGGCAGTTATGAGTGAAATCCATCAGAAAAGTCGATCAGGTCGGCCTCTCTGGGGCATGAAAGTGAGTCAACAGAGGGAGGATCGGATCTACTTTATTGCCTGATTAAAATCAATTTGGTGTGTCCGATGCTGAAGGTGGAGGGATGGAATGAGCAATGGGAGATTGTTAAGCATCTCCTCCTCTCTCACTATCGGGTGAGTACGGTGCGAGGGTGAGAGCTGTGACAGCTCCCTGACTGTGTGATTCATGACATGTGGCACTGGGAACGAAAAAAAAAAAAAGGTCATCAAACGTGCCCTGTCATGCAAAACAGACAGAAATGATTAAAAGATTATGAGAGGACAATTTTGACATGGCATGGTAATGATCACTCCCATATGAAAACGAATAACCCCTCACGTCGTACGCTGCATGCAATATCAAATCCACTTAATCCAATTTCATGTTTTCACTCAGTTTTCAGCAGCACTGTAATACTGTTACATGCAATGAGCTTTCCAGGCTGATTACCTTCTTTATGATAAAATAGATAGAAAACAATCACTTGATTTGGCCAGACAGAGAAAGAAATACAGTGGCTCTAATAGACATAAATGCAAAATAAGCAGTGATTTTTCATATGCTCTCTTGTCTAATTAAGTGTGAAAATAACAGTCCAGCGTTAATGCTCTAAATTACCGAGAAAAAAATGTCTAGTTGTGGTGGAACTTCCTTTATTACTTGGTATATGACCTTTGTACGGCTAATTAACAAGATTGTCAACAACTTGTGGATTTATGTGCCACATGTGCATCGCTGTACATGCTCTCTTTAAATAAAGCACGGCGAAAATCTGTTTAGCAGAAAAGGTGGTAAAGCAACTCATGTGACCTTTTAGGAGCCTTGTTAAACATCACCATCAGCACAAACACAGCACTGAACTGAACTGTGGCAAAGCACTGTGAAGCAACATGGGAATCTGATTTTGTTTTAGAAAACCTGACAATACAAAGAAGCACTAGAGGGAGAGCTCTCTTGTTAGCAGTTAGCACAGTGAAACTAAGTGTGTGTATTCATTAGGGCTGCGTGACAAGACTTAGAAATAATATCTACATATTTTTAGACTATTCTGCAGGGATGCATATCTTGAGACACTCCCCTCAAGGACCAAAACCTCACACCATTAGAACAGTTTCTTCCAATCAACGAGGCCTGAGACCCACACTGACACTGACCTCTCCCCCTGACCCACAACCCCTCCCCCACCCCCTTATACACAGGGTTCAAATTACACAGTGGCTTTTGGGGAACCTTATTTTCCAGTGCACGCCGCTACTAAAACATGTCACATGCTCATGCATTCACAGAAGTGTGCAGCAGTGTGCAGTCACAGGGTTACTGCGAAAAACATCCAGCTGTTACTACCACAGACAGTTAATACTGTCAATAATATTTAATTGATGTTACATAACAACATCATAAGGTTACTGTTCAAAATCAAAGAATTATCAGAGCAAAAAATTAAAAAATGAATCATGAAATCAGCTGGGGGACACAGGCAATACTTTTCTGCATCTCATTCTGCATTAAGGAAAATTTAAAAAAGAAGAAAAAAGAAAAGAAAATATCATCTCTAACACTGTAAATGAAGAATGTTTCAGAGCTCCTCCTAAATGTCTCAAAGAAAACTTTCATGTCCTTTTCAGGGGAGCTCAGTTCTCCTTAGCTCCCCCATAATTCAGACTATGCTTATACGTTACATTAACGTAATTTTCACCTGACTATTTTGCAAATTGCGATATCTTCCTATACTGTGAAGTTGCACAAACCATGACAAACCTTTTGCACTCCTACATAAAACTGTACAGTTTCTTTATCTCTTTAAATAACAGAATAAGAGTCACACTCCGACAGTACCTGCGTTATTCTTTATTCATATTTTTAGTCCTATGGTTGTTGTTGTGCACTAACATCACACAGCAAATTCCTTGTACTGTAAGTGAAAACCTACTTGGCAATAAAACAGTTTCTGATCGCGATTCTAAATTTGCCCTATGTTATGAATTTTGACTATACGGCACTGAATAGCAGCGCTTTACCATATTTTTATGTGGCAAACTAAGATCAGCACAAAATGAAGAGGAGTTGGTAAAAAGTTGGTAAAAAAGTACAATGCAGCTTCCATTATATGGACACGCTTCGGGTTTGAAAACTCAGACAACAATCAGAAACTGTTGACTAATGCCCTGCAAAACATGTCAGATAACAGTTATTACAAGGGGTAGTATTACTTCATATAGTTGACAATATAACTGTTTTGTATGTTTTTCTATTCCAGCACGTTACATGATCTTAAATATGTGGAATTAGGGCCTAGATGATACACCTATCTGCTGATTCGATAACATCACGATAAATGGCTGCCAATTCTATTTATATTGCAATTCTTAGGTATTGCGATTCTGCAAGTATTGCAATTCAGTTTTACAATTTATAGGCATTTCTGTGAGGCTGTGAGACTCTGAGACTGTAACATGTGTGTAACATTACCATCCGTGCTCCAAATTATACTGTGTTATAAATTTTTGGCCATATCACCAAGCCCTTTTTGTAGAAGGACTGGGTGATATGAATAAAATGCACTATCGCAATATTTTTGACCTGATTGGAACAATATTGCAGGGATAGGCTGTTTCACAAAATATTCACATGATGAGATTTTTGATAAATAATCATCAGTAATGTGGATACAGTGACTAAGTGGATAAAGACAAATAATAGAACAGCTAGAACAGTCTGGTAAGTTCTGAGTATTACGTCACTTTAGTGTAATGCCGCCTTTGAAACCAGGAAAAGACAACACTTATGACATATCACAATATAATCAATAAAACGATATCTATTCTCATAACATGACATCAATATATTGCCCAGCCCCAGCATTCATGTCTGTGAGCAGGCTGGAAAACAGCCTTGGTGTTTGTCTTGATATCTTAGAAAGAAATATAATTAACACAAACCAAAATAAATCACACCAATTATATTAGTGCATCAGGTCAATTTAACTCATTTACAAATAAACATTCCCCCAGAGCTGAAGTATTTCACATTCACCATATCTTCTCACAGAGCCTTAGGAGGAACCACAGGGTGTTTCACATAGCAGTAATAAGTTGTCATGGCAACATAGAGCACAGATTTGGGGAGGGATAATCTATCAGCGGCGGGACTTAAGATATAGCTGTGAATTACGAGGAACAGACGTGACCAGAAAGTATCCGGGGCAGTGGATCACTAAAAAAAAAAACACTCTTCTCTCACACACGTACATGCACACTTCTGTGTCCTCTAATTATGCAAATCGATCTGAGGATAAGGTTCCAGTTACCGAATAAACCATCACCACATAGATTAGCGGTGACACTCACACCGTGGTCATATAACAGCACCCAATTTACACATCAGGCTGTAATGTTTTATAGATCATAAAACATGCGTATTTCTAATTTCGATGAAAGATGCAGATTCATTCAGCTTCTGGCCGGCTGCTGCTGCTGCTGCTTTGAAACCAGCGTGACACTCCTCCTCCATCAGCTCTTCCTCCCTATACCTCCGTCGTCTCTCTATCAAGGGCACTGTCACTCCTGATATGAGGCTCCATTCATAAAACTACATTAGCTTTAGCGATCCATAGCTGATTAACCAACTACGGGCGCCAAGGTATCTAATGCAACATGATGAAATTAGTAATGAACATTTCCAGTGCCATCCCAGTACCTCTGAAAACAGAGGAGGTCAAGACTGAAAAGGTGAGGCTGATTAAACAAAGAGCTACAGCACTTACAGCTTCTTTGTCACCAAACGTAATCGCAGAAACAATTTTATATCCAATATTAAACCCTCCTCCACCATATGCAGACTTGTTTGTTCTCTATACTGGTCCTGTATTAACTGCTACAGCCCTCGAGGTCATCACCCAACAATTAACGTAAATATAGGTTGTAATAAGCTGCTTGTACAGACGGCCTGTATTTTACTCATTCTTCTGTTGAGTATGGTCTGTTACATGGTTTGAATTACACAGTGGCTTGTCACATGCACACTCATACATGGCAGCACAGTCGGCTGCACGGTTACTGTAGAAAAAGTTCTAGTTTTAATACCACAGACAGTATTAACTATCAGCAACATTTTATACTTTTCATAGAGGCTTTAACAACAATATAAGACTACAGTTTTAAAGTCAAAGAATAAATCAGAGCTAAAAAATAATAAAATATATATTTTTAATCAGAAAATCAGCAGGGGGAACACAGGCAATGTTTTTCTGCTTCTCATATTTACCCCTTCGAGATCGCATATCACATGATAAAAACAATATAGCTGAACATTTATTAAATATTGTTCAGCAAACTTGTACCTTTTTGAAACTACAGAGAGACTTCTTGCACTGTTCAAGGCTTTTACAGAGCCTGGTATCAGGTATCAACTTCATCATCTGATCTATGTGAATGTAAACTAATGCCAAGAGTTTGTGCATCAAAATTAACCCACTGAGACATTTATTTTGGACAAAATTGGAATGTGGCAAGAGAATAAACACACAACACTGACACGATACACTAGATACCAGATTCATTTTGACCCTTTTTAAGTCAACTCTGAACAATAATTTTATGAGTGAGTTTTAACCCCGTCTGTGTCCCGGGCAGAGGTATTCTAAATAAAGGGGGCATGATATGTTTGCCAGTTGGCTTTTGTCATGCACTAGTTAACACTGTCAGCACAATATTCATAACACATCCTCATCAGGATTACAGGATGCCACAGCAGCGCTAACGAACAGTGCAAATGGAAGATTCTGTTATCTGCAGCCTCACATGTATAACACACCAAACACAGAACATAACCGACGTCTAGTCCACATGTTGTGCTATTTTCCTGCTCAATAAGACACTATATATATATATATATATATATATATATATATATATATATATATATACACACATATATATAATCAGCATAAAGAATGTTGAAACCATAAAAAGTGTATTATGGCTCCTATTGTGCACAAATCAATAAAAGCATAAAAACTTAGTAAGTGGCTGAAAGACACAGACTGCAGAGGCCTTTCAGCTTTTGTTCGCCTTTTTTCTTCATGTGAGTACTTGATGTTATAAATATTTTCATTTTTGCAGACAAGGTGTTTCCAAAGGTGTGGATTCTCTCTGGGCTCTGTAAAAGTCCTGTTTACTCACTGCATTTTTAATGGAATCCAATTAAGAATGAAACAGTCACACAGTACGAGCTCCGTCTTTTTCTGACCTGTTTAGACAGTTGAAGTGGGCTTGTCATCTAAGTAAATGTTAAAGTAATTATCACTGTTTATTGTCTGCCTTCAATTAGGCAGACTGATCTGTCAGCTTTAGTCCATCTATTGTAAAAAAGGCATCATTTTTCTTTCTTATACTCTCCACTGACATTTTTTGCCATGCTTTCAAAGACTCTTCAACTCTGTCTTTCTTGCTGTTCAATGAACCTGCTTGGAAAAAAGAGGCTGAAAGCTTTTAAGCTTTGCAAGACAAATGATAGCAATCCCTGCTCTTGAAGAGATGAGAAAGGCTTTCAAGCTTTCAAACATGACAGGTAAAGAAAGGGTTTTCTACTTTGTATGGGTGCACAACTTATTTACTGAGTGGCAACCAGAACAATTCTATAATGGCACTTTGATGCAAAGTTTGGAGGACAGCGTTATGGAAATGCTCTTTTTGAAGGTTCTCTAAATAGTCCCCCGTTTTAAGCAAAAAGGCATGACAACAAACCTTGAATTGCAAGGAATAGCGTGGAGAAAACTTGCCCGACTGTGAAAATGTAAGGTTAAATCTAATTTATTTAACTGCGGAAATAATGCAAGACAACAAAAGTCATTCAAAGACAAAAACTTTAACATTGAACTGTTTCATGAAATATGAATTTAAATGTACTGTGTGTTCCTCTCTCATCGTCTCCCTTCTTGGGATTGTTCAAAGCCTGGCTGTCGACGATGTCAAAATGTAGAGCCATGGGTTGTTTTCACGGCTGCTTTTCAGAGGTACAAGATAGCTCATAGCTGTTTTGTGAGGCTTGAATAAGGGCTGGCATTTTACTATTCCTCCAAGACACTGTTGCGATGCCAACGCAGCGCAAGCACAGTGGGGTGTTGGAAGGAGACATGAAACGGTCATTCAAAATTGAAAAATTGAAGTTGTTCAAAGCGAATCAATGTGGGAAAAAAAAAAAAAAATACAGGAATGCTGGAGTACAGATGCATCCTCCTTGTGGGCGATATCGCCTGAACAAGAAAGTGATGATGTAATGAGAAGAGTTTCAGAGGAACACAGCTCAATATTAAATTGCTCAGGAACAAAACATATTCTTCACTAAAGTCCCAAGGCAGCATTATGTCAACACCTGAATTTAAGCTTATACATATTTAATAAAAGGCTGTAGGAATGTTGCTTTGATAAAGACTTCATTAGGTGCGAGATGTAAAAAACCTGTTACGCCTTGTACGCTAAATGATTTTGGCACAGAGAGTTGTCTCATTTGAATCCTGCAGAAAAACACCCTACAGGTAATCTACACTCATGTCCAGTGTGCAGTAGAGCCGTGACTCACTCTCACCAAACATCTGTCTGCACAGGAAGCAGGTGTGGTGCCACCAGACTCAACATATGACTTCATTTAATGAATATCTTTGGTTTCAACCTCTGGATTTTCCAACCCTATAAGCCAGTGTAGCTGTGAAGTGGCTGCAGAAACCCTCTATCCACCAGAGCTCGGAAGAAACAGAGTACTACTTTGTAACTGTACTTAAATAGAGTTTTCAGATATCTAGGGTTGCAAGTAATGATTATTTTCATTACTGATGAATCTGTCAATTATTTTCTCGATTAATTGATTAGTTGTTTGGTCTATAAAATGGCAGAAAACGGTGAAAAGTGTCTATCAGTGTTTCCCAAAGCCCGAGATGACGTCCTCGAATGTCTTGTTTTGTAGACAACTGAAAAATATTCTGTTTACTGTCATAGAGAACCAAAGAAACAAGAAAATATTCACATTTGAGAGGCTGAATTCAGAGTATTTGGACATTTTTTTTCTTACAAAAGTCCTCAAATCGATTAATTGATTATCAAAATAGTTGGCAATTAATTTAATATTTGATTAATAATCGATTAATCATTTCAGCTCACATGTATCTGTACTTTATTATAGAGTACTTTTCTGGCAACTTTTTACTTTTACTAAATTTTAACACAAATATCTGTAAATTCTACTCCTCACATTTTAAAAAGACGATTGTTACTTTAGTGTTAATGCTTTATTTTTGTTTAACGTCATTGTACGCCACCTTCCCAACATGAGGAATGATTTCAGTGTCCCAACAGATGGGACACTGAGACATAAACAAGATAATTCTTTGGTGTATCCATCTGTGCATATCATGCAGCAGACATAAAAAGACAAAAACAATGTAAAAGATGTTAAAAGACAAAACAGACAAGAGGGGAGACTTCGGTCGCAGAGAAAAGGCAACATTCAGGTGGCTTTGCACAGAAACAGCTGATAGAAATGTCCTCCAGAGGGCTCCTTTTTTACTTTTAGTTGAGTAAAGTTCTACTTCTTTACTCAGTCTTTTTTACACAATATTTGTCCTTCTTCTTGAGTACAGAATGTGTGTGCTGAGAACATTAGAAAAATGGAAATGATTACATAACTGTTTCTCTTTTAAATGTGCAGAAGGCTGCTTTGTTTTAGCTAACCATTGGCATGTTTCTTTCAAAATAGTCAGATATCGCAATGAAATTAAAAACTACGAGTCATTTTCAACAAGAGTGAAAATGAAAATGTATCTCGGTCCGGACAACTACTGAGGTTTGTGATGCATGAAAACAAAGTTTTACTGACTAGAAGACACAGCCCTATGATGCAAGGGTTTGTGGGTAAAGGAAGATAGATGTTGACAGCCAGAAATTCATCAGCTTAGAAGCACAAGTCCGACAAAATAAGAGCAAACATAGAAAGCAGCAATAATGGAATCTAATTTGCTTTGACTGAAAGCTGTTTGAAAGCAAATGCAAATCATTCTCCATACCTGTTTTAGTTTTAAAAGCTCAGGTAAACATCTTAAGTCATCATTCATTTCATAATAACATTTAAGCATAATATAATTAAAGTGGTCTGAAAGAAAACTGAACTTCTGATCCTCCTCTTGAGTGTGTTTTCAGACTTTAGAGAATCAACCCCGCGCCCTGGGACTTTGGCCAATCATAGGTCAGTAAGGTAGTTGACTGTTTAGTTCTAAAACACCAGTATTTGACAACCTGCAAATGAGACTCAACATTCAACTATCTTTCTCCAGAATCAGTTACTTTTCATTTGTTTTTATTTTCTAAAGCACAGATTTTTCTCAAATCATGCAGCATTTGTACTAAAGATTGTTTTTCAAGAAATGAAAGCAATCTCTAAGGATAAGTAGTCTCCACAGCTGTCCACTGGTGGTGGAAAATAAAACAAAAAAACAGCAGAAGTTCCTCACTGAATGCCCCGGTGGTAGATTAAAAATTGATAAGGTGCCCTCTACGTTGGCCCAATGGTAAAGGTAAAGGTAAAGGTCAACTTTATTGTGGCATATATAACCATTCAAGTACAATCACACAGTCAGATTCGGTCTCTGCATTTAACCCACAGTATCAGGAGCAGACAGCAGCCGCTGTGCAGTGCCTGGAGACCAACTCCAGTTCTAAACAAGGACCTTGGTCAGGGGTTCTAACTGAAGAATTAACCTGCCATTCATGCTTTGATGGTGGGGTAAACAGAAGCACCCAGAGGAAACCCACGCAGGCACAGGTGGCCATGTCCGAGCCAGGTTTCAAACCCACAAACCTGTTGCTGTGAGGTGAAAGTGCTAACCACTGCACCAATGTGCAAGAAAATATGATAAGAGCCCTCCAGGGCAGCGGTTGCCAAACGGTATATCAGTACTTTGTACGCACTCATTTCCCAATACAGAGACAAATTCTATGCCCTAAGAAAAAAATCCTTTAAAAACTTTCCATAAAAGTGAACCCCAGGTTTTTGTGGTTTTATAAGAGTGTGACACATCAAAGGCCTTGATTGATTGTTCCCTTATTTTTTTCCCACCTGCACTCCAGGACCTCTGCCTCTGGCTTGAACTCGCTGCCTCCATTTTTTTAGGTTGGTTATAAAGGCTATTTTGTACAGATATGAATAAAGGTACACCTTGAGATTTCGGTTTGCCCTTTGGTGTATCTTGGGCACAAAAAGTTTAAAAATCCACAGTGCTAGGGTTCCCCTCCAGTGGAGAAAATATGATGCAGTGTCATATGGGCAGTACTTCATGCACAAAATTTGCTGGCCTCATCTCTCCAAATGGCTAATAGACCCTTGTGTGTTTTTATATAAAGAGGTAATGTAGTAGTTCTACTTTAAATCTGAGTCACATAATAAAATAACTTTAATCTTAACCACGGTTCGGAGCTCTTTCACCATAAATGCATCATGACTTTCTGCATGCTGGTGCCCCACTGCATGTAGTTGGTGCCCTTTTTATTTTCCCACTGCAGTCCACTTCTGCACCTGTGACATCTGATCAGATTGATCCACCGATTCATGCTGTTTATACCAAATTCTGTCCCTGTCACCAGCATGAACAGAGGCTTTGTTTTAGATATGTGATACGAGGAGAGGGGTAGTGAGCTCCTGGGGACGTGTGGTGTATATTTAATAAGGTAGAAGATTTCTAAATATTAATTATACTGCATATTTTATTTTGTACATACAGCTAAAGCCCTTATTTTTATTAAAGTTCATTATAATTTCAGATTTTAAATTTAACTACTAGAAGTGCATGAAATTACAAGTGGATCAGGGATCTTACGCAGTTTCTGCACCTAGAAAATATACAGTCTACCTTCAGGGGCTCGACTGACAGGTTCTATAACTTATGGCAGCCATTTTTATAGACAGACTAAAACTGCGCTCCCTCCAATACAATCTAGATTTAGTTAGTCTCCTGTACAAGCTCCATTAAGCCTGGATTTATCATTCTGATGGATGTTTTATAGTTCATTTACTGTTTATTTTCATTCCAAACACAACTGTCTAATGCCTGTACTTAACGTTCTTTATCTTATTTACTTTTATTATGACCACTAAGATAATTATTGTTTGTAATGCTCTCTGAAGTACATTTTTCTTGTTCTTTCTTTGTCTGAAATAGCACTACTATGCAATGCTTTGTCCACAATCCTGTATTACATTTAAAATATATGAATATTTGTTTCAATTTACGTAAACCACTTCAATTCATTTCAGTCTTGTTCAGTTTTTTATTCATTATGTGCATAGAACTATGGTTCTCTATGCTCTAATCTCAAAGACAACATCACCACTGCAACATGTTGTAATTTAGTCTTAATATTATTTACAACTAAACTAATTGCAGTCCAGGTGATTCAGAAGTAATGATTATAGTTACAGGCACCACCGTGCCCTCCTCTCTGTCTAACCCTTTTGTCGTGTAGTGTTGTCTTTATGCTAACTGGGTTGTGTGGACCTCGGCCATAGTTGGCTCCAGCTGGGGAGGCGTGGCTTCCCTCACCTTCCCTCTCCTGGTCCCAGTCCGCTCCACCAATCCCTGGGATGCAGCTGCGGGAGCACGACTACATAAACGTGGCAAGCTGATGTACAGCTTCCAGATGTGCCTCTTGTGTCATTTTCTTAGTGCTAGTGAGAGTAATTTTGTGTAAAACGAGGCATTTTGACTATTCTTTTACTTTGGACTGGGGACTGGTTTTAAAAACTGATTCAACTTGACTTGCACGTAGTTTCTTGGTATATGTCTGGAGACAGGAGAAAGGAGTGACGTCTCCTTTGTATTTCTGCTTTTTCATGTTAAGTCAGTTAGTGAGGATTTAGTTTTGCAGCCTTTTGAATTGTTAGAGTCCTCTTTTGGTTATATTTCTTTCTTTAAATTGAGCAGCATCCATCAGCCCTTTTCCTTTGCAGTTTTGCCTCAACCTTTTGTTTGTCAATTTCCCCAAATCTTGCTAATAAATAACTTTATTTTATCATTTACAACTATGTTGATTTCCCTTTTCCACCATGAGCTAGAGGTTGTAACAATAAAGAGATTTTTAAACAACACAAAACTAGATTTTTTGCCCACAGCATCACAGCTATATTAAAACATACAGTGGAACCTGCACACCTTCTGTTAAAAGCAAAAACCGTATCTTGGGACCGACGCTGGGACAAAATCTTATCAAATGGGGGGTCAGCGGACTAATTTCCCTTTCACTTTTGGGGTCCTTGTTTGAGAACAACTGCCACAGAGTCCTTGTTTTGCAGCAGATGGAGTTAATCACAAGCAAAGATGCAATAAAAGGACCACAAAGAAATAAAAATGCAACTGTACAAACACTGTGCACATAACAATGAGTCATGTTAAGTAATTAGACAGCTGATGGATCAAGGATTCTGTATTTGTTTGACCTAAGGCAGATGGTACTCAACACCCAGAGGGAAGAATTCACCACAGAGTGGACAGTTGGTGTGCAGTCTTTTGCAGAGCCTGTCTATCACAGAGCTCTGACAGAGATATCTGCCTTGCTACTATGATCTTACAGGCCCGGTCAATAATGCAGCTTAAGGCATTCCTGCATTTGATATTGGTAGTTACAAAACAAACAAATCATAAAGAACCTGCAGCTGATTCAGTGAAGGATGCAAAGTTTGGTCAAATCTGAAGAAAGTGAGCTTCCTTAGGCACTACAGTCACTGCTCCCTCTTAAATGAGGAATCAGTGTGTGCCTCAGGTTGTTGGCAGGTATGAGGCCAGAATATTTATCTACAGAGACAACATTCATACTCTTTATAATGGATCTTGGCTGGCATTAGGATTCAGTACTGACAGATGGAAAATACAGTACTGTAACTTTAAATTATTGTGTTTTAACAAAAACTATCGTAGATATTGAAATAACCTGAGAAGGGACCAAGATACTGTATTGAATGGCAAAATTATGCCATTTGTGCCACATTACACAGAAGCGCAGCTCATCAGAACAAGATGGTAACTGTGTATGGCTTCACAGAGTCAATCCCAGCTTTCTACACAGTCACTCCTTCTGTTACCAGTGAAAACAAAAGCTGCAGAACGACACGCAGCATCACTGCTTTACCAGCTGCTTGATCAGTGCAGTGCTGGTGTGATCATCAGTGCTGACGTGACTGGTTGCTCTCAAATCTAGGGCTGCCCTTGAGAGTCGACGATTCGAATCATCATTTGGAGCCCCTGTAGTTGACTGAACACTCTTTTCTTTCCTCGTTGTTGGTCATTGTACATTTCAGGTACAGGACAAAACACAGACGTTTTAAAAAAATGCACATTTCACAGAGGAATTAAAGGGAATCAAATATATTTTAATATTAGTTGGTGCATTTATTAAAAAGTATCCTCAGTATCCTCAGGACCACATGCACTGTTGATGTCGATGCAACAGCATGACAGACTGTAAACTTCACAAACCGAGTCTTAAAATCACCACAAACCACAAAACTAACTGATGGAAGAGGATGGAAGAGTGATAGAAACGCAGAGCAGCGTGATGCACTGTCAGCAACCTCATCCATGCAGAAGTACCCGTGGAGTGCACAGGACAAGTTATATTTCACAGAATGTGCTGCCACATTCATCTGTACACAAAATACTCCCTGAAGTGTTGCACTTGATGACATTAACATAGAAGATATACATGAAGTCCATAGTTTTAAAAACCTCGTCTTGCTATTCAGTTATTATGCACAACTGTTTAGAAAAATGTTTATAATGTTCAGGTGCAGAGAATCCTTCCTAATTAATAACATGGCAAGCTATTGATGCAAGACCACACACCTACATAAAGACATTCAAGTGTCTATGTAAAACTATACAAAAGTCACACAAATCCAGAATCCATTTAAACTGCACAATGGCTAAGGTCAGAGGCATCATGACCAGTATACAAATGGTGCAGCTATGCACCTTGAAAACCTCTGTTTTTAATTTGTTAATCCGTTTTAATTAGCATGCTTCAAAAGTGAACTCTTTGTTTGTAACCATTATTTCCATCAGGGTCTCAAGAAAGTCAGATTATTCATTTTTTCAAAATAGGTTGTTATTACGTAAGTGTTTCCTGAGTTAAGGTCATCCTATAATAAATGTTACCCATTAAAAAAGGGTTAGTTAGGTTAATATCCATTCAAAATGATGCTCCATTCAAGTTAGGTTACATTTTTCATGTTGCTGAGAAGCTGCAATTAAGTGAAGAAAAAGACTCATGGTGCTGTTTTGGGTGTGTTGGCGCTGTTGTCGCCGTCGTACAGCGCGCACGAAATATGAAAACTGTGAGAAAGCAGGCATTCATGATGTTCATGGTTTGTGTTTTTGTATTTGTCACTAAATTTGGTTGAAAAGTTGTGACGTTTTGGAAATATTCAAATATCACACAAACAAACACAAACAACTACTGGCACAAACAAAGGAAAACATAATGGAATAAAAATAAGGACGCTGTTACACTTTGTTCATGACACCCATGACAAATTGTCAAGAGAATTCTGGGTGGGTTACATCTTTTACATACTGTTATGCAGAAAATATGCAGTGTTAATCAGCACTTTAGCTTGTTGGTTAATGGCTGTCATGGGAATACTGGTGATTTAATGTTTCCATTAGGTAGGGAGCCTTCATAAATAAATAATGCAGTGCCAATTAGATTTGACTTGGTCGTCATGACAAATAAAGTACACTGTTAGTGCAGGCAAAAAAAAAACAAAACAAAACTATTTTTAACTGGAAGCCATTGTTTTAAAAATTTATAAAAGGATATACAAAAACTTTTTAAGGTTTCATTTTTCAAAAGATTGATTTTTGGGCCAACATTTTCATGCTGAAGGTTTTATTTTTGGAGAAACCTCACAGATACTTTTGAGACTGACCCAGTGTGAATGTGTAAATTGCATTCTTCAACTTCAACTGTTTTAAAGGGACATTTCACCCCATAATCAAAAACACATTAGTGCTAATTATCCATCTAGATTGTTTTGGTGTGAGTTCCTGAGGTTTGGAGGCAAAAAAAATTCATTTGAAACTTTCTTCCTAGTAGAAAGAAAGTAGTTCTGGCAGATTCTACTGCAGAAAGAAAGTAGTTTGTACATGAAACTGCTCATTTTTTGGAAAGAGACATTGCTGTTGAGTTTTTCAAATGAATTATTTTGCTCTACAGCAGATATCTCCAAAACTCACACCATAAATAGCACTGAAGGCCAGAGGCAAAATAGGTATTTTTGGGGTGAAGTGTCCCTTTATGAGGGAAAGACTTGCAGCAGAAGCTATGTGTTCCAGGCTGTGCATGTTCTTATTACAGTTATAGTTTTTACATACACCACAAATGTGCAAAGACAAAAAAGGACAAATGGGAGACAAAAAAAAAGACACGTCTAATACCTGATTGGATTTGTCACCCATGCACATGACCACAGGCAGAAACATGCTGTAGTAATTTCACACCAAAGCACGGTTGATGTTATGGCACTTTGTCATTTCGGTGAGGGAGGGTTGGGGGAGATTTCCAGTTGAGAGAGACCCTGCTTACTATGACCAAATCTGCCCTATTTTCTGTTGCCGAGCTGCACTGACCTCACATGATGAATGCTCTCCTCAAGAGAGAGAGAGAGAAACGGGGCCTGTTGTTATTGATGCTCTCAATTAATAACCCCACACACCACCGAGGATTCACACATGCACCGTTCAGCTCACTGCAGCATCTCAACAAACAGCTATCAGACAGTGTGTGGGATCTCACTTAAACACTCATCTTGAGTCATAACTAATAATAATTGGTCATTATTCATATTACTAATCTCAAGTCAAGGCAAGCCAATCTTATTCACAGTGTCAAAAACTAATGACATCACATCACATTGCAGCCGAGGCTCTGAACCGTGTCTCTTTTGTTCATTTTTCAGTCCTTAGCCTGAATACCATCTGTCACTGTAATAAGTCAAGAGTTAATAATCGGGCGAGAAATACTACTGCCACTCTGCTAAGGCATCAAATGTCTCCAACACCTATCTGTAATTAAAAATCAGTTCGGTGAATGTCCTCGGTGCAGAGTAGAAATATCTGATAAGATTTCCATGTTCATTAAAGACCGATGCCAAAAAAAGACGTCCCCGTTGGCAGCGTGTTCCTGCCACCTGCTCTGTGCATGAGGCCGAGCCTGTGAGCACCAGCAGTCAAAGTGTCTCTCCACCAATGGGCAAGTGGCCATCTGAAGGTGATAGACTCCAGTGGCCTTGGGCCAGCATGAGTCACTGACTCCATGTCCTCGGCACCGGCACCGAGCTACTCCAGAAACTGCATAAGTTCGCCCCCCAGGCAAGGTGACTCTCTTCCCACCTAAAATGTTTTCCCACCTGGCATCTTGAACTCTCGTCACCCCCTCCACCACACCCCGAGGAGCAGATGCCGAAATGCTCCTTGTCACGGTTTCTTAGTGACCACAGCACAGAGCCTGAATAGAACCAGTGTTCAATCATTAAAAACACCCTGTATTGACTAAAAGCTTACAGTCAAGCTTCCATTTTTGCAGGAATAAAGACAGTGAGATGCTGTTTAATTCTCTGAAAGAGCACCAGTTGTGTTTAATGGAGCGCAGAGAGAAGCAAAGGATTGATCCTCGGTTTCTGTGGGACTGAAGTGGATATTTGGACAAATACAGTACTGCAGGTTAGCATGCTGAATTACAAACAGTGATACTTTTACATATCAACAAGCTCACTCCTAATGTTCGCACAGTTCTATCAGTCTTAAAAACTAAGGATGAGAGACAAAACCTATTCAGTTAAAGGTAAAATATGTTGGATTATCAAGTTGCTGTTTGTACATGCACCAGATAGATAGACAGCAAAATAAGAAGAAAATAAGGGGGTACGTCCAGAGGGTGGAGTTGCTGCAGATGAAGGCGTCGCCACACGCCACGCACTGCTGGTGGGTCGTGGGTGATGATTGAGAGGGACTGTATTTGTGTGTGCCTATGCATTGTTTTTTGGGAAAATCTGCATATTTTCCTTTTAAATATTGTGCATAATTCCTGAATCTGATTTAGGACTGCTGAATTAATTTTATATCCAGTCTGTTAGCTCAGTGCTGGGAATTACCATAAACATGCTTTTGGAAACATATCTCTAGAAGTATGTGATTCAACATTTTGCCATAGTCTAGTGTTAAAAAAGCAAACAAAAATCACAGTTAATCACAATATGGAATCACACTAATCAGAAGATAAGCATCTCGTCCTTTTAAAAGCCACCTTCTGTTTTGCTTCTTCTCCTGGTACACGACTACATTTCTTATGACCCTCATAGGAAAAAAAAGATCATCACGGTGATGTTGCTCTTTGTTTGTTGCTAGATTAGGCTGTTTAATCACACACTGTTAAATCACAGTTGCAGGGTGTTAATTGGTGATGGAAGCAGGGATGTAACATGCACTGAGGGTGAAGAAGGGCATTTGCCCCTTTACATTTACATTTTAAAATTGATTTACACTCCAGAATCTCTCCCAACAGTTCCCTCCTGCTGCAGAGCCGGCTCCAGATGAGAAAAGCTCTGAGTTGATAAAAAACTGGCATGCTCATCTAGTTTGGCTTCAGTCATTACCATGTGCTCACAGCAGTAAGCTTTACAAGCAGCGGCGAGCGCTTTGTGAACTTTATTGCCCTGTGTTTTGGCTCTCAGGCCACAGACTAAAAAAACTACTGTGACCTCCTCTGCATGTTTGGCCTTCTCTTACAAAAAAGTGTTGAAATATTAATTTGTTTGTAATGTTTAAAGCTGTAAATGACTGAGCTGTTTGTAAATGCATCAGAAAGATAGCTGATTAAATGTGTCTCACTCCTAGGACATCAAATACTGACATTTTGGGTTGGTAAAATGTCCTGAGTACAGCAAAATAATGAGTACAATTTCAGGCAGCACTGCAATAAACACTGCATTAAAAACCCTGCATCAACTGTATAAAGGATACTACATGGGCTCAGGAACACTTAGAAAAACCATTGTCACTAAACACAGTTTGTCTCTGCATCTACAAATGCAAGTTAAGACTCGACCATGCAAAGACAAAGACATATCAACAACATCCAGAAACACTGAGGACTTCTCTGGGATTCAAGCTCATCTGAGATGGACCTTGGATGGACATTTCAGATTGTTTTCAGAAATCGTGGACATCACGTCCTCTGGGCTAAAAATGAAAAGGATCTTCCAGATTGTTAGCACTATCTAAGAAAAGACAGCATGATGATGATATGGGGGCGCGTTAGTGCATATGATGTCATAACTCTCATGTCTGTGAAGGCTTTATTGATGCTGAGAGGCACCTACAGGTTTTGGAGCAACATATGCTGCCATCCAGACGTCTTTCTCAGAGACGTCCCTGCTTATTTCAGCACGACGATGCCAAGACACATTGTGCTCATGTTCCAACAGTGTGTCTTCATAGTAAAAGATTTCAGGTACTAGACTGACCTGCCTGCAGTCCAGATGTGTCTCCCATAGAAAATGTGTGGTGCATTATGAAGCACAAAATTTGACAACAGAGACCCCAGACTGTCGAGCACCTGAAGCCGTATATCAAGCAAGAATGAGAAAGAATTTCACTTTCAAAAGTTCAACAAATAGTGTCCTCGGTTCACAAATGCTGACTGAGAAAGAAAATGTGATGTATCACAGTGGTAAACATGCTCCTGTCTCAACTTTTTTTAAAAACATTTTGTAGGTATCAAATTCAGCGTGACTGTGTCTGTACAAAAAAAACAATCAAGTTAATTAGTTTGAACATCATTAAACCTTCTTTTTCCCTGGAGACATTTTGGTTAAAAAAGCATCACCTCTGGGTAATAAAGTTTTTTTGATTGTTTGTTTCAAAGCTTGATGCCTCAGCATCCTCACTCACAATTAATAGTGCCTTGGATATCATCATACAGCCTTCTGTTTTATCATAGAGCTCAGCTCTTTCCCACAGACTTGGTTTTCTGCAGAATTTGTCGAAATTCACAAGACCACCAACGTGTCATCTGTCAGCTTTACTTATTTCTGAAAAACCCCTCTAACAAGCGAGGATTGAAAAGCAACCTCTTAATTTCTGGATGCACACTTCTTAGAGGAACCTTTATAGAGACGTTTGCTGCAAATTTCAAACACAATATCTTGGATGTTGCTCTACCTGATGGCAGACGTTAGCCAAACATATAGCAGCCAAAAAAATGCTTCCCTGCGTAAGAATATGACAGCATATCCAATTTAGTCTCTATGAAAAGCTTCATTGGCCTTTCACTGCACATACATCAGACGCACTCGAATTGTGCAGTACAGGCAAGGCTGAGATGAAAGAAAAGCCCTCCAGTCTTAACAAGGAAAATGTAGCTTCAAGGGCAAATTAGCTATGAGCATCCTCAGAGGGATGGATGGAAATGGAATGATAGAGGTCTAGAATTAATATATTCTGCATGTTTTAGTTAATCTCTAACTGCGCTGAAGTCCTGTGAGAAAACTCAAAGTGCTGAAACTGAAGTGACAATGTGAGAGTAATTGTTTTGGTGCGTGGCAAGAAATTAGTTTGAATGTTTTTCAGGGGCTGAAGGGACTCAAATTCGCTGGTAAATGACTCATTTGGACAGTTTTTCACAGTGTGAGCGATGGGGTTGGTGGAGCAGGTCTGTCAAATGTGAAGATGAAATGAAGTGTTGAGACAAAACACGCTGCCCAGTTTGGTAATCATCCCCGTCCACTCCACACGGACTTGATGAATGTTTCTAATCAAGTGACGTCCCCCCACTGAAATAGCTCCACACAGACTTCACCTAATAACACCGTCGCAAACAACCCCGAACGGAATATTTAAACACTCAACATCCCTCTCTGGACTCCCTTGTTTAATTGACAGCCATTGGATGAGTTTAAAATACCCACGTGAGCTAAAATGTGCAGACTGTGTGTTACTTTTTGCAACTTGGAATTATATACCCAGGTGTGTTTATATATGCAAGAAAATCAGCTTCAAGTCATTCATCTATATGTGACAGAACAGCAAGCAGCTACAGTATGCAACAGTATGGCTACTCACAGGCTGCTTTTGTGAACATGTCACCTGTTTTTTTTACTGTAGGAGTGCGGATCACCTCCCACGTGAGGGACAAGTCAGTCCATCTGTCGCCAAACATCTGGAGCATCTGCAGAAGCTCATTCACTGCTATTCCCTGACTTACTCGGGGTCCTTGAAGTTAATGGTTTACGGGGAGAAAAAAGTTTCTCGCCCAAACAACAAAATTGAAAACCGATCAAAATATATATATATATAAAAATAAAAGTCATGGTGCTCTGTAAAGATTGTGCAGCTGTACTGCTCAACATCTGGTGGAAGAAAAGCTCCAAACACTGAAAGACTCCCTCCCCATTTGTGACATCCACCCTGCCTGTTCCTCTCCACTAGCATCCACCATCTGGTAATGCCTTCCCAGCTGGACCACTTGCCTACTTGGCAAAAGTTGTACTGTCCCCTCGTCCAATCTGTTGGTGGACTTTTACTCTAAGTTAATGTTATGATAAACATTAAGGATGGGTAGTGTCATCTGCTTTCAGCTGTCCTACCCTTGAAACGCTTGAACTTTGAACTTCATTATCTAGAAATTACATAACATGTCGGTACACTCCACATGCCACAGTTAATTTTTATTTTGAGATTCAGTGTCAGTGAGTCAGTGAGACCTTGGCCTGACACAAATACTACACTGAAAACGAACACAAGTGCAGCATCTTTAAAAGAAGAAAACAGGTTTGTGTGCTTGTTGGTGAACATCAACATTAGTGGAACAGAGAGACAGGAGTATCCTGGTTCCAGATTTGTATCAACTCATGACTTGTGTCCAGACATTTCCACCGAATGTCAACCAGTTAGATCTTTGTTGGTGGTTTTAAGAATTGGGAAGTCATCCTCCTACAGCGTCAGTTACACATACATACATAAAGGTAAAGACAAAATACTAACATTGTCCATCCCTGTAAGCGTTCTTTCACATTGTCCAAATTGAGCGTTATATGCCATCTTTGTTTGGATTAGGTAGCTGGGGACACAGGTGAGATTTTTATTATGCAGCAGACAGAATGTATTTTTTATCCAAAAGATTAGAAGAATATTTGTGGATTCTGGAAAAATCTTAAGAACAGTGGTAAGTTTTGTTGCAACCTAACCTTTTGTTTGTTTGTTTGTTTTTACAAATATTGCAGCATATTTATTTATTTTTAGCAAAATCTGTTACTTAGCTCTGTGACTTGAATATATGGTATGATGGTAATACACGAGGCACAAACTGGGACCAGACACCACTATGGAGTAAGTAAGAAAATATTTTTTTCTGCTGTTTGGGCGAGTTGACTCACTGACATAATCACAGGCAGTGTATTACAGTCTCTCCAGGAAGTTGTGATGTTGCGATCACACCATTTCACGCCGTTTCAACCAATTTCAACCAATTTCAACCAATTTAGAATTCTGCACGGCCTTGCAATTTTGCTCAAACTCCACAACTTTTCCACAAATTTGACATCACACATGCATGTCTCAATGAACCATCAATGTTTTGTTTTATGATTCACTAGTTTTTTGCAATTGCATTTTTTGATTTTGTCAGAGGTACTGAAAAGATCAGAAGGTTTGTCATTGTTGTAGACATGTATCAATGCTCTGTGCACATCGTCATCTACAAATAAAGCATATTTTGTTAGAGTTTTTGCACTTTTGAACCTTTTTGGTGAAAAATATAATATTTCTTTTGCAATTTTCAGTTGGAACTGCAACTTCATTGCAAAAAAAGGCCTAAAAATATCACAACATGCATTACAATTTTTTAGAAAAGCTGCCGTGAAAACATACATTTTAGGCCACAACAATCCCAAAAACAGCCTGTGAAATCCTGGAGTGGCTGATATTATTAGTTATATATATTAGTGGACAGAGCCACAGTGATGTCACTAATGAGTTTGAGGACTAGCGTTTTGAAGCCTCAAGTTCGACATTACAAGTGCTGCCATCTTGGTTTTTTTTTTTTGGCACTAGAGCATGCGCAGTGCTAACGAGATCGTGGAGCTGGTGGGTGGTGACATACTGCTACTACATGGGCGGTGCTTGGTTTAGTTCGTCCATTCAGCAGGAAATAATGGCAGCCTGCCTGATCGCGACCTCTCTCATGTAACAACTGAAACAGTAAAATATTTCTGAAAACTTTTTAAGCATAAATAATCAAATGAGTAACAGAATCTTAATCTGTATTTGATCAGCACTGCGTAGTTTGACAGGTTGGTCAGTTACATGAGTTACATGACCCCTGAGTGTTGCACTGGAGGGACTTACTGTCAATCACATAGTAGCCCCGCCCAAAAGCATACCCTGCTTTATCATCTATTTTGCTCTAAAAAGGACCATAATTTACTAAATGGACATCATGCAGTATTGGAGATGACTTGAAACTAGCAATTGAGGCCATAAACATGTTAGTAAACTGCTTATTTGAGTTCATAAATCAAGTGAAAAGTAGACTCATTTTTCTATAGACTCAATACTATTGGACTTATTTTTGCAACCTGCAGAGTCGCCCCCTACTGGCCATTATAAAGAATGCAGGTTTAAGGCTTTTCAGACCTGGAAGCTCTGTCCACTTCTTCTACTGTCTATGGACATGAAAAACTACATAATATAATGTAATGCACTATCCAGTCTGATCTAAAGTAGTATTATCAGTTTATCTGAAATCTGAAGTTTCTTGAAAGTGCTCCATGGACACACACTGAAGGCTGGAGACACTCTTGTCTATTTGGAGAACATTGCCTTTGATGATTAACAATGCTTAGAGTGTCCTCTCTTTTGCAACCAATAGTCCATACTTCAAACTCTAATTATTGTTATCTAACTCATTACAACTCCTCACTTGTGTGCGATGATTAATGTTTATACTGCAGCATGGAAAAAAACACACATTGTTTGCTCAGGTAGGCCAGTAATTAGCTACAGATGATTAGTATCACCTGAAGGTCACTTAAGCTTATGAGAACGCTAAAAGGAAATTTGGAATAATGAGAACAGCATCTATAAACACAGTTTCTTTTTTGGTGTGTGTGTGTGTACTTGAAAAACTGGGTTTCGTTCTTACTGATATGAATATTTGACACGCCGCAGATCGGCTTAATTATACGAGTTTGCTTTGACAAGTAGTACTTCAGTGCTGTAAGGACTGCACCATTTAATACTTCAAAATGAAGTTGTATAATGCAATGCATTTCCATGACAATTATTGAAAGGTTTTGTTGGCGTTCAGGTGATTTTGTTTTTGTCCCGGCCATCCACACATCCAGGGACACCCAACTGTGGTACGTGACAGTGCTCACTAAGCCCCGGCAGAACAAAGCGATGTGCCACGCAGCAGCCAGCTCCCTACCACAAGATCAACCTACGTGAAGGATAAGCCCATTAGATGTGGGGAGAATGCAGGTCAGGTCTCAGTGTGTTAGCTCAAACAGCGGCTCTTTACAACTTCACCCCCTGGTGTGGAGAGCTAGGCAAGTTATGTTTCCTAACGTACTGCCAGACCTCGCCTGGAAAATTATCCAGTGCAGACTGTTTGTAGCAGCCTTTAATGAAACTCAATGTCACCTTTTTGAGCTGATGTAACAGTACCTCATTAAAATAAGTTCTTAAAACCCTTTTGTCACTTTTATTTCACTATGCTAAGATGATAATTGGTCATACGACACTGAAACAGCCTTCATCAGAAAAATAAGCTTTTCTGGCCTGTAGTGAAGAGCTGAAGTTTTTTTTTATTTTCATTTTTAGTTATTATCTCAAATCCTAAGTGTGAATGAGACTACAGTGTCTCTTTCTCATCATTTCCTTCAAAAGAATTCATTTTTCATTACTGTCGAACTAAAACATAAAGCCAAAAGACGGACATTTAACCATTACCGTGCCACAGTGTGCACTGTCTGCATCCATCACGCAACATTTGCCATTTAGGGAGTCAGGCAATGAGCCATTCTAATGTCGAGAACTAGACCCAAAAAGCCTAAAAAAATGCAATGTTTTTTTTTCTACTTCTAGAGTAATGTGCCTGTAATTTAGTTCGTGGTAATTCTGCCTCAGGTCTCAGTTGACACATTAAAAATGCACCCCACGTCAAAAGGCATTTGCACAGCCCAGCGGGTCCATAGGAATCAGCAGAGCAGCAATCAATCCCTGCCACAGGGTTCTGTTGTGGAGATGACAAAAAGAGTTACCCTGTAATGTTTGGACCAAGACAATAAATGTGCTTTTAGATAAATGTACACTTTTATATTGAGATATTTGAGAACTGGGCTCTTTCATACAAACAGCAAAATGGTGAATAGAAGAGTAAAAACCAGGAATTGCAAAACTATTACACATAAAGAAGAGGGTCAAGGGGGTTAATCCATATCCATTTCACATAGTTTTCAAGAAATTGAGCCAAAAATATTGAAAGTAACCTGCAGTTCATGATCTCAATGGCTCCAATATCAATACGGTAATGCAGGGGATTAGGTAGTTAGGTTGTAACACATTTCCTAATGCACAGTCTTACTGCACTAGATTTTGGCATATGGTGTGATTAATGTGCAGACAGGGATAGTCATTGAAAAATATATCTTTCCATTACCGGATTGGATCATTTCCTTTTATTGAAGACCAACGGTTGTACTCAAAGTCACAGTGTGGCAGCATCTAAGAAGAATAAAGTTGTCACACCTCTTAGCGAGTCCCCCGGGTATATTGAAAGGAGTGCACCGGTGCCTCGCGGGTGTGGCTGCAGGCTAGCTGGGTCTCGGAGGCTGCTTTGAGCATAAATGTTTCATCCTGGCCTCCCTCTGTGCATCGGCATATGATATCACTTTGTCTCTGGAATTGCTACAGTGCAGTCTTGATGTTTGCTGCATTAAGAACAATCTTTTTGATCTGAGATGATAGCCACGAAACTATGTTTCACTGTAGCCACAAAAATAACCAAAAATCATTATACAATTATCTAAAAAATATGAAGTGCCTGTGATAGACACTATCTCAGTAAAAGGTGTGCAACAATTGAACTCCATCCATATTTTGAGAGCAGCTCTGTATCAGTTAGACAGAAGTCTCTAGGAGATATGAATGCTGCATTGTCATGTTTGTGAGAGTGATGGGCCAGCAGCATAATGACTTGATATTACAGCAGAGAGACCAAGTGGACTCTTGAAGGGCCACTCAAACTCACAGCATTAAATTGGTGTTTCTCCATATGACTGACAAAGCAGTAGATGCTATTATTGTACAAGGACAGCACTAACAACACACAGCTTCTCTCCCGCTGTCTCTTTTCTGTGTGCATGCATCAGAAATTTGTGCTGTGCAAACTCTTCCAGGATCATCAGATGGCCTTCCCATCATGCATTGCTTCAAAAGAGAGAGGGGGGCACCTATGTCACTAGCAGGTGGGGAGGTGGCAACAGTTGCACCTTGGCACAACATCCTTCATCATGTCCACCGTTTATGCAGCAGTTGGCGAGGTGGGCAGGCCATGTGTTGGCTTTTAAGAGACTCATTAGTACAGTGAGCATCAATAGAAATAAGGTTCAAAGCTGCTACTTCAAAACATCACACAGTCAGAGTGGCCTTAATCAGGCGCAGTGAAGTGACACTTATGTCAGCTATAGTGAATGTATACGGCAACTTAGCTGCAGGGTCAGATGGGTTGAAATGAACATTTTTAAAATGAAGTAAACGCAGCCTTACAATCGTCATCCCAGAGACTTTAGTAAGTCCAGTGATTTAGTGATTTTAATTTTTAAAAAAAAAAGGTAACAAGATCATTTAAAATTCAATTTAGTATCTGGATGTTAAGATTTTATGAAAACCTTACAGGGATGGTTATTTGAAGAGGGCTTGAATGAGGTACTTATCAGTTGTCAGTGCATGACCTGCAGGAGTAGGTAGTCTGAAGAAGAGCAGCTGCTCGAAATATCACTTGTGGATGTACAAATAAATTACACTTAAGGGAGTAACGGTGTGCACAATTTTCATTGCATCATTGTCTTATTTTGGTTCAGCACCTGCCTGAAATGTTCGTATGTGCACAAAGCACGAAGCACTAAGCAAATTATTTGCTTTACTTTGCCATCAGACAGCCTTTTCTGACAGGAAACAGCTGGTACAGGAGCTAAACATCATGCTCAACCAAACTCCATTGGCAAAATCAATCATTTTACCTCCCAGAACATGTCAGCTGTTGGTCTGCCGCTGCCTCCATTTGTTTTGGCTAATTTGTTTGTGTTATTATGTGACTTTGCTGAATCCAATCTAACCTTTAAAAGCTCTGTCACAGAGGGCTGTCTGATGGTAAGGTAGAGAGAATATAAATATAGCATGTGTTATATATGATATTCATCTATTAGATGGGCATTCTTTCAAGTGGATAGAATATGTTTTGCTGCTGACCCTGTCGACAGCTCTACATTGCTTAGCTTCTGTGCTGGTACTCCTTAACCTGACATGCCAGGTGGTTTGTTACACAGAACCATCTGGGCGGTTGTCCTGTTTGGAAAAAGGCAGGCACTTTCAAAAAAACAAACAAACTATAAAATGCTAGGGAGGTGACTGGATGACCCATCTGTCTAACACAGGCTCTCTTCAACCAATTAGATCAGCGTTTTCATGGATGCTTCATGCTATTGTCACTCCTAAAATCATGCCCGTCGTTGCCAGGACCGCACCAGATACAAACAGGTAACCTGACACCTGGCAAGATGAATTCTCACACGACTTCTTGATCTCATGAATCCAGCTGTCTCACAAGGTAAGCTACTCCTCTTTGCTTCCCCAAACTGGAGGCACATTAACCAGCATCTACTGTAGTTAATACACTGACTACCAATGAGTACTTAATACAACCCCACTTCAAATAATCCGAACTATCCATTTAAAAGGCAGGGTGAAAAAGACATTAAGTGAAAAACTCAGTAACTCCCCCAGACTACCCAGTTTAATAAATTGAAGATTAATTCTTTATTTTGGAAGAGGAAATAAATCAATAGCAAAACTGCTCCCACAGAGTACTTACAATCCTCCTATTCTTGTGCAATGCAACCAAGGTCCCATGCTTCAGCACCACGGACAGCGCTTTTATTAAAGCAAACCACCGTGACAAAAGGTTGAACTCTGTGCCTTCTGCTTCTGCCCAGTTTTTAATTTTCAATAACATACAAGGAACTCCTGAGACGAACTTCATTCAAATGCATCTCAGGGATTTGTGACAGCATGATATATTAGAAAAAGCTGTGACAGAAACACAACAACAGTGCAACAAAAAAAGATCAAATTGAGTGTTGTCACAGAGTTTTGACTATCCATCCTAAACTTGACATTGGTCTACATGCACACAGACAATGAAAACATAATGTTAAGATGAAGAGTAAGATGAAGTCCATGTAAACATCACACTGATTATGTTAATGTAATTATACTCCTAGTTGGATTAAGCTTCGAGATATGTGTACTCCCATTATAGTCACATTACTGAAGGGCATTTTAACCATGCAAATAATTCAAGCATGACTCTTTATCTGAGTTTTCATTGCATTTAGTGACACTACAATTCTGCTGCTTGAGGATGCATGACAAAGATTTCCTTCTGGGACACTTCACAATGTTTTGTTCTTTTTTCCCTCCCTTCATGAAAAAATAACAAAAATCTGTTCAGTTTACACACTCTACTATGTTGAAACTACTGTCAAAATTATTCTCTGAAAGTATGAAAGTGCACAAAGTGCTGCTGTATTTATTACACAAAATACAAAAGGATGAACTACCATAGCATCACGACAGAAGGATTGGGTTTGAGGTTAACTACTGGAGGGGAACTGATGTTGTAATGTAATGCAGAGGAGGCATCTTTGTCCATTTATCTGACTATGTTCTGCAGCATGGAGGCAGGAATATTAATGAAACAAAGCTAACCATTAGTTTTCTAACGGTTGTATTGATGCAAATGTAGGCAGCGAAGCTGTTTTACACAAAGAATTTGAGGTTGGTTGTTTTCCTGTATCAGCACTTGGCCTTCAACAACTTTATAGCATCGACAGCCCAACTGAGGTGCTTGAGGCTCTGCTGGTTTGCACAGATGTCGCAACTTCTGTTCTTTAAGTGTCTCAATTCAAAAGCAGACCACGGATCCCTCTCAACAAAAAATGACATTTGCTCTGAGAGCTGGCAAAGATTTTAACCATTTTTTTCTGCCATTTTACATCTGTGCTAACATGCACTCTTTATTATTATTATTATTTTTTGTTTTCTGTGTCTGTGCAGCTTAATCATAGCTAGTGCTACTGCAGAGCCCTCCTGACTTCATTGCCTTATAAACAGTCCTGACATATTCTTCATTAACTAAAAGAAAGTGTCAGTTTGCTTTTTTTCATCATAACCACAAAGTAAACATCAAAAATAAAATTATGTAAAGAATAATCTCCTGCTTCTTTTTAGCTGGCTAACATACTGCTCATTGTAACCTTGTCTGTAAAAATGTAAACACACAGTAAATAATTTTAAGCTAACAGGCATTAAAGGGATACTTCACCCAAAAATGTCATGCCGACTGAGGGTCAGGTTTATTTTGTTAGTCTGAGTTGAAGTTGCAGAATACTGCTCGGCTGGTTTAATCCAAGTCTCCTAAAGTCCCGACCTGCCGTTTGCACACCGTCACACCACACACACCCAGTTCAGACAGTGTGCTTGTGAACATGCCTCCAATCTAAGGATCTACAGTGAAGATTCAGGCTAAAAACATGGTGTAAGACTTGGATTGCACCAGATGAGCAGTACAGAGGCATTTTATGTTTTTATTTTGTTGCTTTTTATGTTTGAAAACTGGTCACCATTCACTCACATTGTTTAGGGATTCTGCAAAGCTGTTTTCCTGTGAAACTCCAGAAGTGCTTTGACTAAAACACTAAATCAGACCTTCAGTCTGCATGAGGGTGAGTAGATAATGACTGAATTTTAATTTTTGGGTGAACTGTCCCTTTAAGGACAACCATGTAGAAATCATTATTAAAATGAGACTGTTTCATAGCCAATTAAAAACTCCTCATAGTGCATTTAAACAACTAAATTCACACAGACTATTCAGCAACTCATTGAGATAACTTTCCAACTTGTCCAAAAAGGAGGGACAAAGAAATGTTTTTTTTTATTACCACTACATAAAGTCAGCTTATATAAGGCGGGCGAGGTTTTGTATTTTGTATTTATAACAACAGCACTTAGTTGGGTCTTTATAATATTGGTGAAAGTGTGAGGAGCTGGCAATCAGCAACTAATTATGTCTACATTTCAATGATCAGTAACTCTTTATTCATGACTTCTCATCGATAAGTCGGCGTCGATTACACTTTCTGCCCAACTTTGCCAGACGTGAGCTAATTTACTTTAGCCTTATCTAAAGAAACCTCTCTTGTTTCCTCTCAATTCAATTAACTCGGATTCTCTGCAACAGAAAGGATACATGGCTCACTGCTCATTTCAAATATCCCCTCTCAAAGATGTGATGTTTTATAAACATCTTTTGATAAGTATAACAATACAGATTCACTTTGCTAATGAACATGTATCCATTTTCAATATACATTTCCAGACTTCTAGGGTCTCTGATAGATGGCTATTGCTGGGCCATAGGCACACTACGCAATAGAGAAGCTAATGGATCATTAGTGGTGGGTGAAGTCATTTAAAAAGGTCTGTTAATTGCAATTTATTGCAGCTGACATTAGCACTTGTTTTTACACATTAAAGAGCTTTTGCAATAGTTTGTAATGGCCCATTACAGTGATTTACCAAATCTCAGGATTACATCCACCACATTCCCACCCTTATTAGAGTGCAAAGAAATGTTTTACAGACATATTCCAGTTCAGGGGCAGGGCGGTTCTTCTACTTTACTCATATGAAGCTCGTCATACAAAACCGCAGGTCTGCCTTCAGTCTAATGGGATCAGGGGATCGGAGGTGTATATTTGGGTCAGTTTGCCACCTCCTCCATCACATGAAGGATCCTTGTGTCTTTGTTCTGTCTTTTGAACTCTCAAATCAACTCCCTCTTGACATTGAATGCCCAGTGTGTAATTTCTGCCCCTAGCGGTCTCTCAATCCAAACAATAACAAAAAATGTGACTGTGGGGTCATGGGAGTTGTTGTCTTCATTTTTAACCACCACTATTTCCAATGAAAGTCATGAAATCATGTTCACAGATGAGGTAATTTGTTAAAGTCTCGTTTTGTCCAGTTTGCCGACCTCCTCACTCACGCTCTGATGCATCATTTGGTGTTTACCATATTCTCCTGCATGTTATAGCAGCTAGAGGGTAAGGATAATGTGACGTCAGTAACAGGCGACCAAATTAAATGCACCTTTACTTTCACCTGCAACTTCACCTAAAATCACAGATGTCTCATGGTTTGATTTTGGAAACATTCAGGCTTATGTTAACGCAACTCAACAAAATATATAACATAGGCCTAGTTGTTTTGAGACATTTTAATGTTAAAATGTTGCACATAACTTCAAGTCCTGCTACAACTACCTGTTTTATGTGGAAATGCATGAGACAATTGTACTTTAAAGGAAGCAACTCGGGCCGCTGTGGTGACAGAATTTACCCTGCAGTTATTTAGGTTGATGTAACAGTCCAGAATGCAGTTTTAGCACCATTCTTTTGTTTTTGCCAGTTACTTCATTTATGATAAATGAGCCCAGTGGACAACTTTATGGTCTGTGCAAGCTAGCTGCTGGGTACTAGTCATAGTTATACAACAATGCAAATTAATTCCTGGACCTTGGACCATTTCTTTTTCACACATAGCTATAATATTACCTCCAGTGATTGTCTGTCAAGTAAAATTACATACAGCAGCAACACAAACACGCCCACAGCATTGATCACAGAGGAAAACTGGCCAGCTTCCATATAATGGAAAAAGCTAACGCAGCTCATGCAGCAGTAAAAGCTTTCACAAAAGCATAATGAAAAAAAAAACAGTTACGTGCATCTATCTCGTTATGTAGCTGGCTTCAAATGAGGCTTCACGTTCACAGTTTCTCTTGACTGTCCCTAAATATTACGACATTAGTCCAACATGAGTCCAACACAATAAACACTAAAACAACATAAAACATGCAAGCACCGATTCATTCATTTAATATTAATCGCAGTGTTAAACAAGAAGTGCCGAGCCTCATAAAAAAAACATCAAACAATCCTCTGTGATTGGCTTGTCAATAGCACAGTATTTCAAAGTTGCAGTTATTGAGATATCCCAAGACTGAGTAACTCACAAATCCCTTTCATCTGGACAGAATTTGCTTAAATCTCAGGTGTACTGATAGCAGCATTTAGTCAGAGGTAGCTTAGCCTTTCCCATTAAAGTATTTGTAGGATAACCAATTAAGGGCAAAAGCATGTCCTTTCTCTAACACCTTCATTGTAAGGAGGGCGACTATATTAAGACTATTTATACAGAAAGAGAATCAGAGCTGCATGGACATGTGGTAAATGTCCCGCTTATCAGCCTGAGGGTAAACTGGCTGCTATCAGGAGGCAGTGTAGGGTGAGGTGGGGCAGTGGAAGTGGTGTGGAGAGAAGAGGCAGCACAGCAGGTGGCCCCGCTCCCTACTGTTCAGTTATGTGACCTCTGGAAACCATCCAGCACTGCCTCTGCAAGACACAACACGACCTCACCTTTCACGTCACACATTCTCAAAAGAAATCCCACAACCACCATCCACGAGCCAATTAAAAAGTTATGCATAATTTACCATGTCATTTGGCAGCACAATCAAATTGAATATGATTTGCAGTTAATTCTCTGGATTTTTTCCTTTTGCAAGGAAGGACAAGAGAGGAGAAAATATGCCTATAACCCGATTCTATCATTCATCGCTTTAACCCTAAATTTTATCCTTCGTTCACTTGAAAAAACTACATATGGCTGGACTCAACCGCTCTTGCTGATATGATGAATGCAACCCCTCCAGAAATGTGATGGCAATTTTTAAATACAGGACCGTTAATGACAAAGCTGAAATATCTCACATCCCCATTGTGCAAGGCCAGCACAAAAGAAGCATCATGCCTGTGAAATGAAAGTAACCTCGCTGGGAGAGCTATCCCTGACTATTAAAATTGTGGCCTAAGGGTGAAATCACATTACAGAGGCGGCTAGAGATTCTTATTCTATTCCACTCTATTCTTAGCAAGCTGAAGGCAGGTAAAACACATCTCCTTCATCCTTGGTATAGAATGACTCCCCCACTTCCTTCAATTAAAAGATAGCGGTAAAATACAGCAGACGCGGAGCTGCGATAGCGTAATTGCCCACTACAGTCGGCACGGGTGCGAGCAAAGCTTGTCCGTTTAAGCCCGGAGGGGCACCGCAGACAGAGGCAGGGCTGACACGCACGGGGACATTAGCGGACATCTCTCATGATCCAAATCCTCTCTTTTGCTTAACAGCTACAGTTTAATTGTCACTAGTTCTGCCAATCATTCAGTGCACATACTCTCGCTCCTTCTTGTCCTTGCTGTTGAGATAAATCCGTGGGACGAAAGCCAGACACTTCAATGACTAGTGCACCTGTGGCTACATACTACTTATTATTTTCCCTGCACAGAAACACACACACACACACAAACAGATGCAAAATGTTGAACATCATTTTTGTTTGCCAAGTTTCCTTCGATTAAAGATTTTTTTTTTTTCTGGGCAATCAGACAGTGGATGGCATTAACTAAAAGGAGTAGACAAATCCAGGGATACAGTAGATTGTTAACAGCTAAGCAATACATCCTTCTTTTAATCTCTGCAAGAGCAGACAGCAAATCATATCAGCTAACACAGCAGCAGTTTCACTGAGTCAAAAGTCAATCTGAGCGAGTCCAGTTTGGTCGGGTAAAAGCACTGTTTTGTAGGCTGCTGAATCGAACGCCAGTAGCCACCCACTGCTTAATGATCAGCTAATCTCACAGGAAATCAGTTAGCGGTTGCTTGGCTCCTAAAACAACCTTCTGCACTCCACTGCAATACACAGTGGATGACATTTTGCTGCAGCCTGTGCTACTTAGCAAATATGTTCAGTTTGATACCACTAAGAAAAACCCTTGCTTCTGACAGAATCTTTGAAAGTTTGTTGCAACTTTGTGAAGTTTTGCAGCACAATGGGAGTCAAAGAATTCTGACTACTTCATTAAATTACTCCAGTGCTGTAATCACAGATCATACCAAGAACAAATTGTAGGCACTTGCTCTGTCATCTTCATCTCTGGTAACATGTTGTTCATGTCTACTTAGTCATTTAGAGTAGAGGAAAAAAATAAGCTGCACGTCTCTCTGCGATCAGTCCATTAGTACGTCAGCTGTGCTTAATGTAAAGCACTTTTCTCACATTCATAGAACAATGTCTTCTATTCTTTATGCCTTTGTAAGATTTTTCAGTCAAGCAATCATAAATGATTGTCCCTTAAAAAGGACACGCAGTCATCACTTTTTCTTTCTTCATTTTCAATTATAAACCTTGGATGAAAATTACAACCAAAAAGAAATTACATCTAAGTTCTGAATTCAATCAGCCGCTTGTTCCATTGTCACACTGTGTTACACTGTATTCATGCCATAATTGTTCCTTGAGTAGGAGAGTAATTTAATTTGATCACCCACAAAATACTTCCTCCATGAACGAAGCCCATCAAGGTCCACTGAGATTGGCAGCGGTCTTGTATCTCATCAAACGTCATCTGATCACACTGGTATAATCGTGATGAAAAGTAATATCACTCCACGATGACTAGAACTTTGCTACATCTTCTTTCTGACTTGGTTTTTTTTTTTCCTGCAGTGAACTTTATCTCTACTACTTCAGAATGGGGGTGGGCAATATGACCTGAAAATAATACCATTGCAGTCAGGGTATTACTGTGATTATTATATTCTTTAAGATATGACAAAATAAAGAATAATGTTTTTGGTTTAGAGCTCACAATGGCTGTTGAGCTCTCCTTGCAGGATTTTTGGCTCTACTTATACTCCTCATGCTTCTGCTTGAGGTTGGATTCACTGTTTTGCTGTTACATTTTTCTTGTACTTTTAACTAACTCCTCCACTGTGGAGCTGATAGCAACACGGGCACAGAAAGCAGGGCGCTGACCTAGTCAGAATGAATCATAGTGGAAAAATCATTTTACACTCTTCAATAATCTGATGAAGATAATTCAACAGTCACTGTTCAGGTGTTTTAAGTTCGAAGAATAAACATGGTTTTTCTACTGAAGTATCACTGACATGAGTGCCTGCCTTCATATTTGAACCTTGCAGGTAAACAGACAATACTGTTTTCTTTGAGGAAAACTCTATAGAATTCCCAAATCATGATGGAGAGCTCTGTGTTAATAGAGAGTGAAAACCGGGCATGTGATACGCAGTTATTGTCTCAGCCTCTAACACACCCACCTACAGTTATTTAGTAATGTATCTTTCTGATTCGACCATTAGTGCCCAAGTGCACTGCAGGTGAGCTTAAAGGGGGCCTGGCCACGAATTGACCAAATGTGTGTTTGGCACGCTCCTGACGCACTACGCAGGGTGCATTTGACTGCTACCTGGCTGCACTGCTGGGTTCATAAAAACAGAGCCTTTGGTGTCCTCTTGTACAATACCACTTTGGAATTGTGGAGGAAAAAAATTTTTTTTAAAAAGAAAAAGAAAATTGACAGATGCTGATTTTACAAACAGACGGGATGCACATCTACAGTATCTGAAACATGATGCATCATTAATAACATGCTGAATAAAACACCACAGACATGTTAAGCCTGATTTTTCTTGACCAACTCAGCAGCCGTTTAAATATTCTTGATGATATGGCTCATGTTTATCCTGCTGTAATATTATTTCCAGGCAAGTTTCAGATTTAAGTAGACATCAGCATGTAAGGGAATGTGCAAATGCACGCAAGCGGTCATGCACGTGCTTGTGTACGTGGCAGCCCCCCCTGCTGAAAATATGCTCCCTCATCCCTCATGGGTAGCATGCGTCTTTTTGGTGTGTGTAACAGTATGATGTCATTCTGTTAAAATGTAGTAGTATTGCCATTATCATCATGAATTTTTTTTTGTCATAAAAAACACTGAATTGTATCTTGAACGATATGATATGGCACACCCCTACTTCAGAGTTCATGTTTATCATCTTTAGAATGTCTAAATGAGAGCCTTTTACTAGTGATACTGTCAGTTTTTAGAAAATCATCACCATCACCTTCTGTATCCTTACCAATTAATTGTGCATGCAACAGTAATGAGGAAGAAGCTGAGTTTTGTAGGAGGGATAATGAGCATGTGTTTTTCCCCCTTCCCTGCTACAGTGTATTGAGAGAGACACCCAGACAGACAAGTAATTGAGCAGGCCAATTGACCAGTGTTTTCACTCAGGCAGCAGACACACACAAGACACACTTGACTGCCTCCAGCCAAAGAAAAAGAAAGATACCATTAGCATATCCTGACCACAGTATATCCTTTAGAAATGTTTTAAGTACAGGAGGAGAATCAAGAGAGGCACCTCAGTCTAATCAAGGTCTTCAGCACAAAAATGCATCACGACACAAAATGGGAAAAGAGCACATCATTAACATTGAATGCCAAAAGCAAGGTTAAAAGTTCCATTCCCACTGGGTCCATCTATATTAAAAATATGAAAGTACTCAGGATTTGCAAGGTGCTTTTGATAAACACATCCGCCTGCTGGCATATGGTGTGTTACGAAGGCTTTTCACCTACTCCCAAGAACAATCAAAAGTTACCTAATGTCAGGATGCAAGCAAGTTTCATATATGGAGGGACATGCTCCAACAAGCATCCAAGAAAAGGTTATTTTGAACAAAGAAAAATGATGAATATTTGAATGAATGTTTGCTTTTTATTTGTGGAATCTCTGAATTAGCAGGCAGGGCGAAAAACTGCCAAAACCTTTTTCTCCACCGGCTGAATCGCTAATGAATTTTCAAATATTTCCAGCCACTCAAAAGATTGTTTTTGTTAGCTGGTGAGTGAAGCAAATCTCCCAGCCACATGCATATTTTACAAGCATTTGGCTGCTGGCTGGTGCTAATAGATGTTTTTAACGGCAGCAATATTTATGTGAAATATCAGGTAAACACAGGTTTAACACTCAGAGTGCAAATCCCCACCAGGTTGCAGATGGTGAAGCACCTACTGCAATGCCATCACAACTGTGAGATGCAACCAGCTGAGATTTGTAAAGTTTTGCCTACATTAACATGACGCCCACATACGTTGTCCTGAGCTGAAACAAGATTTCAAACTGAAGCAGTTGTTGATCACTTGGGACCCCTAGTGGCCAGTTAAGAATAGTGAGAAGTCAGCTGTCAATGGTTGTATAAAACAGAGTGGTCTCCACCAATCAGCCAAGTTGCAATTTACATGTGGTGAAGACTTTGAAGGAATTTATGTGTTTAATGACCTGTATGAATCTAGTTAATAATTTCCATTAAGAAACATGCCGTCTTCCCTTAGATACTATTTTCACAGAGGACTGTTGGAGAGCTGAACATTATGATTTCACAATGAAGTTGACCTTTGAACTTTTAGATGTAAAAGATCATCACCTCATCATTTTATCCTATTAGATATTTGTGTGTAATTTTGTCAGAAATAGCATATTAAATGTTGAATTATGGCCAAAAATGTATTTTGTGCGGTCACTGCAACCTCGACCTTTAAATGCCAAAGTCTGATCAGTTCATCCTTGAGTCAAAATGAACATTTGTACCAAGTTTGTAAAAAAAATTTTCAAGGTGTTCTTGAAATGCCATGTCCACATGAATAGGATGACCTGAAAACATCATTCCCGTGGCCACAGCTGTCGATGGCATGGAGGCAGGAAAAAATATATTTTTCAAGGTTTCTCAACCTCTGTGAATCTCAGCGGTCCTTCAGCATACAGTCATGAATGTGCACCAAAACAGACCAGGGTGGTCAGTTCAGTAGTATTCGAAATTAGCTGCGGACAATCAGTGATCATGCACGCACACTCTCTCATGCACACACACTTGCAAGCGACTGCATAATCCCTTCATAATTAATGAAACTAATTAAGGTTCCCGTTCAATATAGTGTAGCAGAGCCTTTCCACTGAGCCAACAAGCCGACAGCAGCAGCAGTCCGACTCTGTTTGACCTGAATGGAACAGAACCTTAATTAGTATCATCGGTAACATTTGTGTTTATCCTACTACTCCATGTTAAAATGGCTGCTGTGAAAAAGGTCTGTTTTGTTCCCTGTTAGCAGGTCTGACAAAGCGATCATGAAACAAACTGATTTCTTCAAACTTCTACTGAACTGAAACTGACAAAGAAACATTCACTCACTGTCCTCTGCTGTATGTATATGAATTTATGCATTGCTGCAGCCAAACCATTTATATGCCAGACACAAAGCAATCTAGTTTCAGTCTTTATATTGCCATGTCCCAGGATGAAATTCTTCTCACTATTCCCCTGTGTAAAAGTACAGTCTAAAGCAGTTCTGCCGTTAAGATTATGTTCTGTTTGTGCCAGATATAATCCAGACGTAGCAGGTCCCCTCTCTCTGAAATACGACCGTACCACTGTGGTGCCCTAAAGCAAAACACTTACTGAATCTACGACTGCTCCAGTGGAGCTGCTCGGCGCCCAAAAGCACAAGAGTGTGGTTTTATTGGACAGTGTGTGAATGTGTCCGATGGGTTTAGTTTAACAGAAGGGAGAAGGGAGCTTAATCACCACGGCATGTCCATGGTTTTAATCCAATCCAAATCTGCCACAACACAGAAGCATAACATGAGCACAATATCTGAAACACAGACCATGTGTGGTGCATGTTAAAGCCAGCAGTATACTGTACTCAACACAAAATAAAAAAAAAAAACAGTTGCCTTAAAATGTGACCAAAAAGGACTGTGCATAATCTGCTAGGATTTAGCTTCACTTGCAGAAATGTCTAATTTTATTGTGATGTTTTTTGACTGCATTATGTAAATGCCATTTTTCGTAAGAAGCTCTGTATTTGTGTAGCCTACATGAACTTGTAGAGTTATACGTGATGAACTACACTGGAATACAAGTTGAGGAAACTCATAGTTTCAAGACAACTGCCTTCATTAGATTTTTGAGTTCTGAATCAAACTCAAATTCTTAAGTTTTTGGTATAAACGAATCAGAGCTTTGCCAGACTATAATTTTTTGTTGAGGTAATTTACTTGAATCTTTGAATTTTAGAAAAATATATTTCAAAGATTGTTCACAGTGAGCTGTGCACCTTTTGTTATTATTTGACTGCTTGACAATAAAATGGTTGCAACTGAAAATGTGTTTTTCCATCATTCACTGTCACTTAAATGAATTTACTCAACAATTTTTTAAAATACAGTTTTTGGGGGTTCTAAAACTCAGATTCAAGTTTATCTAAAGAGGAAAAGTACATTATGTCAGCCCAAAATTATTAGTTGGTAAAACTTTTTCAAAACTCAAGCATTTGAGTTGGGCTTAAAACTCAAAAATCTGACCTGAAATTTTTTTGTTTTCTCAACTTTTTTTTGGTTTTACAGTGTAACCTCTATTTGCAAAACTAAAATACATCAAGTAACAAAATAATGCACTGTAAAAAAAAATCCATACAGGAATTTAGTGGAGCTCAAAGTGAAGTTTTATTATTTAAGTTAATTGAACTTTACTTTCAGGACTTATAACATGAGTTCTCCTAACTTTAAGTCCTTTGACTCGAAATGATGAGTTGAATGAATCTACTGTCCAGCGTTTAGTAACTCATTAACTTAAACTCTCCTGAGACTCATCTTTTATATGATGAAACTTTATTGTCACTTTAAGTCACTATGTCACTTTAAGATAAGTCATGATTTGCTGTTTTCACAATCATGAAAACAACATGTTTTCTCATCTACAACTGAACTAATATCAGCGTGGTCCCTCAAACATCCCTCCAGATCTGCAGGCTTGATTTTAATTCAGATATCATACAGAAATATTTACAGATTTATAGCATCCAGTGCTTGAGACACAGACGGTTTTCTTCTTGGATGAGTAGTTTTCAGATTTTCATGTTCAAGTTTGCACATTTTTTCACCGTGAAACAAGCTGCTTGTTTTAAAAGTAGCCATGTTCGACACCATGTTGCTTCTTGATGATGCATCAGGCCACACTTTCATACTGTTTGGTCATAAGGGAGATTAGTGTGAACTTCCCAGATGAGTTCCCAGATGGTTTTATTGCCACTTAAGTACAATTATGATGAATCAGGCCAATGTATCTGCAGTAATGTCTTATATGTAAAAATAACGGGAGTTACTACATAGCTGTGGCTGTACATTGACAGGAACAAGAACAACAGCTGAAGCACATGTGTTATACTTATTGTGTACTAACAGGTTAGATAGGAGAGTAAAGAATCAGATTAAAATACTGAAGAAAGTACTTATGTGAAGAGATAAATCAGTAGCAGTTTTTTAATGAAGGCTAAAAATCTGGATATAAAATTCAGAACACCCTCAAAGGCTGAAGAAGACATATTGGGTTGCTAAAAAATGATTATTTTGTAAAATGTGTGATTAAGATGCATTTTCACTGCGATGAGCTGCTTTTTGAACATGACAGATGTGTATCAGATGATCACAAAAGATCACCAAAGTGTGTAGCATGCACTGGTAAATAAAAAAGGTTTATCTCCAAACCGTGCTGCTCATCTGTTGGTAGAAAAGAGATTACTCTCCGCCCAGTCTCCTTGTTTGGTTCAGGGGATGAGAATTCATTGTACTTTCTTGTATAATCTTTTGTCGGCGTAAAAAACAATAAACCAGAGCCGGCTTTCATGATTTTGTCTGGAGTATATCAAGCCGTGAGGGAACATTACATTCTACAAAGACAGATTATATATTGTAAAAAAAAAAAAAAAAAAGGATCTGACTTCCACCTGCTGGTTACATGAAAATGTCAAGAAAAACAATTTATAAGGTTAAAAGAAGCTTTGTTGATGCTGAAGGATGCTGGAAATAAAGCTTTTTTTTTTTTTTGAAAAAAGGACTGAATATACCTGACTTGAATTGAGTCAAAGCTGTCTGCACTGAAGGTAAATGCATGTGACCTCCACATCTTACTATTTCACAATGTCACTTCAGTATCCAGCGACTTTCTGGTGAATGACTTTCTGCTGGAAAATGATCATACTTTTAATTGGTACTTGTTGAGATAACAGTCAAATCACTGTTTTATTTTTAGATTATGATAGTACATATGGTGGTAGTTATGGTGTAGATAGTACTGATTATTATTGATATCAGTCATGTTTTTATTGAAGCTATCTAGCAGAGTTTCAGGAGCAGGACCACACCTCAACCTCACCTCTTCCGGTATAAATACCCACCTAACCCCTTCTTCTCTTTACGCTCTTCGTACTCTGTACAAACTGTCAGTGCGACAATGCATACAATTGTTTTCCTTATTAACAATCGTTTGTATCTCTGCTGCTGTGAGACTGAAAGTTACCCATGGAGATAAATAAAGAACTACCAGCCTATGTACATACCTATTAATATTACTGCTGTTGTAGCAGTACAGCAGCTATAGTAGTAATAGTAGTATCACTATTATTAGTAGTATAATATTAGCATTAGTGTATATTTTTCACCATGCTTTCCCTCCACCTTATATAGATTAAAGTCTGGCTGTTGAACATAAGCATGCACACACATTGTTTTGACTACACTTTTGTAATTGTCCTACATTCATAGTTTTGTTTTCCTTGCGCTGTCCTGTTCTGTCTCTTTTATTTTTTGCAATAAAGGGAAAAAAAATGCATCAAACAGCGGTGATATATGGGGGGGATTATGCATAGAGGCTTATATTCTGTTCTCGGGTATCCTTGTATTTATCAGAGAGGAAGCGTCTGGTCCAGTGCAGTGAAAAATGGAAAATGTTCAATGTGTGTTTACTGAAACTGTTTCTCAGCAGCGTGAATTGGTAACAATGAGACAGATGGGAAACTGGCAGTGGGATGTTAATGTCAGGCCTACCTGATTTTCTTTCCCATCAGAGCCACAATCTATCACACCACCAGCCTTGCTAATGATCTCTGACAGATTGACATGGCTTCTCTTCTGAGAATTCTCATAAAAACAGGCACGTGTATTGATCAGGCCTCCAAATAGCATCCAGCTGATGCATATTTTATTAGTCTCCACAAAACAAAACAGACGCAGAACAATCTCATTTCCGAGTAGTTACACACACTGAAATTGAAATGCCGCTCAGCACAATGACTGCCAAGGAAACATGTGACAAAAACGCAGCACAGAATGAGAAGTTGGTTCCCTTTAAGGCTTTGCTTTAAAAGGGGGACAAATACAAAGGGGCCACTTGGTTTTGCACATGAATTTAACTGCTTTCCACTCCCTCATTAGGGGCTCAAATCTGACATCCTGCACAATGAAACACCAGGAGTGACAAACAGAGAGTAATGGGATACAGATAGTCCAAAGTCTAGCAGTAAATATGGAGGATTTCCCTTTATATGCGGTACCTCAATACCTGAGCAAAGTCACTTGAAGGTGATACCTGGGAGAATAGGATCCTGAGACCTATTGACTTTGTTCATTATTAATTCAGTTTCAAGCTTACAGCAGCGGCAGCATCATTTCAGAAGCAGAGATGAGAAATTGGAACAGCTGGAGGTGTAATACTGTGGCTTTTCTCTCAGGCCCACCTGTCAATACGCACACCAAAAAAAAAGATGGAGGTTGCAGCCCACATGTAGGGTCAAGACAGAGTGCCAGTGGAATCCAAATTTTTTTTTTTCCCTCTGTGTCCAAGAAAATAAAGTACAAAAGTAGTTTCTGAAAGTTGTCTCTCAAGTAAACTAAGCTCATGAGGGAACTTTTGTTACTATAGTCTGCATCCTCTCTCAGTAAGACATCTTATTATTTACCATTTCTCACACACCAGAAAACAGCAAACAATGCTCAAAAAGTCGACAACAGAGAAAGCCTTCATCATTGTGCAATTAGACATTTTCTGTTTCTGGGGAGGGGGGATTTTGTATACTGCCAGAATGTTTGGTGCCAAAGCCTTATTAAAGACTGTAGCAACAGCTGCCACCCAAAAATTTTTTAAATATTCCGTGCAAGGACGTTTGGAATTTAAGTCTTCACTGGCAGCACTGATTTCACAATTTATCAAAGAAAACACATTAACAGGAGTTTTCAAGACTTACTTCAACCTGTGGCTGCGATGCCCAGTGAACAGAGAGCAAACATTAATGCAATTTCATGCGGCTGTGATAAGAGAGCAGCAGTGTGTAATGACTGCCTCGGACAGTCCGTCAACAGATCCATAAAATGTTATTACGGCTCAAGATAAAGCCGCGTCGCTGGAAGGGGACAGATGTGCCGCTGTAAGGACGTGTCAGCTTTGTTCCACACCCCTGCTTTAGTGACAGGCCTAACCTTTCACTGTAACTCACCTGACAGCCTGAATCTGCCTACTTTCACTGAGTATCCTGATGTTGCTTTTCTCCTGCAAGAGACCGTTAATCACTAACAAGCTCGGCCTGCACGAGATTGAGAAACAGATATTTTCGTAAGACTTAACTCTTAGGGCCCCCCCCCCATCTGCGGTCTATGAGCACTATTCACTAAATGGTTTGCAGTTCAACACTATAATGGGGTTGTTTATTAATGCATTTGTCAAAAATATCTCATCACCCATAAGTGGAGACTGGTGCATTAAAAGATAATGAATGAGAGTAATGTTAAAACAGTTGTAATGAGATATGCACTAACAGGAGATAAGCTAGTAATGTATTTAAAATTTCTCTTAAATTACCCACAAATTACCCTAATATTTACCCTTTAAACTGTGATGATCAGTACAAGTTAGAAACTAGACTAGACTATTAGAAATAAAGCTGTAATAATAAATTTACACGCCTTTTATGCAGAAGTTACATATAAAGTCAGCAGCTACAACTCATCTCTGCTGCTCTGATGTGACAATTAGATATAAGTATGGTCTCTGTGTTAAGTCAGTGGTATCATGACTGAGCTGGTCTCTGGAAAATATATATATTTGGGGGTAGATAGTAGGGTAATTTGGGGATAATTTCATGGAAATTTTGAATACAGTACTGGCTATTTAGCACCTGTTTGCCATTGGGGCTGAGGATTCTGTAAAAAAAGATCTAATTGTGATTACTTTGACTGATTTGTTTGTGAATTGTGATATGATTTACAACAGAGAAAATGAAAAATTTTACATAGTTTTTCTCATTTTCAGTGAAAAAAACATATTAAAATGATTGTGGTGTGATTTATGCAGGGATCTGTTCCAAAGAGATCACTCACTGGAATATGATGTTAAGGCTAGAACATCTCTGCTGCACGACAATATTTAATTTAAAAAGGTATTTTGACAACATTTCCCCTTGTTCCTCCTGCAATTTGAAAATTTCAAAACTGCAGTCTCCATAAAATTTTGATAAATTGTTTCGCTCCATACCATGAAATTAATTACCACCTAATAACCATGAAATTGGGGACCTGTAAAATTAAGTATTACACTTAAGTTTTAATTGTTGATAAATATTTTCTCTATCTGCATTAATAAACTCTTAAAGCAAGAGTCTGGGTTTTTTGAAGTGGTATTGAGGCACTTATCCAGAGTGCCTAAGGTAGATGGCAGTTGGCACGCCAGCAGTTTGGAGAAGCAGCAGGAGTGCTGGTGTAGGAAGGTAAGCAATGTACTGCTGTGGACAGTAGTGTTGTCAAAAATATTGATACATAGATTAATATCAATACTGAATTTTTGAAATGCTTTTGATTCCAATTTTTGGCATTGAATGTTGATATTTTTCAAGGTATTGATTCGAAATTAGAAATTCCAGTATTGTGACAACACTAAAGGACAAGGTCAGCGGCAAAATGTATATCAGACACCAGAAAACTTGACTTTGGTTACTTAAGGGGTTAATCTGGATTCACAGAAGTCACACAGAAAAGAAAGTAACTGAGGCAGCAGTAGATCAGGAACTGCGGTGTTTTGTGAGGTAAAATTACCACATATAGCTTCAGTCTCTTTTCAGGAAAAGCCGTCTAAAATACATTTTACATCTGACCCTGTCAACAGCCGAGCACTGCTTAACTTCCTACACTGGTGCTGCCGTACCGCCATCCACTGTAGGTAATAAACTATCAATCAGCACCTCAAACAGCAACACTTCACAAAAGCTGAACTGTCCCTTTAAAACATCCTTAAACTGTTTACATAACTACATTATCATGTGTTACAAACATTTATATACTGCTGAAAAATACTAAATTGGACTTGAAGTAAAGTGTTAACACAATCGGGACTACAGATGTAAGTGGCATATGAGCTCTGAGTTTGAGATACAGCTGCAGTGTGGTCAGTCGTAAGGAAAGTAACACAGCTGTCAGGATAATTATTCAGCGTCGTGTTTAGACGTTCTGCTGCAGAGGCATTCAGAAGTCATCAGTGATGGGAAGATTACACTCCTTGTACAGGGATGACATTTTTGACAACTCTGAAGTGACGCATTTGTCAAAACACATCTCATAAATATTCACTAAATAGCTAATCTCTTTTGAAAACAACTCAGCGACAAGGTACAAAGTCCAACAAAGACGGATGTCATGGGAGGGTTTCAAAACAAATAAACAGAAAAGAAACAAGCTGATGTTAAAATAGTTTTTGATTTTGTTTTGTTTGTTTTTTTTTCAGTTTTTGATATTAGAAATACAAACTGATTTTCCTAGAGTGCACAACTTTTAGAAAAACCATTTAGTAACACACAATCCAAACGGTTAGTGGTATTGTCATGTTTAGAAGTTAGGTTTTTATTTTTTACATATCCATATTTCAGTTTTTCTGCATCTCTTTCATTGATCATTTTTGAATAAATATAATTAACCGCTATTATTTTCTTTGATGTGTTAATAGTGTATTCCTTCTTTTCCATGCATAACATTGAAAACACTCAATTTAACTGACCAAAACTAGACTAAATCTAACATTTAAAGGAGCAATACGTGGCCATTGTGCATGCAAAAATAAGCACAGCAGTCCAAATAGTGAGCTGAGCCACAGACTGTAGATTAAATTAGTTGTAATCCTGTTTAATATATGATTTATGGCTGAAGCCAGTTTCCTTCCACCCCTAGACATGACAGAGACAGATAGGATGTAGGAACTCCGTAGGACTGCAGGGTGTAAAATTATAAGGTAAACTGACAATAATAAGCAACGACAGGTCCTCCACTGTAAATCAATCAGCTGTTTATAACTGTCAATTGTCTGTCAATGTAAAGCTGAACCCATTACCTGAAAACAATGTAATTTCCCCTCGGGGATAATAAAGTATGTCTTCTTCTTCTTTTACTTCTTCAAAACTAAAGCCCACTGTTCTGAAATAACACACTCTGGACGATGAGTTAAGTGGCTCCCTGTCTCACTGCCTGCCAAACTCCATTAACATTTTGCTCAGTTTGATAGTTATAAAACATCTACTCCGTCTAAAAGATTATTAATGATTTCTCACAACTCATAAACAGACACTAACTCATTCAGCGAAAAATTCGGCATGAATTAGAACTGAATATAAATTTCAAAGGCACCGTTGCTGTTGCGTTCATGTCAAATGAAGCGAGTATTTCAACTCAATAGGTTTCCTTGATCTCACATTGTAGTCATTTTATGATTTATTACAGTAAATATATTACCGATTTCTCCTTTAAATGACTAAATGACTAAAATGTGAATGCCCAAATTAACAATAGTTCAATAATACTGAGCTCCATTCTGTTTATCCTGTTAATGTCATGAAAAATGTTAATAACTCAGCAGCCACCTCCAATTGCAGCTGATTGAATCAAAGCTAAATTTCATCCCACAGCAGCATCACCACCACATGGGTTGCACGACCTCTGTGCCATCTAGAAAATGGTGTGACATGAACACAATGTAACCCGAGAGAGGTACTCCATCACTATACGTCTGCAGATTAATGGCTGAAAATGTCACAGGGAATAAGGTCACGCGCCAAGAGACCTGGCTATGAAGAGACATCTGAGCACTTCCAAGTCTGAGTTGCAGTTCCATGGTCCACTGAGAAGCCAAATGTGCTGCTGTCGAGCCCTGCCTCGCAAACACACATACGCTCCCCAACACACACCCCACACACACACACACGCTGAACACCAGCATAGTGTGGCCTCTGTGATGAGGGAGGACAGAGACAGGGTAGACTTTTACATGGAACATTAGACATGATTAGAAACCATTCACTGAAATGCTTCTGTCACTTCAATGGCACAGCATTGCAGCCAAGTCACCGGAGGGAGTGAGTTCATTCTTTACTGCAACACGTGACATAACACAATGTAAAAACTTTGCTGATGACACCGCGAGTCAATGTCAAACTCAGATGTAAAGCTTATTTTAACACAATACTGGGTGTTATCACATCCAGTAATAAAATGTGTTAAATTTGTTCCACCTAGCACCAGAGAATAGGAACACAATGATCATCATCATCAGTTTTAAACAAAGATATTTGCACTACAAAAACAGATCCTCCTGCATATATGTGAGAAATGTCCCAAATCCCTCGGACATAACAAATGGTTTCAATTATTTTTTTGTAAATACTGAAAATTTAGAAAATACAGGTGAACCCCTCCACTACTAGGCTTGGGGGAGCAAACGTGCTTTTGCATCACCACTTTTTGATCAATAAAACTCAGTCTGAGCTGTTTTCAGTCTCTCTTTTTCTTAACTTGACGTTTCAATAAAATCAAACATGTTTTATTGTTATCAGTTGGTAGGTTCACTCCAACACCAAATAGGCAGCAGCAAACCACCTTAAACACGGTCTATTAATTAATTATATTGATGCCGAATTGACCAAAAAACCTGTTGATATATGACGCCCTTTATCTTTAGTTTTTGGGGTTATGTGTATTTGCTTACAAGTAAGGAATTGTTAATATTTCATATTTCTTGAAGGGAGTTTGGTGTAAAATTTTCTCTGGAGGACACAGAGAGCTTTAGTTTAATTCAAACTGCTAAACTTCTTTAATGTTTTGTCACCATTAAAGAAAATACCAGGTAACTGCTATAGAATGAAAAGGCTGTCTGATGCTGACTGCTGTAGTTCACTAATTCGACAACCAATGTCTGTATTGACTATTGATCAGCCTAATTTCCAGCCAACTGTACTCAGTTTCTAGTGGCAGTATGCAATAAATGGTTGCCTTTTGTGAACGTTTCTCTTTTGCTCACTGTTGACTATAAAATGCAGCAAAAAAGTAATATTTCCATATATAATTGTTCAGGTATCGCTATCAGGAAATGGCACTTTCACATGTTAATTAAATGAAAGTTTTCCTGCCATATTAATCTTGCATCTCCAATTTTAAACATTACAAGGCACCCATGGATCCTCCTGCCTCTAAAGAAGTGAATGAAACTAGATTGAAAATTAAAGATTCTGCTGCAGGATATGATGAAATAAGATCTAGTCTTGAAAAGAAGATAGTTTTCTCTGTTGTTGAACTGCACACCCATGCTTTTAATTTTATCCCTCAAAACAGGTGACCCAAGTCTCCTTCAAGTACTCAAAGTTATTCTGCTGCTCAAATCAGATGACTCCAGCATATTTACTAATTATTGTCCATCTGTTTTACCCTGTTTTTCTAAACTTCTCAGTAATTACTTTATTCAAGAATTAAAAAAAACATTTGGATAAGAACAATATACTGTACAGCCATCAATATGGTTTAGTTTTCAGAAAAAAAAGTTAACAGATATGACTCTCTTGCGCTTGTTTATAAAATTTCTCCAGCCTTAGACAATTAAAAAATGTCATATTCTTATACTTTTCAAAAGCCTCTGACACTGTGGATCACAACATCCTTATTGCAAAATTACATACATATAATTTTCATGTTGTTTCTCTACAATGATTGCATCATTATTTAAAAGGACAGCAAACAGTATGTTTCAAAAGAAGCCAAAATTTAAATAGAGCTAAGCTACTTCATGGGGTACCTCAGGGTTCTATCCTTAGACCTCTCTGGTTTTTGATATACATGAATGATCTACTTAGAGTTTTTCATTTGCTGATGAAATGTATTGTTGATTCACATAAAAAATTAGACCACACTGATTTGAGTAAATGAAGTGCTATCACCCATTTCTAAATGGTTTCAGATCAACAGACTCTCAATAAAAATAAATGTAATTTTCTGATATTTTGTAAGAAAAATGAAAAGTAGAAAAAGCCAAAATATCCATAGACAATACTGTAATACCTCAAGTTCCTCACACCTAATTCATAGCCTTAGAGTCATAGATGAAAAACATTTAAATGAAATATATAATGCGCAATTAAACTAAAACTAATATTCTAAAGACCATATATAAAGCAATTTGCAGTGAAATTGCTAAAAAACACCATATTTTTAGATTGAAGACTTCTGAGTTAAAGACTTGCATTTTGTGACTGATGATTGTATTATCTTCTCACATAAGTGCCAGGCAGTGTAGTGATTATCATCTTATCCATCAAAGAAATTACTATTATTTCCGCTCGTAATTAAGCCTATGAATATCCCCTACAACACTCACAATGCACTGTGTCAAACAGAATTCAAAAGCTAAATTAAAAGCAATTCTAAAGTCTAATGTGGTATTTTAATATTCTCCCAGTTATGTTGTTGCTGCCTTGAAGCAGCAGATTGACCAACTAGCCCAGCAAAACGTCCTCTTGTCAGTCAGTGGGGTTTTATACAATACAACAGTCTTTGTGCAGCAGCATGCTACCTGATTTGTAACTCTCCTGCAAATAGTATGAATTAGCTCCTTTACTAACAATGCTGTTTAAGGAAAAAAGTGAGGGTTATAACATTTTGCCTCCCACCATCCTCCACTTAAATTACAGCACAGCCTTTTTGTGTCTAAGCGTGTGTCCATGAGGCTTATAGTAAAGTCAAAGCAATACAAACTGCCAAGCTAATAAGGAAGTGTGTTTGCAGTGGAGCGAGAGCAGCAATATTCTGTGTTTTATTTGGCACGAAACAGGGGCCAAGATATCGAGGCAAGGTTGGAAGAGAGGGGAACAATTTCAGTCTAGTGTAAAAGTGGAGACTGAAGTCTCCCACACTGATTAATATGCACTTTCCTTTGAGTCAATGTCGAAGACTCCACACCACCTGCTTCTGCCCTTATGGCATGCCACCTGGGACATCTTATAACAAGCCTCAATGTCAGCTGCTACCGGTTCCCTTCAGTGAAGCACTAGATACTGTAGTGATGGACAGACACAAGGATTATTTAGAGCCTGAGACTATTCAGTCAATACAAGCAGATTTTTGACTACCAGAACAGGGTTTGTCCAGCGTCACATCCCTTCACTCAAAAATAAGGATTGACTGCTTGCCTGGGGCAAGGAAAATGCCAAGTCAGGCTTGTAGATCTAAAACTATTATGATAATCAGTAATTGTTGAAGTAATTTTTGTCATGCAAAAATAGAATAGAAAATGCTGTTTTCAGGTTCTCAAATATGGAAATTTCCTAATTTTCTCAGTTTATTATGATTAAAGGAGCAATATGTAGCAATTGCACATGCAAAAATGAGTATAGCAGTCCAAATAGTGTGGTTGGAGCCATAGACTATATTAAATAGGTTGAAATTTAATATATGATCTATGGTTGAAGTGAGTTGTTTCCTTCTGCCTTCTCTTCCCCAGATCTGGGGAATCTCTGCAGGGCAGAGAGCTTGCAGGAGCGCAGGATGTGCACAACATCGTAAGTTAACAATAACGAGCAACAGGTCTTGCACTGTAAGTTGATTAGTTTTTATCCTGAGAACAAAAGCTACTGCTCTGAAAATACTCACTCTGGACTTTGAGTTCAGCAGCTGCCTGCCAAACTCCATTAGCATTTTGCTCAATTTAACCATTATAAATATCTATGGCTTCTAAAAGATTATTAATGATTTCTTACAACTCATAAACACACACTTACATATTTGGCAAAAATTCTGCATTAATCTGAAACCTAATTAACATGAAACTGGCAAACAAATATTATAGTTATTCTGTCCCAGAATAGAAATTTATAAGGTAGACACAGCAGCTGCAACACTGCTGCCAGAGAAATGAGTATTTCAACTTAATATATTTCCTTGACATAATAAATATATTACAGATTTCTTGATTAAACAGAGTAGCTTTTAGTTTTTGACTGACAAACAAGGCATCCAAAGACATTTCCTTGGACCTGGAAACAGGGATGAGCATCTTTCACTATTTTCTGACATGTTAAAGACATTGCAGACTGAGATTAAAAATGACAATTCACTTTAGTCTTATTTTTACTGGGGCAAGAAAGAATTTTCTTTAGGCAAGTAGGTTTCTGACTCATTAGCCCGCTTCAGCGAAAAAAACATAATGTTGAAACCTGTTTTGGCTTTAGAATCCCTTTCATTTGAAACCAATTAAATACAAATATTGTATATATTGATGTATTCTATAAATAAAATCTTCCACTGCAGTTGAGTGCTTGTAAAAGAGGGCATCTGAGGAAGCTCTCTTTCTTTTCCCAAAGAAAAATACATACTCAAAGGTATTTGATTTGTACTTATTATGTTGATGTTCTATTTCACCGATATCTATTTGACGAAACATTGTGAATGGCTGTTGAAGTGTAATTTTCTCAGAGACACAGCAATAGCTTTATCAATAGTTCCTCTTTGATTGAATTCCAGCTTCAACAACCTGCAACAAATCAGCATTTGCAGACACCCACTAAGCAACACCATAATCATGTTTGGACTGAGAAAATCAAATTCTCAGTCAATTATCTTGGCCTCAATGGAACTGATAATGGCTGCTCTTAAGCAGTAAATTGGCACCGTTTAAATGTAAACACAATGTTTCACACTGAACGTGTTGGCTCGGTATATCAGGTTTCCATTTTCTGGGCCAGAGCCATTTTTTTCATGGGTGGGCACTGGTGGGGGTGGGAGACAGGACGCCGGTGTACAGAGGGGTTCTTGGACTACATTAACATTATCAGTAAATCCCATCGTACTAACAGAGCAGTAAACCGAATGCTGTGGCAAAGCCCCAGCTAGGCTCTCCGCTGGCATATTCTGCAGCCAGAAATGATGTGATGAAATCACAAAGGCTGTGTCACAGCACGACTGAAGACGATATGTTGTCTTCCAGTCAGTCAGGATGACAATGGTATATAGCGTTACACCTACACAGACTTAAAATACAGTGCCTCGCTGTCAGGCGTAGCAGCAAACATCATTCCATGTGAGAGTTTTCTGAATGTGAAAAATCTGTGGCTCTGCTGCACATGAGGTAAATGCTGGTAAGTCGTTCACAGTGACAGAATAGTTCAATTTGGAAGCTCAGGCTCTGCTTTTTCCAGCACAGATCATTTGTTTCTTAAACGTGATTCCCCAGACACAACAAAACCCTGATTAAGTTTTTGCATTTTTTTGTATTGATCGTCAAAAATACTGAAAAAAAGCCTCTGCACACCTGAATGTGTGACAGTAGTAGAAGTGTCGGAGGAAGATGCAGATAAAAGACAATGAGAAAAACTCCCAGATGTCTTCTCGCTTAGCCAACATATTTATTTAATGATGTTTTGTTCTAATTGACCTTCATTAAGTATGTGGACAGCATCAAAAGACTGCCATATATAGTATATACACACAGCTAATGACCCTCTTTATGGGAAACTTTTCTTCTGTGAGTGGATGATAAAAATGTGTCATTTTGACAGTGTTATGACACTGAACGCAAATCTAACATCCACGCAAGGCACCTGTTCCGCCATCTAGCACTGCCCAAAATTTGCAAAACTCTCGCAACATTTTCCTCGTGGTTTGGGTTAAAATAATCACTCTCCGCGAAATCTTTCGCAGTTCTGGGGATCCCTTCTAGACTTGACTGTGTCTGCCGTTTCCCACTGACAGTGACAGCATCATGGATGATTGGATTGACGATTTTAAGACAGAGGCACTCTTAATAAAGTAAAGGCTTTTGTTTGACATTGCTGTTGGAGCAGCTGAGAACTGCACAGGTTCTTCTCAACTTCCGAGACATTGTAATAAAATGTAACATTACATAAAAAGTAAATGCAAAAGTAGAAAATTGTTCACTTCTTATGACAATTCGCATTCAAGTGTGCGTATATTGCGGGGAGACACCACCACAATAACAGCAACTTGTTTACTTCCTCAAAAATCAACTATACATGATAAGCTGCTCAACTGGTGTTGCATATATTTGTAAAAACCACTCAAACTAAACTAGACTAAATATAAATTAGTTTTCTCTTTTCTGCAAAGCTTGATGTGTCTACTTTGACTTTTTTTTAAAAATATCTTTTACTGTTTTTTTTTGGAAGAATATGTCCCAGTTGAGCAAGTCATTGTATTTTATCCGTAGCCTCTAGAATTCCTTTTTATTATTTAAACTACACTGCCTGGCCAAAAAAAAAGTCGCCACCAAAAAAAAAGGTCATACACTCTAATATTTTGTTGGACCGCCTTTAGCTTTGATTACGGCACACATTCGCTGTGGCATTGTTTCGATAAGCTTCTGCAATGTCACAAGATTTATTTCCATCCAGTGTTGCATTAATTTTTCACCAAGATCTTGCATTGATGATGGTAGAGTCTGACCGCTGCGCAAGCCTTCTCCAGACATCCCAAAGAATTCTCAGTGGGTTCAGTCATGGAACTTGTGTGTGCCAATCCAATGTGTAAAATATGTCACCATAAGCTCCTAACAGTCCTCGCTTCACGTAGCCAATCATTCCATGGAGATTTCTCTTGAATTGAATCTGTGGCCTGCTGACATGAAAATCCTTGATGAATACCTGTCAGTACAGAATAGTTCAGGAAGTCAGCTGCTCTTTTTGCCAGCACATATTTGTTTCTAGACTGACCAACTGCAGCAACCCATTAGTATTTTGCATTTGAACCCAAACGAGCCTTGCAACAGTGGACATTAGGGCTGAGGAAGTGCATCAAAGTACCTTGCTCCCATTCTTCTCCCTGATGCCAACATCACTTTGAATGATTTTGTTAATTGACCTCTTTAAAGTACCACATGCAAACAACTTCCATATAGTAGATCAACTTAATGCTCCTAAATGAACTTTTTTCCTGTAGTATAATAAAAGTGGTATTTGCTTATAACTGGCTAAACACCAGCTGAAAGGCACGTTCCCCAATCCACTTGAAATTTCCCTTCGCATTGTCCCTCTGTTGGAAAATCCTCTTATCTTTCGCAATTCGATGCCTCTGACTTGTACTTTTGTTCCTTTCCAATTGACAGTACACATCATATGTTGGATCGACGATTAACGATCATATCAAGGCTTTTTTTGCACATTTGCTGTTGAAGAGAATGCAAGGTTCCTCACAATCTTCCGGTTTTTAAAATGTTACATTCATAAAATTGAAGTAGTTTTGCAATCTCCTTAGATGATTCCTCGCATTAATGCATGCATGATTTGACCCTTCTACAAAACAGACAACATCTTTTACACCCAAAACGGATTATCATATCGCTCATGGTTGTTTGCAAATTGAAAAACCACTTCAACAGATTAGGCTTAAATAAACTTGTTTCCCTGCAAACTGATATGTCCACTTCTAAAAAACAATCTTTACCTTTTTTTTGAAGAAATTCCAAGTGGCAATTTTTTTTAGTCCGTGGCCCCAGTTATAAATATGGATGTCAGTGTAATAATTTATTGGTGTATTGACATATATTCTGCTTATTCAACATTCAGGTCTTGCGACTGTTTAATGGCTTGGGGGATCGATGTACTGAGTGTTGGATGATATTTATGATGATATATTATGATACTTGGCCTTTTTACTTTTTGACTTTTGGGGATGTGAGGTTACATAAATATTTCAGATTTATTGTATCATTTATTGTATATTTTTAATACTATTTGTCTGGCTGATGATACATTGAGCACTTCCAGGTGATCATTAATGAATCATTTGAAAACTGAGGCAGCTTCTATGGCTGTACGTATATGAGAATGTTCTGACGCTGCCTACCTTTTTTCATACTTCGTTCTCTTTGACCGTTTCATGAAGTCTTGCTCCTGTTGTTGCTCTGTTGTACTGGTTTCATTTATATACGAGACATTCTCTAGAAAAACACTGTTCTTATTTCACTTTCCTGAACCAGCAAATAGCCCAAAGCAACAAACCACCTTCTTTGACATTCTCACTCTCAGTTTTCACTAGAAATAATGAGGCTTATGTCAGCCAGGAAGACGACCATTTGACTCATCTGTCAATAGTAAAGCCTGAGGATCCTTCAGATGTTCTTTTCGTGCCATGCTACCCTGTGTAAGACGCTCATTGATTCTCTCAAATGACCTGCGTCTTCAATAAATGACCTAAACAAGTTCAGTGTAGAAATGCCCCTAACATGAAGGCAATAACTATCTAACAATGTAACCTATATGTACACAAGAGCAGTCTGTTGTTTGAGAGACTGGGAGTTTGATTCTCTTCTCTGCATGGACTATTGTGGTGATGTAGATAAGCATTACTCATGTTGAAAGCACAAAACACTATCCTCATTCAAAGACATGTGGAAAGTTCAGATTGTTCATGCCAGCAGCAGGGCTTTGCACGATGTTCTTTGTTGTTATCACTCCTGCACATATTGCACTGATCTATGACCATGTTGAATAAGGAAGTTGCAGCCTCCTGCTGCTCTGGACTGATTGAAATGGTTCACAGTGTTTCAACGCGCTCTTCGAAGAGATTTTTCACCCTCTACTTTCCCATTTTGCAGCTTGATTCCAGCTGGTCTAATGCCTCTCGCCTATTCCTCGGAATATTGTGATTAAAGCGCCAGTATTGAAATATTTAACCTTATAATAACAGCTTCAAAATCATGGTGGCAGTACACTGGCTTGTAGTAGGGAGAATGGCAACTCTTGCCATTGGGTTGAGCAAGTATAATCTCTCGCGAAACATGTGCAATGCTTTACAGCACGTCGTCATACACCTCCAACTATGTGTCTTCAGATAGCTATGAGAAGAAGCTAGCTCTGTATTCTGTGGACATCATGGCAGAGCGAAGAGACTGAAGACAACGTTGACAGAGGAGGCTAAGAAGAGAAAAAGAGACAGACTGAGCAAAACGCTGAGTAGGAGTAACTGTTGCACTTTTACTTGTTGGCAAAAGCTTAGTGAAATAAAAGCCTGCACGACAGATGCCGAGCTGGCCTTCTTGCTGCTGTACTAGTAATTATTATTAGCTGGCTCGCTCTGTCTTGTATTGTCTCGCTTGATGTTTGGCTGTTAGCTAAGCTGTCAACTCCCCAGTATTGCTAGTTCAAAATAGAGATATCATGATAAGAGAATTTTAAACTTCAATATAATGATTGTATAAAAAAAAATGATACTTGATACCACAGCTAAAAGAAAAAAAAAAACAATCCTAGGCACACAAAACAGATTTCTTTTTCTTTTTTTATCAACAACGTGAAAAAAAAAAGTCCCTGAACGCTGTCTGGTTTTGCTGCCATGAGCCAGATTTCAAGCAGGACTATAATGATGGAACTGAACTGAGGTCTTGAATGAGCACTTAGTATCAAAAGTAACAAAGCTTTAAAAAAAGGATCTCTCAAATAGGGATGAATGATTTTGAAGAAATATCTAATTGCAGTTATTTTGACTGATGCTGCAATTGTGATATGATTTGTGCTAGTAGAGGAAAGGATCATTTTCACATCATTATTCTCATTTTCATAGAAAAACACATTCAAATTCTTTTTTTTTTTTTTTCAAGGATCTGTACTACACGGAGATGTCCTCTGAAGTCTAGAGAATGATGTGTTGCCCAGGACAGTCAGCTCTGCAGCACCACAGTATTTTATTTAAAAAGGTATTCTGACACACATTTCACCTTTAACAAATATTGCACATCCTGCGATTTGAAAATTGCAGTCGAAATTCTGATTAATTGTTCAGCCCTGCTATCAAATGTTAGTGTTGTATTGTTTTTTAAACATTTGGTTTATTGAAAAGGTAATATTAAATCTGACAAATCTTAGTTCCAAATACTTCAAGTTCGTCAACAAAAGCACGTTACAGTGTTCATGAGGGGGCGGTCAAGGCATGATTTGTATTCACGACAGTGGTGTAAAAGTGAATTGCACTCAGAAACTGTAGAATCGCCGAGTTGCAAAAAAATACCAATAGACCTTTTTCACTGCAGTCATGTTGATATGGAATAGCAGGGCAAATACATATGGATGGTGGAGTTCACTCCACACCACAGCTGTAAAGTTGTGGTGTGGACCCTGTCAATCACTTCAGCTGTATTTACAGTTATTGTTCTTGGTGTGGACGGCCCTCAACTCTGTTTGACCTGAATGTGGCAGAACTTACCATCATGGGTAACACCTGCGTCAACTCTGCAATTTCATGTCAACATGGCTGCTGTGAAAACAGTCTCTTCTTGTATAACAGGGGTTTAACTGTTAACTGCCGATCCTACAGAAATGATGGTAGCCATACAGGGAGGGAGAGTCTGCTGAATTTATACTATGCACTCATCTTTCACAAGCACAATCCACAAGAACATGAAGCAACCACTCAGAATGCACGCACCAAACTAGCACAAAGAGGATACCATTCAGTAAAGAAAATAAAATCATCCTCATGTTGATGAGCAGCTGGTCAAATCTCTAAACTCTACCTATTGTTTCTTTCCAGGCTAGGGCTGCACGATTTGGTAAAAAAGTCATATTGTGATTATTTTGATTGGTGGACATGATCAGTTTTGCATTACAATTTACACGTTCACTGAGAAAAAAACTATTAAAATTGTGATGATGTGATATTTTTTGAGGTCTGAACCAAACAAACATGTTTTCTTTCATTTGGAGAACAAGATTTTTAGGCCAGGTCATCTCTGCAGCACTACAGTACCTCATTATAATGCTGTTTTCTCACACATTTTTCCTTTTTCAAAATAAATTGCAATTTGGTTCTGTGATTTGGATACTGCACTTGGCCATATTGTAATTTTATTGCAGTTGCGATTAATTGTGCAGCCCTACCTGTCTTTAATTCACCAGAGGAATCCAGCTCGCCCAAACACAATTGTAAGTAAAATGGGCGGAGGCATTGCAGTCACTAGAAAGTGTTCCTGTCCCTCTGTACAATCATATACACTGGGTCAGTTTTCTACATCATGTTTTGTGTCACCAGGACTATTGTTCGACAGCATGATTGTCTGCATCCACAACAAACCTTGCAAAATCACAAGTTGCACATAACAAGGCTGCCAGACTTGTTCTGAGCTGCTCTATCAGATCGAGCACCAAACAGCTGCACTCCGGCGTCTCACGGCTCACCACTGAGCAAAGAATTTCCTCAAACTTGGCCACTGTCTTCATCTGGACTATTAACTCAAAGATGCCAACATTTCCATTTGACTAAACAGTTTACTGCAAGAACACACATAACCACAACACTGGATTTGTTGTAATGGTTACACTGTGGTACCCAGCCCAAGGACTAATTCATTCATTGAGAAAAACTTTTACAGAGCCGTAGTACACTGGAATAATTAACCTTTAATAAAAAAATTGTTTAACTTTTAAAAAGAATATGCAGTGGCATTTAATGGCATGCAGCTCCGTGATGTTTTTTGCTTCATATAAACTGTATAGTTCTCTTCCTTTTTAAGAATTTTAATGAATTACATATTGATTTTAATAGCATTTTTACCTCAGGATATGTACAGTGTTAACTGCCTTAATGTATTGATTATATTGATGCACTTTTTAATGCCATCAATGTTTATTCATGTAATGTATATGTATGTGTATGTAATGTTCGATGTTGACACCTGGAAGACTAGCTGATTGACATGACATCTGCAAATATGGATCCTTTAAATAAACAAATACACAAATCACAGATTACACTGCAAGGTGCAAACTATAACTATATATAATTTTAAAAATTTAAGCAGACCTGAATTTAAGCCTACATAACCAAACATTGGTGATAAAGAAAAAGACCAATGAGTAAAGAGACAAACTCACAGAAAATTGAATTATTGTGTTCTGCAGTTTGCAAATGTACTACAATGAGACTCGCCATTCAGCTTCTACCATTAGCAGCAATTGTTTACCAGGAAAGCTCTGAAATAGCTGCTGTACACGACCTTCTCAGTACAAAGTAAGCAGGTAGCTCACACGAATGTCTAGCAGCTAATGTTAAAGTCCAAGAAGTCAGGAGACCAAAACAGACCTATGAGGTGAGTGAATGCTGAACTTACATTTGACAGCTGGCCAGAAACATAGCATGACTCCAGATGCCCCATTAACGTTGCTCCATGGCTACTGGATGTGTAAGTAAGCAACTGTTTGCTAAAAAACAGGTCCTCCAACTAAAATTGCTCATAAAAAGGTGAGCTGCAAGAAGCATCATGATGTGACGTGTCTGCCCTCATTTGCCTTACAGACTCAAACCCACACAGGTGTTTTCACTTCACTGGCTGATTAGACTGGGGTTGAAGGTGGGTGGAGCTAGATGAGGTCACCAAAACTAATACACCAATAAGAATTATATAATTATATGTTGTCCCTCCCTAACAGCTGCAACAGGAGAGTAAGAGAGCTGTCAATCAAACACAGCTTCTACAGTAGTGATACTGAACTTGTGGCCTGTGGGCCAAATCTGCCCCCCCAAAAGGGTGCTGGGTCGCCCTTCAATCACTTTCTTATTCACACCTGATTCACACTGGGAAGTTTTTTGATTGTTTATACATTAGTAAATACTGTTTCTGCAGGGTTGCAAATTGTAAGCACTTTCTCTAATTGATCATTAGTAAGATTAACAATCAATGAATTGATTGTTATTTTTAAAAACCATAAAAAATATGCTTATACCAAATAAAACCAAATGTGTTTTTTTACTCTCTTAATCAAATATTTATCTCTATGGAAACATATTGGATGATCTCTAACAGCATTACATTGCTTATGAAACACATAAAGATGCAGAGCATGCTCATAAAAACATCATTTTATACATTTTTTGTCATATTTGATCTATATTTGATAGTAGATTGATTGCATTTTAATTAAAATGTTCCTTCAAATGTAACCAAAAACTCTGGTTTAAGCCCTGCCCTTCATATAGGCCTGGTGTCGATCCTTGTACCAAGTTAAATTAGTTAATTTAAAGTAATAAGTCAGTTTATTTGACAACAAAGAATTTCAAAGAAAGATGAGTTATTGTCATTTTATGTATTTATTTATTTAATTAATTTGTCTTATAAACCTTATATATATATATATATATATACATATATATATATATATATATATAGAACTGGCCTCCTGTCATTTTGCAAATGTGGCCCCCAGCCAAGCAAGTTGTGCATCACTGTTCTGCAGCTTGTCTAAATAATAAAATAAGTGAAAACGTGTGCATACATTGCAATAAAAATGCTGAAGCAAAATGCTGTTGTTTTTGTATTGATTAGCCCAACGAGATGCAGGTTAAATAATGTCAGTGGACATTTTAAGCTACTGGTTTCAGCTGGCCAAAGTAGAACTCTTTTACTTGTTACTGTAAAATGATCCTCACCTATTTATCACCTGATAAGTGGTCGCAGTATTAACATGTACTGACATCATCCCTGTTTTCACTGCAGTCAGGGTGACAGAATGGTCTCTGAAATGCACCACATGCAGGGCCACAGTTGACTGACATTTTAATGTCAACTTCCTCATGTTCTCGTGTGCAAAGAAAAGGGTAGGATGTCATTTTCCAGACTGTAAAACATGTCAAGTATGCCGCAGACATAAAATACATGTACATGGCCTCAGGCCTGCTCCAACAATGTGGGAGCTGACATTAAATATTGAAACAGAGAGTTTAATATTGCTTCATGCACACTCTTAAATTCATACAAAGTCAGTGTAATGTACCCGTAACAAAACATCCTCTCAGTCTGTGTGTATATGAACTTACAGCATGTACTATTATTTTGAATTCTTGTTTGTCTCCTCGCACTGCCAATGTGCTGCCAGTATGAAAGGCAAGCACAGAACACAAACACAAGCTAGACCAGACAATAAAGAGAATACAATGACAAAATGCAACTTCATAAATGCTATCAAAAATTAACACACAAAAAAACATCCAATACACAATCCACAATCTTTTAGCCTGACATGCAAGTGTACGCTTATTCTCTGTGGAGTGAAGTAAGCAGCAGATTTTTTCTTCTTCTTTTGTTTTATTTGCATCAGTGTTGTTTTAGTGTCAGACTGTGGTGTTGGGAAATCTCATCTAGTGTTTTGTATTGTGCAAATACCGTGTGTAAGGATTTTACTACAGGAGACACAGAGACAGAGGTTGGTGCCACTTTGAAAAGTGAAACACAGAACAGGTCAATATGTTGAAGCATATAAAAACAAAATAATAATACTAATAAAATCACATTTTTCAGTAAATATATAAATAGAAAGAAGACTGAATATGCTTTTGAGTCATCCGTGATGAATCTCTCGTCTCAGTAATAACACAGTCACAAAACAGGCTTTTCAAGAGTTTTGGTATTACCCAAAAGCAAACAATATTTTAAAAAGAAAAAAGAATAACAGTGCAATTCCAGCTGTTTTTATTTTGACTGCGATTTCCAATTTTTCTCTTTCCTCTCCTGCTTTTTAAATTCTCAAAAGATGATTCAAATAAAAATCCAATCAGTTGTTTCATGGAGAGCTACAGACATGTCACTTCTCTGGATGTGCAGGCAAGTCTGAATACACAGTGTAAATTAAAAAAAAGAAAAGGAAAGAAAGACAAAAGTTTTTCATTATATTGATTGTTTGCTCCAAAATTAGAAATTGTGAATAATGAAAATTTATCATCTTTTACAGTTTTTTCAAGTCTTTAAAGAGAATATATGTAAATACATGAAGAATATATGTAAAGTAACATCATTAACAAAGACTGTCATCTTTAATTACAAATATGTGCAAAAAATAAAATAAATAAATAAAACCAACAACAACAACTAAAATAAACAAATCACATTAAAAGAAAACACACACATAAAAATAAACAAATGGACAAAAAACAAAATAAAACAAGTGCATCATAGTTCAGCCAAGCATAGATGGTTCACAGCTCCAAGCCAGGTAAACTGATCACATAATTAATTAAAGGTTAGGCTCAGGTTTTATGAACGGGTGCATCTTATTGTTTCCAGCTTGATCTTGATCATAGTTGTATATATTTTTACTATATTACACTTGTTAATATTATACCAGCAATCCCTATATTTGTAAATCTACTCATGAATTGTGCATGCTGGACTCCACTCTCAATAAAATGTTTGAATACATAAGTGAAATGTGCAGAGGGAAAATTATATATACCATAATATACACTGCATACCACTGGCCCATTTGTCTCCTCTGTCGACCATATGCAATCGCTGGCCTGCATAGCTTATGATGTAAATTGGTGCAGAATTACAAGTAAGGATGTAATGCAGAGATGTCTCATTACACAGGGACACATTTGCTCTAGGACAATAGTGGAAAGCTGCATCCATGCGAGCAACAATTATCTTGCTTTATTGTGCAAAGAAACTGAAAGCGGTCAGGGTGCTCTAAACTGCAGCTGATAAGGAAGGTGTTGGATATATTTGATAATTATTGTAAACCTGCTAATGAATGGAACCAAACACAGCACAACATATAGCTTCTATATTATCTGGAGTCAGTTTTAGGTTGTATTTAAACATTTCAAAAGACAGTATTATATATGAATACTGTATACTGTGCTTGTTAGAATATATGGAGAGCACAATGTGTGGCAGGACACGGTAAAATGTCTGCAACTTGGGAATATTTTAAATTGGAAAATGAAGGTAACAACCAGTTGAAATGTCTGCACTGCGAGCATTTTGTGCAGTAACAGCGCTGCGTTCAATACTGCCAATTTGATATGGCATCTAAAAAATCAGTATTTAACAGACAACAGTGAGTTCACTCAGGATACTCAGGAAAGGCTGCACCAAAGCAGCAAAAATTGGAGGATACTTTTATTGTAAAAGGGGAGAGAAATTTCACCTGACAAGGTCAAAAAGACAGAGAATCAAATTTAGTTCATCCCTTTCCATGACCAGACCATCTCTGTGGTGGAGGATACAGGTTTCCACTGTCTTTTGGAGCCTCTGAGGTAAGTCTTGGAGAGAAAACTATGGGTATATGTATCATAGACATGTCATCAACAGCAATAACGAAAGACTTCAAAAAATTATTGATCCTTTCACTTAAATGCGTTAAATGCAAGTGGCTATGAAAGCACATAAGGAATAGGCCCCAGCTCTTAAACAGCCTGTCATGTCCCTTGATAATGGAGCATGCTACAAGTGACACTGAACAGCCAATCATTTAATAGATAAACCCAAAGCATGTGCCCTCCCAGGCTCATGAACAGCCTATCATATCCTAAGGTGTTATGACTGGCACACAAACAGCCAATCATTTAACAGGTGTGTTGTTCGGTTGCCCCACTGACACGTGAGACAACAGGAACAGTGACAAAATGAATGCAGATTTTTTTTAAAAACAACAGCTGGTTAGCTCACCAGTATGGAAGATTTTTTTTTCTTTAAGTAAGACAACTCTCTGAGGGTGTTTTGTATCAAAAGGAGCCAGCTGAGAAGGAGGAGATGGAAAGTGTTGCTGAGCAGGTGGAGGTCATGCTCGGCCTATGGCCACCCCGAAACGACTCCGGATAAGGGGATGAAAATGGATGGATGGATGAAATATAAGAAGACTGTTGTGTGCAAATTGCAGGAATAGCTTCTAGACCCAGAGTGGCAACAAACTCATTTTATCACCATAGGTGCATCCACCCTTTACAGGACACAACGGACTGTCAGTCACGAGTTACATATGATCATTTTCTATATCTACCAACATGAAATATCACTATAGTGATAGTTGTATCACCTAGATCTATTCTGGAGCCATGGTATTCCCTACCCCTCCTAATCCTAATGCTACATTAATGAAGCTTAGCGTAAGTTCAGTGAGGAAGACCATCCTACTTCCTCACTCATCCGTAACTGTCTTTCTCTCCCTGCTCTCTCTTTACCCACTTATTCTCAATCAGCTATCCATGGGCTTTCACCCGTGAAGTTAACCAACCAGAGTTAGCCACAGTCTCCACCAGCCAATCATGTCGTGTGCCAGAGCTTTAAATCTGTTCTCCTCTCTGCCGCTCTCAGCTATCATTTCCGCTCCTCCACTCCATTCTCCTCCAGTTCTTCTAATCCAGTGTCCAGGTTGAGCTCATCAGAAGTCCAGTCCTCATCTCATCCAGATCATCAACCATCACTTCACCACCACCACCACCACCACCAATGTCTAGACTCCATGGGGGGACACCCCCTTTATCCTGATGATGTCACGATGGAGTCTAACCACCAAAGACCTTTCACATTTCTCTCTAAATCGTGCACGTGTCAAATAAATACACTCGTACACTCAGAACGAGTCTCTCTTGATTGAAATGGAATTGATGAGAGCTATCTACAGTACAAAGACATCTTTTAGTTTGTTTATTTGGTAATTTTGTTATTAAAAAAATGAAAGCCAATACTGTGCTAAGTGGAATTTTTATAGGAGCCATACACAAATATTTTCAGTTTGTTTATCTTGTTATTTTGAAAAAACAAAAACAGGAAACAAACACAACAACAACAACAAGAAACAGCTTTTTTTTATAGTTACTCAAACATCAAGCATATAAAATGGATTGATTTCAATTACTTTAATGTACTTGAAATGTGCACTGTGCAACTGTATTGTCTAGGAAATACAAGAAATATAGCAGGGCTCAGTGCTGGTAGATTCTTACTGTTATATGACTCAGATCGGGGGCTAAAAAACTTAATTGGGACATCCCTAATTTAAAATGTTTAAATTAGTCATGATTGAATGAACTGCTGTGGAATTAAGACTTGAAGAGTTTAATTTGAAAGTAGAAAAATTATGCCACAGTAGAAAAAAAGTTCAGGCTGAAAAATAAGAATCTAAGATAAAAATGTTGGTTGCTCGTTAAAGTTTTTAAAAGCCCTGAGAATAAAAATAACAATATTCAACGAGTAACCTGTCAGCTTCCAGTTAAAGTAAGACTTCTATTCAACAATTAAATGAGGTTACAGGATGATAAGAAAGAAACTATACATGTTGTCTCTTTAATGTTAATTGCACAGCCACTATAAAGACACTTACAGTCTTTCTTTTGTCTGGTTCAATGTTAGTTCTCTACTGTGTGTGTGAGAACACACATCAATATTTAATGCCACAAAAGGGCAATCCCATTTTCTCATCCCACCAATTGGTATAAAAACAAGGATGCAGTGCTTTGGCTGCCTTTCCAGAAGAAGACAGAGAAAGAGCAAAACAGGGATGAGCTTTAAGCTGTGGCTCCGCTCTCCAGAAAGTCATTAGGTCAGAGAAGTGTGGAGGATGGTCGGCGAGGGGCCTTTAATAATGAAGAGCTTGTGATCCACAGGGAAACACCGCCTGAAGCAGACGTTCACACTGAGGCAGCTATGGAAATGAAAGATTTTGAGGTGCAGAAAGGTCCCACAACAAACTAAAAGAAACGGGCTGGCTGTAACACTCCTTAAAGTGATAGCTGTTTGATTTGGTTGACAGCGTTTTAATCTCAGACAGAATCATTCTCATTCCTGAAAATTACACATAATGTCCAAGCAACGCATTTTAATTTCCATGTGAAGAGTTTCAAGAGTACAATAGTTGTGAAGGTTCCTCAAGTCAAATTCAAGCACTTTTCAAGCATCTTGCTGGTGCATTTTTAAAGTTTTCCAGCAACATACAGCTGTGGTAAACTGACATTTTTTCATTTCACAGTATAGTCATAGTTTTGATTTAGAATGACTATGGAGTTGATATGTTGCCAAAAAATAGAAAGTTTACCCATTCTTGAGCAGCATTCGCATTTTTTCAAACCAGGAAGTGAGACAGGGGCCCTTAGGGTATAGCTAAACCTTTTTATGCCTGATTAAATCAGGTTTTTGTAAAAATCTGATGGATATGACAGAATCTACTTCAAGGGGCCAACATTTTCATTTTAAAAAATCAGTTGTAAAGCAAAGATGTTCATAATGGCACATTTTTAGATGTTATCAGCAGGTATTGTTAGTTTTGAAGGCTTTTAGCACATTTTTAGGGGCCGGGCAGCCTAAGCTGCCAGGACCCTATTGTAATCCTGCATGTTCTTCTTTCTTTCTTTCTTTCTTTCTTTCTTTCTTCTTCTTCCGAGGAAATCCTACTTCCCATGCACGAAAAATGACCAAACTTTGCACAAAGGTCCAGTCCCATGTCAGATTGCCTCAGCTTCAAAAACAGGCCAATAGTCCTGATGGTGGCGCTACAGCAAGCCTCTAAAGTTCAAAATTTTGAAAATTCATAATAAATCAACCATATGTGCTACAGATTTACAACTTTCACCAAAATGTAGCCCCAATACTGAAGAAACTTTTGTACATTTAAACCTATTGCAAATTATGAAGTCCATCACTCTGTTTTTTTCAAAAACTGTAAAACTTATTAAACCTATCTCCTCCCACAATTTTTGCTCAATTGGCACCAAACTTGCTACAGAGCATCTTCAGACTGTCCTACACAAACAATCCACACAGATTTTTGATTTATTGAAAATTGAGCATACAGTGCATCAAAATGTTTGACTGTAAACGGTATTATAAACATATACTTGCAAATTCTTGCTAAATACATTTTCAATGTTCATGAAAAAAATGACAAAATTTTGGAGTCATGGTAGATGATGTTTGGAAAATATCAGAATTTTATCTCAAAAACTGAATTTTTTACAGCATTTTGAATTTCACTCTCATGCGAACAATTGGAGTCAGTGCAAAAATGGCATTTTTAAACATCAGTTTTTCACTTTTGGAGCCAATAAATCATTGTTAAAAACTAATGACCAACATCTCCATGCTGTCTAGATGCAATTTGTGTATTTTGGGATTTTTGTCTCAATAACTGAATTTTTGACAGCCATTTGAAATCTGCCTTTACATGCTAACAGCTGCTGTCTTGCACACAGGTGACTGGCTTAGTCAATTTGTGAAGCTACAAGTGGTGTTTCCATTTGCCAATTAGCTCAGTGAGATAGAGGATGGTTCTTGGTGTTGAAGGTTGTGAGTTCAAGCCTCAGCTTGTACAACATTTCCATATGAGAAATCTACCCAAACTTTTCACAAAGGTCCAGTCCCATGCCAGATGTCCTCAACTGGAAACACAAGACAATAGTCCTGATGGTGGCGCTACAGCAAGCCTCTAAATTTCAAAACTTTGAAAATTCACAACAAATCAACCATATGTGCTACAGCTTTGGAACTTTCACTTTGAAATGTGCTTTTCCATGGCATGGATGGCTGCTGCCTGGCACCCTGATCCTTGGCTTAGTCAATTTGTGAAGCCACACATGAACTGTCACTTGCCAATTAGCTCAGTGAGATAAAAGACGGACTTCGGTGTCAGAAGTTGTGAGTTCGAGCCTCAGCTAAGGCAGAATGGACTTTCAAATGTGAAAGCCTTATGTTCAGGTATCATGCTATGTGGATTACAGACTACTAAAGTTAAAATAATTATGATTCAGGGAGTTTTGGGAAGAGACAAATACTCTTTATCAACACGTTTCCCTGTTATCCCTTGTCTCTTTTCCCTGTTTATTTGGCTTAGCTATCAGTCAATATGCAGAGTCTCTTGTGCCAGAAATTGTGAGTTCAAGCCTCAACTGATGTAAAATGCACATTAGATTGCCACCTTTTTTTCATCTTCCTACACTCTGCTTGTTGCTCAGAATTGCCTAATTTTGCCTAAAATTGCCCGGCCCCGACCATTGCTGCGCAGCAGCTATAATTAAATTTGAAGTTGTTAATTCTTGTCTCTGACAAGGGTGTTTACTGGCACAGAGCCAAAATTAAGCAATACAAAAATTTCTCAAATTAACGAAACTTCATATATTTAAAACTTTAAAGAATAAACTTTCACCAAAAGATTGGAATTTGAGTTTTGATATTAAAAATTCTTCTAAAGGTTCTTTTTTTGAAGGAAATTGCCTGGCTGAGCCAACATCCAACTTTATTTCTTTATCTGAAAAGGGAACTATTCAGTCAGGTAGCGATTATTTGGAAAGTAAAGCATTTACAATTTAATGCAGTTCCAAGCACTTTTTTCAAGGATTTCTAGTACCCGTACAGACCCTGATTATTGGAAAAAAAAATAAAATAAATAAAAAATAAAAAAAAAAGAGAAAACATTCAATGCATCAAAAATAAGCCACATAACAAGTTCAACACGCAGTGGAGGAACTGGGCACATCAAAATACTGGGCAGATGCAAATCCCCTCCCGGGTCCCTCTGGCTTTGAATGAACATCCAAATTTAGGCCTTGGTAGTAATTTAGAGGAGCAGACTAGCAGCTCCACTGGCTGATGCACATGTGGCACATTCTATATTCTCGAACAGTTTTACAGCAGGACTCTATTCATGTTACAGTGTGAGCAATGGGGCTTGACAATCTATCAGATGTCACATTCATAAGCTCGAGCTGACCTGTGTTACATGCTTCTTTTTTTAGCAATAAGAAAGCAACATCATTCTTATTCCTTTCGGTTTCATATCTTTAACAATAAAACCAGCGACTTATCAAAGCATACAGACCTGCAAAGGGCTGCGTTATATTAACATTACCCTTTTCACCAAGGATGCATTGATGCCATTCTTCTCTCTCAATAGTGTACATACTCTCGGGTCGCCTTTTTTTCTTATAAATCTGTATCACTGTGTGTGGAACTGATTAAGATCATCCTTCTTTGTGTGAGGTAACAAGAGGCTGTAACTACACATCACTTCTGAGTGTTTGCACACCTATAAAAAAACTGAAGAAACAGTGTTTAAAAGAATAGATCCTTTGGGAAATATGTCTATTCTTGCCGAGAGTTAGATGAGAGGAATGCCACCACTCTTGTGTCTGTCCCTTAAAGCTAGTACAAGGAGTTTTTAACTGGTTATGAAACAGTCTTAATTTAATACTGATGCCTGAATATGACCTACATAAGCAAACAAGACCATCTGTGAGAAGATCGGCTATTTGTGTATTTCTTAATACCTGCCAAAGGGTCAGATTCTCCTTGAAATCAGATTGAAACAGGCCTGCGTTGAGGCCAAAGTTACAGTGAGTGGTGCATTAGCCAGTGACAAAGAAGCAAGAAGAGATTTTTATTGAGTTTTATTTTTGATGTAATTATTTTGTGCTTATACTAGCATTTTTGTTTTAAATACGATGTTATAGCTAGGAGCTTACTTTAGCATAAAGACTGGTAGCTTAGTTTGTTCAATTTGTAAAAACAAACAAACAAAAAAATCAAAATATTAGTACATAGTACATATTAGTCCCCCAAGGCAGGCAAAGCTGATCATCATAACAACACTATTTCAGCAGTTGGGAAACAACATAGACATGGGTGTTTTGGTCTTGAGAAGCTGCAGCCTTTGTTCACTGACAAACTGTAACCTGCACTGTACATTTACTGCCAGATGGACAATTTCACTGTGCACCTCTTCCTCTGGTCAGCTCGCATTCTGCTTCAATAACCTTTGTCAATAAATCATTGCATGGGTTTGTGAGCTGTCACTTTTGAGTAAATGAGAACTTGTGATCATTATTGATGGTAGCTTGGCTATTTAAAAATGGCGGTTTGTGCAAGATGTCCTGTGTCACATGACCTGTTGTCACATCACCATTTGGTATCTACTCTGCTGGCTTGGAACCTCAACGGAGGTGATACCAAATAAAGTACCGAATACCACATACTATCTCTAATGGAAAGTCAATAAACAGCAAGTGAAGTAAAGTGGTGCTGAGCTGTACCATGCAGTGGAAATACCGCTCATCTTTTGGTCAGGTACAATAACTTCCTGGAAATAACTGCAGCCGGCCCCGAACAGAAGATAATCTGGCACAAAGCCCCTTGTAAAACTTCAATGTGTCATTTCTATACCTTTGTTTTTGTCACTGTAATGAAACTAGACCTGTATTTCAGAGGTGCTGGTACTACCATGCCACATCCAAAATTCCAAACTAACATGCTATGTAGTAGCCAAATTAGTATGCAAGGTTTTTTTAGTATGTCTGAAACCTTAGGGTCAAATCAATAGTATGCAAGGTGCAAACTATTTCTGCAGAAATATTACATTATGCAAGCACTGGACACTACTAATTTATCAAACAATGCAATGCAATAGTGACAACAACAGCAAACACCATAACAGACAAAGACAGTGACTGTGACGAGGTAGCTCTGTGTAATGTCAATAACCCCTGAATTTAAATCTAAGTAAAGTTTCACTTTGCAAGGCTACTATTTTTTTTAATGAGTTCATTGTTGGTGCTGGTTACCATAGTTTGGCGTCTCCAACCAGTAAGGAGGCTCTCAGGCTAACAGTGTATCAAAAAGAAACATGCTGCTTTTGGGTATATAGAGCAGAGTATGTGATTTTAGACACAGTGCCAGTCTTTGTGCTAAGCTAAGCTAACCATCTCACCATGGCAACAGCTATAAATAGGCTATGTTGCTTCTTTTTTTTATTAAGGTGTGATGGACTGGGGGTGCGTCAGCTCGGGGTGCAGAGTCGGGAGCATGGCCTAAAACATTTGGTAACTGCTGTTGTAAATTGGGAACTTTGCTCAATACAACAAGATGATGCATTACAAGCTATGTCAATGGTATGAAATGGCACACACTCCCTGTCTCCTAAGGGAGCACAGACTGAGGTGTACAGTACACTAGAAGCAGTACAAATTTCAGGTTTTCACCTTGCCATTCATTTTATCTGCTAGCTTAATGTGCTTAATATTGTAATAGAGCATATCTGTGTCGCCAGATCTTGTCAGAGTGTGCTCCTGAGACAGGTCTGGCACAAAGTTAATTTTCTCCTAATTTGTCTGTCAGAAATAAAAAAAAAATGCAATTTTAGTGTCAGAACTTTCAGAAGATATGTGGCTTGTGAAAAATGGGTCCAATATTTACTTTGGTGAAAAAAATGGCTGCACTGAATTTAACAGACCCAGGACCTGCCGCTGGTCTTCTAAATGAAATGACTCTAAATTGCACCGTGTCCTTCCTGAACTGTCTCTGATCTCATGGCTGTAGCTTTGTATTTACCGGACAGATGTGAGAGTGGTATTGATCACCTCATCTAACTCTTGGCAAGACAGCGAATAAGCGAATTTCCCAAAACGCGAAACAATTTCTTTAATGTGCATCATTCACATCTGATTGATGCCCAATCCATTTAATAAGGTTAGTATTGATGCCAATAACGATTATTTTTTTTAAATCCCTGTTTGTCACCACGAGTAACAATTTCAGGTCTCTATTTCGCTGCTTAAAACTTCAAGTTCAATTCTGGCAAAGACATCACCCCGAGACCTCCTTAGGGATACTGTAACCACAGAGATAAGCGACATGTCCTGTGTGAGGAGTGTCTTGAGCAGACAGATGCTGGAGCCTGACCTCTGATAACTGTGTCAGGGAGCTTGGCGTGATGGCAGAGAAATCGAAAAAACTGGTGCACTCAGAAAACACAGGCTGCCTCGAAATATCTCTGCAGATTTAATTTCTGGATTGAAGCGACCGCATCAAAGACTTCAGGGCTCTGATAGGCCTCGTCTTGACCGACTGTTCTGAATGATGAATCAGAGCACTGAGGTAAATTTGAGTCAGACATGAAAATGTTGGTTAGCTGAACAAGACTAAGGTCAAGAAGAGAGTATCTAAAAATGAGGCCTGTCATGTCATGCTTGCCACAACTGACGATGACAGCCCTTGAAGACACTCTTTTTGCAAGACTGCTTATTTTTAGAATTGATTTTTTTTTTTTTTTTTTTTTTGGTATGTACTGTAGTCCCTTTTAAGGAGCTTCACAGAAACGACTTGACACGCCTGACAAGAAGACGTACTTGTCAACATAGTTAATAGGCTGCTTTGGTGAGCTGCATCTCAGGAGAGGTCGCTCAGTTATAGAAGCCACTTGTCAGGTAATTTCTACCTCTGCATAAGAGATTAGGCTAAGAGTCACACAGCCAATTACTGTCATTACAATGTCTCATGACATTAATGCACAGAAGACAGATCCGTTTTGATTGTTGTACAATCTCAGAGGTTAATAACGCGGGGTGAAATGTAATTGCCGTACGTTTGATTGAGCCCAACTCATGAGCCACAAGATGAAACACTTTAAGAACAATCACCACTAAATCAGCACGCTGTCATATTAGTCAGCTTCATCATTAGGCACAGCTTTTGGATTTATTGCTCTGAATAAAAGTCAAAATGTAAATGTCAAAAGATGTTTATTGATTTTGGAGTGTTTGTGATTTATATCTGCAAGTAACCTGAGACATTGATTACAATAGGCTTTTGTTTTTATAATGTTAAGTGGGGCTGCCTTATTGTTAGAAAATAAATCATTTTAAAAAGACAGCAGGAAACTTAAGCTGAAAATATCTGTCACACAATAAAGAAGATGATTGACAGGAAACTAATCAGCAAATGTTCTCATTAGCAATTTCTAATTTCAAGCAAAAATGCCACAGGACATAGTTCCAGATTCCTGATTTGTTGCTTTTATGTCATCAGAAACTGAATATGATTGGGTTTTGGACTTTTGGTTGGACATATAACATTCTGATTTAAATATTTGCACTGCAGGAAATTCTGTTGGCATTTTTCTATATTTTCTGACAATTTATGGACCAAACCATTTATTGTTTAATAGAGAAAAAAATACATTAATCAATAATCTACAGTAAACTAGAAGAGTGCACTCGGTACAGTGCAGATCTCAGGCACCCCAAAGAGAATATTTGGACCTAACCACTTCATAACCACCAACATTTTAATTCATTTTGTCATAATTAGCATATGAATTCTTGAGTTATGGCCAAAAAAGGCATTTTGTAAGATGACCTTGACCTTTGACCACCAAAATACAAGCGATTCATCCTTAAGTCCATGTGGATGTTTGTGCCAAATTTGAAGAAATCTCCACAAGGTGTTCTTGAGATACCACATTCACAAAAATGAGATTCACAAAAAACATAATGCCTCTAGCCAAGGTTTGTTTTTTTTTTAAGTCTGTCTGTATAGAGTCATCAATGTGCACAAAAAAAAGGCTGCAGCATTCAGTAGTATGTGAGATTAGCTGCAGAGAAGCTCCAGGTCTAATGGTCACACACACACAAGTGCTCGCAGAATCATTCAGTAAGCATGCACGATGCTTGCTTAAAGTATGTGCAGTTCTACTTTAGTTAATAATGCATCGTAGCGGCTGCTCAGTACACAAATGCGTGTATGCAAGCTTGGAAAAATGCAGCTATAGTCTAAATATTATTTATATCATCCATTCCTCATTTGTTTCAATTATTAATGTTATTAATGTCTATATAGGGCTTCAAACTGTGCTGTATAAAGATGGTGCACTTCAGCTTAAATTTGAACGGTTGTGATGTACTGAGTGATTCATGAGCATGTACATCAGTGAAGGTTTCACACCCACCCTGCCACAGCTCTGCAGACATTACAGATGTTAGGTTTCTGCATCTCACTGAAATACATGTACAACTACTCCAACTCTGAGGTTCTCAGTTTTTTTCTCAGCTAAGGCCTGCTTACAAAATAGAAAATATTCCAGGACTAGAGGTGTAAGAAAGTATCAATACACTTGAGTACTGCAATATTATATTTTGTTCAATTTTGTTGATTCTCAAAAACACAGTGTTGTGATACATGCAGAGATTCATGGCAGTGGTTCTTTTTGTGTTATCTATCTTTACTGTTCTGACTGCATAAAAAAAGTAAAGTTTTATTACTGATATTTTATGCATATGGTAGTTACAAATAGTTCTGGACAGTTTTCCAAAAATTATATATATAAAAATAGCAATATATTAAATATTAACACCTGTATCATGATATGTATCATGTCGCCAGACTCTTGCCAATACACAGCCCCACCGGGAACCCCCACGGCCCTTGGAATAATTTGACGTAGCCTATTTTAGGCTGCTTTCCGTTTCGTTTCCATGTGCACAGTAATGTCACTGCAGCAAATCGTGGAACATTTAAGCAGCAAAATTAAAAACTGTAGTGATAAGACAGAGGAAACATTGAAATAGTCAATAAAGTTATGCTGCTGTCTCGTGCGTAAAGGCGCGATCCATCCGCGATTAATCAGAATATTATTTTTTTGACCCAGCCCACTTGTTGTGCAGGTTAACGACAGAACCACTTCCGAGTGGGTGACATGTGCTTGCCTGGCTGGAGGAAAATTTATAGCCTGTATATTTATTGAGTTATAGATAATTAGATGAGAATGTAATCTATTAACTATTTTAATCAAAATGTTAGTTGAACTATGAAGCCTTTAAATAGGCCTACATAAATACATACATTTTTTACATAATGATAATCTGAAACAAATGAATCTCAAAACAGATCCCCTGAGAGAGCTCCTATTTAAGAACCACTGCTCTAACTCAAGGTATCTCATGTTTTTTCATGTTCAAGTTATTTTTAAATGCCTGGGTCTAAAGTGACCTATACACTAGAAAACCCGAATTTAGTGATATGTCATGCAGTTTTACTTCGGTCTATGATTCATTTCTGATCATTTAGATTTTTTTTGTCCTTTTTACGTATCTGTTATCTCTGCATTACACTATAAATACATTCTCTTTAATATGACAAACAAACAAAAGCTACAGGAAGTCACACAAACACAAAAGCCACAAAGGGAAATTGACACAGTTTTGTTGAGGTTGGGTGCCTAATTGCGATGCTCATCACTTTTCTTTCTAGTAAATAAATACTACCAACTTTCTCCACTGGCATTTGCTGGTTAATGAGGATAAAGTGATTCTCTAATGATCAGAACAGATGTGATGTCTGCTGGGATGTATGCGCCACAGTCTCCAGCTTCAAGGGCTTGAAAAATCAGTGTTGACAATGATTCATCAAACATCAAACTTTTTTTCAAACAGAAAAACTCTGCACGAACTGCTGTTTGTACATCAATGTGGGCCATTTCAAACTGCCGCTTCAAAAGCAAGCAAACAAACAAGGAACAACACCCATTACAGCAGCAATAACACCTATGTCACCCAGCAACCCCCATGCAATCTGTTGCATTGAACAAGTGCACATATTGCACATCAACATAAACGTCTCCCCAGCATGAAGAAACTGGATCATGAAGGACTTCCATCACCCGACACTTATCTGAGAGGATATTGCACTTTTTCATCGCTTTATTCTGTCCCCAAAATACCTTTGCTAGTGCTGCCTGTGCTGCCTTCTGTTCAGCCAGCCCCATCAAACTATAAAATTTTCTTTCCTAGAATTACGCCTTTGATTTTTATCCACCAAAGGCTATTTAATTCCTTGGACAGGGATGAAAAGAGAAGCAGAACGTGAGGGAGAGAGACAAAAGACAGCCAAACAGAAAGAGAGAGCATATTAAAACAATGAGACACTAATGTTAGTCTAGTCAGTCGGTCTACAGTATTAACCCTTACAAGATGAACACAAACCAGCCTGGACTCGTTGGATTACACAAAACAAGTCAAAAGCCTGATTCACAGGGGACTAGTATTACCTGGGGACTATGAGTCATTTGTAATAATTGTGAAGGTTGCCTGTGATCTTAATCCTGTGCAAATCTGCTATGTCTGTAGTTTGTAAAGTCAAAATTCCACTGCAAATTTTGCCGAACACAGACACTCCATTTATAACTGGTATTAAAATCCAATCTGTATCCAGATAAGTTATCTAGATAAGAAAAAAACAGATGTTAATGCAACCGTATAAATGCTTCATGATCTGCCAAACCACACCTAGAGGAGTCTGGCTTGCATTGTGCTCAGATCTTATGTAGGTAAAAGGTAAAGCTAAGGTAAAAGCAAACTTTAATGTGATCAAACAGAGCACAACTACCCAGTCAAATTCATTGTCTGCATGTAACCCATCCTAGAAGTAGGTATTAGGAGCAGTAGGAAGACGCTGTGGAGCGCCCAGGGACAAACCCTAGCTCTAAGCCAGCAGCTTGGTCAGGGGTACTGACTGGAGAACTGACCTAGTATACATGTTTTTGAAGGTGGGAGAAACCGGAGCACCCGGAGGAAACCCAGGCGAGCACAGGAAGATCATGCAAAGTCCAATAGAAAGGCCATGACCAAACTGTGCTGTGAGGCTAAAGTGCTAACCACTTCTCCACCGTGCTGCCACGAGAGGTCCCATGATAATATTATCAGTGAGCTCCTTATCCTCTTTTAAATCTCTTTTAAAAACACATATTTATGAGTGCGGTTTTGGTTAGAATTTCAACATTTCTGAATAAAAGTAATAATGAAGAAATAAAGTTTATTATCATTATTATTATTATTATTATTATTAACATCTGTTTTCTGTTGTATGAATTTTGATCACTTCTCATGAAATTGATTGAAGAGCAGACAACAGTTGTACTGTGAGATCGGCTTACAGTATATTGACATTTAAAATGATTGATGATGATGGGTGAAGGTTGGAAATGTAGCATAAATGTGTAATTATGCTTGTAACATATACAGAAAATGGGCAAAACAACTATATTATTTATGTGTCTGCTGAAGAACAGACACTCAACTTCTAAAAAGTTAATGTTAGGTAGAGCCTTGACATCATACATGGGGGATAATCATAAATTATATTTATAGTAGGGTTGGGCAGTATCTGTTTTGGCATATCTCCCTGACATTTCACCGGGGTATGCAGTATATGATGGTATTTGTGTGAAAAACAAACCAACAGCGACATAAAAAGTGAGCTGCTGGTGATAGCAAACACTGCAGCATGTTCTGACATAGTCTAGCCTACAATTCTTTGTGTCCCAATATGAACTTAGCTTGGCTTGCTGGGTTTAAATACTTACGACCAATAGAAAAATAAACTGGAAGTAATGGCACTTTGCTGTGCTGCACAGCGACAAATCAGTGGACTAAATGGAGATTATGTGTAGCTGCTGGTGGCCAACCTGCAGCTGAATGAAATCATGCGGCTAATAAACTGCTTTTGTACTTGGAAGAAGTCATCTCAAGATAAAGTAACATGTGGTCATATTTTCATGATTTAGTCATTAATTGCTAGGAGTCCTATAGAGCAGAAGTGGCCAGCCAATTATTTCTTTTCTATGTGGAAATAATTATTCTGCTAGCTAAGTTCCCTGTTTTAATGAATTCATTTCTTTTTATATTTTTATTTTCCATCAATATAAAACAGTTGCAACTTCCACAGTATGTTTTAGATAATTTTTTTTCACAATGACCGTTTTGACAATCACACTTTAAGAATTTCTAAAGACCCTGGTATACTGTAATATCATCATACCGCTCAAGCCTAATTCATGGTAAATTCATGTAAAATATTTGCTTTGCTTATGCCATGAAAATGAGCAGCACAAAACACAGACGTGGTTAAATCTCATGTGGTCCTCTGGTAAATTATGTTCAGTCACTGTATGTACAAATGTTGTCTCGCAACATGAACATCAACACGCAGCACAACTGCAGTCAGGACCCACAGTGACACATTGTAATTGGATAGTAAATTGATGACAACATCACCTTAAAAGAAAAGGTAACCGCTATTAGCTTGTTTACATTCATACCATTAGCGTCCCAGGCGCTAATTTAGCATTTTGAGCGTGTAAGTTGCAACTGGGAGGTTGTTCTCTTGTTTCCTGGGAACTTTGAAAATGTAGATAGCGGACGCCTTGATGGTGCTTGAAGCAAGCAACCAATGGCAGGACTTAAACCTGCAGAGTGCATCCAGTGAGTCAGACAAGAATTTGGGGCATGGAGCAACTTTTCATTGAGAACACTTTACACAGCATCCATGCGTGTCAGTGGACCCAAATGAAACAAGAGAATACCAAATCACACCAGTCACCTGATACATTAACACAACATCAGGGGTCTCGTGTCCCCAACCAACAGCCTCGTCTCTATAGCAAAGCAGGGGTTTATTAAATCTCATCATGACCTCGGGTATTAACACCACATTTTCAACCATCATCTCATGATGACTGTGACTGTGAGCTAATGTGTTTCCAATAGCTTAACACTGTCCTGGTGTGACCTTTACTTGATAATTGTGGAGCATTGATTGGCCACCTCCTACTGCATGAAGTCCAATTTACACCTAATCACTGCAGCAAATCTGAGCTCAAATACCACATTTTCACCTAAACATCTGACCCCTGCATCACACACACAGATTTTTGTAGCTATACGCATCTCTTGGATTTCCCTTTTCTCATTTAAACACGTTAGCGCCGGTCAATGCACTGAAAATATTTCAGACAGATTGTCAATGTGAACCTGTCTGAGAGGCTGAATGGCTAGCACTGTCATCTCACAGAAAAGAGAGCTACGGCCTTTTTTGTGTGTAGTTAGAATGCTTTTCATTTTTTTGAGTGGTTCGGGTTTCCTACAGAGTCCAAATATTTTTTTAAGCCTGCTGAAGTGAGGACCCTAATTTGCCCCTGAGTGTGTGAGCATGATTGACTGTGTGTTAGCCAGAGACAGACCGCATCTCATCTCCATGTGTTTCCCTGCCTTTTGCTTAGTGCATGCTGGCATAGTGTGTTTACTGAAAGAGGAAAAAATGAACTCCAAGCTGTCTGCTAGGCTTTTTATGAACAATGAAACAATTAAAAACCCACAGACATCACATTGTGACATAGTAGTATGAAATGTGGGGACAAAATCATTAGATTATTGATACAATTCTATAAAAACACCGTCCTGTGAAAAGGATTATTGAAGTGTCTGATACCCATGATTTACAATCAATATTTGCTAGTACAAAGCTCAATATATGATATAATCAGTAAGAAATAGAGATAGTTATGTGGTTACAGAGTCAGTTTCCATGGCAGAGAGCAGTTTGCCTCAGATAAAGTTTGATAAGAACAATAAAGTAAATATTTTCCACAGGAATTTTTTGATTCAGGAAGGACATTTTTGAATGCTACTTAAAGCTAAAATAATTATGATTTGCAATAAGCATTTAAAATGTTTTAAAGGATCAGTGTGTAGGATTTAGTGGCATCTAGCAGTGAGCCTGCAGACTGCAAACATGTTGCCTCAAAAAAATATGACAGGCTTTAGATCCAGTGTTTGGTTTGTCCATTCAGGGCTACCATAGAGACATGGTGGTGCAACATGGCCGTCCATAGAGGATACACATTCTGTAAATATAAATGGTTCATTCTAAGGTAACCAAAACACAATGATTCTTATTTTTAGGTGATTATATTCAAATGAAAACACTTATTATTCAATTTCTGACATATTCTCCCAATAAGTCCCTGTAAATCTTACATACCAGACCTCTAAAAGCCTTTAACCCATTTTAAATATCTTAAACAATGCTCAAACAATCACAAGTTAATCGCCATTAATTTTTCCATAAATACATAGATTTAAGGTACTTCCTAATGTTAATGTTAATGTTTAATCTATTAAATTTTTTGTGATACTCAGCACAACTTTCAAACTATTTTATTATCCACTATTGGAGTGAGTTGCTACCCCAAGCGAAGGAGCTCAAGTATCTCAGGGTGTTGTTCATGAGTATAATGAAGCATGAGATCGACCGGCAGATTGGTGTGGTTGGTGTGTCAGCAATAATGCAGGCGTTGTACCGGGCCGCCACGATGAAGAGGGAGCAGGGCCAGATGGCAAAGTTTTCAATTTACTGGTTGATCTACATTCCAGCTGTTACCAGTGGTCATGAGCTTTTGGAAGCGACCGAAAGAATGAAATGATCGATACAAGTGGCCGAAATGAGTTTCCTCCATAAGGTGGCTGGGCTGAGCCTTCAAGACAGTTTGAGGAGCTCAAAGTAGAATCACTGAACCTTTGCGTTGAAAGGAGACAGCTGAGGGGGTTTGGGCATTCGATTGCATTGCCTCCTGGGCGCCTCCCTTCGGAGGTCTTCCGGGCATGACGTGGCTGGCAGACTGGCAGAACCAGAACTCGCTGGAGGGACAACACATCCTATCCAACCTGGCAATGCCTCAGGATTCCCCAAGAGAAACTGGAGAGCTTTGCTGGGAAGAGGGACATCTGGAATACACTGCTTAGCCTTCTGCCACCATGGCCCAACCCTGGTTAAGCGGACAAAAATGGATGGATCATTCTCATTCTGCAGTCAAGACAGCAATAATAAACATGCAACATCTGGTTGCACTTTCAAAATAAAGGTATTGAGTAGGTGGTTTAGGCACCACAACAACTTGGTTATGTGTAGGAAAAGATTGTGGTTTGGATTAAAATAACTACCTCCTGAAAGTCCTGTTTTTGACCCACAATTCCTCCCAGTGTGCTACCTCAAAAGTCATGCTAACTCATGTGTCCAGTATATTAATCTGCAGATTACATTTCATGACTATTTAACAACCTGCTGTGATACTGGGCTAGGAAAGCATACCTAGTATCTGACTTTTGTACCTCATCTGAAGCACGTTTACTGTGACCATTTTCTCATTTTTTCCAGACTAAAAGGAACTTGCTCCTACTTATGGTTGCCTTTTAATTCTTTGTGCTAAATTCCCGTGGTTATACCTCTTTTGCCTGAATTAGGAGTCTTAGGAAAAGTTTTCCATTGCAATTCAATCAAAATTAAGGAATGAGGAAGGCCACAGTTGACTTGAAAGTATGGGCAATCATGGTATATGCATGTAAAAGTGGGCAGAATCCAATCATTCTTCAAAAAAAGAAAATATTGTGGGCATGACTCTTCGGGTGTTGACGTGTCTAAGGCCACAAAAGCAATCATAGGAATGTTCTCTCTAAGAGAAACATATTAAATCTCTGTAAGTCCAGAGGGGTTTTTTATTTCTCTGGGGGTTTTCTTCTTGGCAGGGGCTGTTTCAGGAACAACTGGCCCTTATCAGACATTGAGCGGTGAGAGATACCTGTGACAGCCGACACGTTTGAGGCACGAGTGCTTAATCTCTGGTCTCTGCTTCAGAGCAGTGAGGCACATCACTAAAGCAAGAGTGGAGCGACTGCACGCATTTCAAATCAGCCCAACACGAGAACGGGAGAGAACCACGTAGCATGAGCACGAGCGCACTGCTCTAATCGTATCAAAGACTTCTACAAACAAACATGGGTGAACTGTGATTGATGGGAACACAGTTAATAGGACTCCCAATCCAACACTGTGTGAGGAGGGAGGGTGGCGGGGACCAGAGATCAATAGCAGCTCGGAAGCATGTTAGGGAATCATACTGAATCAGATTGATGACAGCTGGTGGTGATGTATTTGGCAATCTAATTTTAACACAAAGTAACTCAGTGATAGTGCTGCTGCCACGAGGCTGAACTCAATCCTCGTGGGCCAACAGTATCGCAGCTGTTGAGAGAGAATTGTGTGCTTGCTGCAGGTGTAGGGGCAGCGGTGCGGTTACATCTTTGATTTTCAATTCATGCACTATGCTACGAAAGTGCATTAAATTATTCATCTTTAGTGGCCATCTCACAAATATTTTAGGCCTGAAAACTTCTTTTAGTGCAGCGTCAGGCTTGGACTTCGACCGGCTTCTCCAAATTGATATTGAAAGAATCAGACTGGCAGATATTCTTAGTGCAGCCCAAAAAATTCATAGCAATGACAATAAACCTACTGCACATTTGATGTAGCCACTTGCACACTGGCATGAAAACGATGCCAGTAATTTCCCTCTCTATCCTCCATCTAACTGGACGGGACTACAGTGAGCTCTGCCAGGGACAACAGCCACAACACAGACAGGGCACAGACATTCATTTTAGAAAAGCTTATTTTTTTGCGCGCGTGTGTGCATGTGTTTTCCCGTCTGTTGACACGTTTTTGAGATGGACAGATTTTTGCTTTATGTAAATACTGTACACCATACACTGCCCTGCGTCTTCACTAAAGATCATCTCATTCTGTGTGTTCATCTTCTGGTTAATGGGTGAGAAATACTGCGGCTCTTAAAAGGCAACGACTTGTGAGAATGACTGAAAAACAAATCAGGCAAAAAAGAGAATATCTTCAGTTCTGTGGTTAGATGTTACTGCATAACCATTAATGTTTAAATCGATGAAGGAAAATTATGGATTATTACAGAGTTGTACATTAAAATGAAACACCTCGATGGATCAATATTTCTTAATTGCTTAAGTGCACCAATTTCTCTTTTTAAAAAGGACACGGCGTAGCATCACCAACTGGCCTTAGGTTTGTCTGCTGAATGAAGCTTGTTGGGGGATGGATGAATCCCTCCCCTGTTCTGCTTTTCTGGGCCAAGTCTGCATGATGGGGCCCTGAGCCCTCAGTCTGTGCCAGGTGGCAGCTGGGAGAGAGAGTCCCCAGCCAGGCTTCAGCAGCCCTCACTCTGGTCCTCTGGCCACCACCGTTGTCACTCGGGGCTCGACACCAGCACTTCTGACCTGCGGATTGGTCACAGTCCGCATGCAATGGCCAGTTTGTCTTTTGTCCACAATTTGGTCGGCCAGTAATTTCAGATGTCTCCCACCATTCAGCAGATCACCATATTTAACTATTCTAGACAAGGTTTCCTATTCTCCTGCAAAAATTCACTGAGGCAATATGAACAAATTTAAATATCATGACATTTTTGAACAAACATGTCATTATTGATATTTTTTAGTGGTGTAACAGATTATCGTTGGTCCTGATTCATACAGACCACCCCCCAAGACTCAGCATGTACATGAACAGCAGATTAAACTATAGCAGGGCCGCCTACAGTCAAAGATTCAAATCATCATTTGAAACCATTAATTCGACTGACGTTCTTCCAGTCATGCATTTGTTTTTCAGTCAGTGTTTTTCAGTCAGTGTGCAGTTACAGGATAAAACAGATGGAAGCTCACAAAAATGCAAAGGGAGAACATTTCAATGAACAATTATAAATAAGAGGAATCATAAATATTTTTTTCATATAGCTCTCACACTTGTGACAATATGCACTGGTGGTTAACTGATGACAGAAGGTGAAACGAGTGGTTGGTAAATGAGTTTTAACTTTTGTTTTTCAGCTCCCTCATTGTACAGAGAGCAGTGCAACAGCATGACAGGCTGTAAACGTTACAAATCAGATTTCTAAATCACCACAAACAACAAAACTAACTGTGATGGAAGCGGAAAAGAGTGATAGAAACAGAGTGCAGGTGACGCGCTGCAGCAGCCACTTCACCAGAGCATGCATGGAAGGTCATGCTTGCTTGTTTGCTTGTACTTGGTTTTGCCACTGCTCTCGCTAAACTTATTAGACTCCTTTTGCAAATGATCATTGTCAGCTTCATTAAAACTCACCGGAAACAAAATAGAAACTCACCAAAAACAACTTAGTTTGTCTTTCCACAGTTCACCAACTCAGGTTTGTTCGCAATATAAATCCTTGATTCGTGACATGAAGGAGCACAGAGCATGCAGGGTAGAGAACGGAAGTGTAGGAGAAGACACACTTTTAGTTTTACTTTTACTTTTCTCTGACTGGGTCAAAATCTGATGTTTTTGTATCACAGATGACAAAAACAAGTGTTAAAACAACAGTCTTACTGGTAAAACAAACTCATGTAGGCTAATATGAAATTAAGTTTGGTGCACTGAAATGAAAAAAAAAATTGTCGAGTATTTGCATTGGACGTCCAAATCTGATTCAGCTGAAAAAAATCTTAGTTGCGGACAGCCCTATTATATAGTGATAAACAGTTTTATTGTTGCTGTTAAGTTCACAAGCAACATTTCCTGAAATTTCAATGCAGACTTGCAGTGAAAAAACAAGACAGATTCATGCCGTGTTTCACTCTGAAGTGCTGTGTGTGGCATCAGAGATAAAAAAGAGATAAAAAAGGAAGAGCGACTGATTTAAAAGCCGTCGCATTTCACCTCCACTGACTGAAATCCTGTGGGCTATGACTTTGGGCTTCTCCTATGGTGGACACAGACACAGACAGAGCGAAGCTGCTACATTAGAGCCAAATTCATTTTTAAATTTAACCCGGATACAATCCAAGCCATGTGCTTTGTTATAATATTGTACGGATGATTACTGGTGCTTTAACAAAATATTAACCCAATGAGTTTTTTTGATAAATAATCATCAGTAATGAAGATATGATATGATACATATGATGATGCAAAATAATGGAACAGGTAGAACTGTATGGTCAGTTCAGAAATTCAAATCACTTCACTGTAATGCTGCATTTAAAACCAGGAAAAGACAACACTTGTGTATATGACAAGCCAAGGACATGTTATATCGATATAATATCCATACGCTAGCCAGCCCTAAACTGAGCTGATCACTTTAAATCACAAAGCAGTGCTGCAGCACAGCAGAGCATCCATCTCTAATCTCTTCACCTAAATTAAATCCTGCTGTGTCTGGTATGGACACCAGCAGGAAATGTTCTCTGCCCACACAAAGTGATGAATCAAATCTTTAAGTATTAATCAGCGAGATGCTTGTTGTTGGGGCCGGGCCATAGGCTCGGCGCACACGAGCTCATACATTAACCAGGGGATCTCCATATTGCCAGTTTAATATTTGGATGCGAGCGTGCCAAGAAACATAACAGCTTCTCCAAACAACAATGAGCAAACTCTCAAAGCAGGCTGAATTGCTCCCACCAAAGATGGCTGCCTCCTCACCGCCTCGCACATGGAAAAGTAAAGCCCCTTAACTCTTTTTAAATTAACAGTATGTGTCATCATGTTAACTCTGACAGCTCATAACACTAATGTGACATTTTCTTTGTCATTTTGTCAGTTGACAGACTCCAGTGAAGTACAGAACAAAAGAAAAACACCTACACCAAAATGATTTAGGTCAGTTGACTGTGTGCCAACTAGTCAGCTAATCAATCAAAGGAGCTCTGTCCTTTTTACAAGGATAGACAACGGACACCAGCGATTAAAAAAGACTTGCCAGTTAAGTGTGAGGTTAAACCATAAAATAGTGAAGTTAATGCCCAAGCTCGCTCTCCCTCTCTGTATATATTTGAACACCACCTATTCCCATGGTAACGCAACTTCTGTAGGAGAGGTCTGTGCCACCTTGCAGTTGTATTTAGGTCAGCGGTTTCCTCTAAGTGTTGATGACTGAGTGCCAATTTAGGGAGTCAGCATATGATTGAGGGCTGCACAGGAAAAGTCATGAACTTGACACATGATTTGTGATTCGTCTCATGACTCCTTGAGCACCAAATTCATCTGTTTGTAGGTAAGACAGATCACTTTACATGTTTTCTGAGGTAAGTAAGAGGTGATGCATTTTTCCTGAAACTTCCTTTTCTCCTCAACCATGCAGGAATTTTCTCTGTGCTGGCTTTTCCTCTAGGGTTGGGCAATATGTTAAAATTTTCCAATAGACCATCATCAGTCCATCAATCAGCAATTGGCAATATCCTCGCCCCACCCACCTACATCTTCCTGTCCTCAATGCTCACCTGGCAGATATGCACAAGCAGCACAAGTTTCTCTCTTTTACCAAACTAAGATGAGCTTAATTAGCCCGTGAAATCCTCGTAAGTTGTAAGTCTGTAAGTCCAAGTTGTCGTTCCTAATAGGGCAGGATCAGTACTGGATTTTTGGGACTGATGATGTCACCAATATTAGAGAGTAAAAAAAGTTCTTATATCGATATGTTAGCCAATAATCATGATACAGAACATAATATATAGAATATATACATAAACAAACATTTTTACAATGATCCCTTTAAAGTCATTCACACTTGTGACATAGATAAGTAATAAAGGCAGGATATTTCACAGTTTAACATAAACTTCATTGTCCAAAATGACATAAGGGCACTGGAACACTTAACTAAAAACTGGTATTTTTAATATTTATATTAAAATAAAAAATAAAATGTAAATATTAAGAAAAAAGGATCAAATATACATACAATGCTGCCTGTAAAGCTAACATATAAAGACACTTGTTATTTTGATGCAGTAGCCGAATGTTGTATTAAATGTAGGCTACTGTATTAAATAAGGCTGCAACTAAAGATTATTTTCATCACTGATTAATCTGTTGATTATTATCTCGATTAATTGATAAGTTGTTTGGTCCATAAAATGTCAGAAAATTGTGATAAATGTTGATCAGTGTTGTCTAAAGCCCATGATGACATCCTCAAACATTTCGTTTTGTCCTCAGCCCAAAGGTATTCAGTTCACTGTCACAAAGCATTAAAGAAACCAGAAAATATGCACATTTAAGAAGCTGGAATCAGAGGATTTTTACCTTTTTTCTTTCCAGAATGACTCCCACCGATCAATCGATTAATTGTTTCCGCTCTAATATTATAAGTGAAAGCAACTGAAAGGGGATGATTAAAATATAATGCATGCATTTCATGTCACATTCAGGGGTCGCACAAAATGTTTCTGAGGGCTGCCATATGACCCTGATTAAGGTAAACGTTTGAGGCGTATACCACAGTGCATACTTTTGCCAACTGGTCAAAAGCTAAACAAACAAAGTGAAGGCTGCAGTTACACTTCCTCTGGGCAGGTCTAGACAGAAGGGAGGAACAAGGTGAGAGCAGCACAATCGACTGGGATCCACTGCTGCTGCATTGACCGTCGACACATGCTGAGCACACAACGGTATGCAGGGGGCATCTCCTCAGGGTGCTGCCTCCATCCAGTTAGCAGGTCACCCTTTCAAACTGACAGACAGACTTTTAGCCTGAGACCGAGACACTTCACCCCCTTTGAGACATTTCCAGAAAGACTCAACACGGGCCTCACTTTTTACACCCAGCTGCATACTAACTTTAACCTTTACTATCCAGCCAGTCCGTGTACCTCTTTAACTACACCACTGTGCAACAGAAGATATACAGTACAAGACTACTTCATCGTTCAGTCTGGTAAATTTGTTTCAGCAGATGTTCTCGCTTGTGCGTGTGCATAGGTTTTCCCTTTCACACGGCACATTACATCACCCTTACATTTCATTTTATGTTGCTTCTATTTTATCCATCACCCACTAATGACCTCATACTCAACTCCACTAGTGAGAGGAGCGGTTTATCCCGCCACTGCCCTTATGAGACGCATTTTCATTAGCATATTTGGCAATAAAACAGTTATGCTTTCCTCCATTAATAATTTATCTACACTTCTTTATCAAGCATCCATTTCAGTATATGGCTGAGCCCAGCTTTTGCATTCAACTCCCACAAGATGGGCCTTCTCTGAAAAAAGACTTATTGATTCGTTATTCATATTTAAGATTATGTTACATTCCAGAAAAGATCTAATATGAAACCTCAAGCCACCCACATAATTAAGTCTGCACAGAACATCAACACAAATAGATCATGTGGGTCAAAAACATAGCTCCTCCTTCCATTGGTAATCAATGCCCCAAGTCAATTTACAGCCAATGGCTTTCACAGCCTGAGCCAATCCATTACTGATTCAATTGTAACCCATTAAGACTGTGAGAGGTGATATTAAAGGTGACACTATCAAAATCCAATGGCTTCATTCAATAACTTTGTTCTACAGGAGTCAGGCCGGCCGCACCATCACACTGTGCACCGTAATGAGACATGTGGGGGCTGCTTCGCCGCTGCCTCCTGTAGCTCCGGGCCATACTTCACCTCTGCCCCGAGATAGATGTAAGAGCTCAATGACAGCAACACTTAGCTGACATCATGGGATAGATGTGTCAGCTGTTTTAATGTCTTTTCATAGCTCGTAAAAGACTGAATGCAATCCTGCAAAACTGCTGCATAAGCACTTCACTCAGACAAACCTCAGAAAACCAGCAATGACTAGTTTGATGTTTGAATTCCCACAGGGGGAAAAAACTAAACACTGAGGTTTGACACACTCTTAGAAATAAAAGTGCCAACTAGAACCATAAAGGGTTCCTCAGCTTATCCACAGGAGAACCTTTTATAAATGTCCTATTGGAGCCCTTTAAGAAAAGATCTACCTGGAACCCAACATAAAATGTTATATCTCAAACCAAAGGTTCCACCCAGAACCATCTATGAGAGGTTCTAAAGGAGAACCTCTCTATGGTGTAATGGTTCCACCCTCTCTGGTTCTATCAACAGTCTTTCCACTTTGGAAGGGTGCTAACAAGAACCCACCCAGGAGGTTCTGTTGAAAACATTTTTATATTCCAAGGGTTTCATCTAGAATCCACCCAGGGGGTTCTACCAAGAACCCTTTTATATCACAGTACAAAGAACACTTGACTCAACAGTTCTTCAAGGGTTTCAATAATCCTTAATGACTTCTTTCTTCCAAAAAGGATTCTTTGTATAAAAACGGTTCTTAATGGAACCCTTAGTCATAAAAAGAGGGATGCTAACAAGAACCAACCTAGGGTTTTTTTTACCAAGAACCTATTTATGTACCAAGGGTTTCATCTAGAACAAATCCAGGGGGTTCTACAAAGAACATATAAATTTCAAGCGTTTCATCTAGAAACCAGCCAGGGGGTTCTACCAACATCCTATTTATATTTCAAGGGTTTTACCTACATCCCACCGAGTGGGGTTCTACCAACATCCTATTTATATTTCAAGGGTTTAATCTAGAATCCACCAAGGGGTTCGACTAAGAACCCTTCTATATTCCAAGGTTTTCATCTGGAACCCGCCCAAAGGGTTTTACCAAGAATCTGTTTATATTCCAAGGGTTTCATCCAAAACCTGCCCAGGGGGTTCTACCAAGGATGCCAAGGGTTTCATGTAGAAGCCACCAAAGGGTTCTACTTCTATTATGGAACAATGAACCCTTGTTCTTCAAGAGTTTAAACAATCCTTGAGGAACTTCAAAAAGGGTTTTTTTTTTGGAGAAAAGGGGTTCTTAATGGAAGCCTTAGTTTGCAAAGAACCCTCAACTAACCCTTTCTTTTAAAAAAAATGGTTCTACAGAAGCAAAAGGTTCAGGAAGAACCCTTTTGGAGCCCTTATTTCTCAGAGTACTGAAGTGCTTAATCTGCTCATGTACAAACTGAAGCTGACCTTCTCTACATGCTACCCGCTGACAGGCCGTTCTGACGACTCGTCTGGTTCTCCAGCCAACACAAACTTGTGAGGTAATAGTCAATAAAAAGCACCTGAAGTACAGACCACGGGACATAAATGCCAATAACAACACTGGCCAGTGCTCACTCCACAAGTTTTCCTTCACTTGCGCAGGAAGAAACACAGTGCTGACTTGTGCATCACCTCCTATTCAGACCACCCTCCCCTCCATCCTCCACCTCAGTTACTTTATATCCAAACCTGCTCTAACTGGAAACTACATGTGGTTTCTCAAGTCACTGGGTGAAGACAGAGCAGCCGGCCACTTTCCGTCCTAAGGATCACTTCTTGCTGAGGTGGACGCTTTTGCTGCCGTGTCAGAACAGGATGCGGACAGCAAAATCGAGCTACAAAGGAGGCCTCGCAGCTGGCGGGCTCATTTCGTGTTAATGCTTTCCAGAAAAAGACGTGAAGCAGCTATGAAAACAGAATTCAGTCCAACCTTTGAAGGTCAACCGTTAGTGACTATCCCCCTGCAGTTCTCCTGTAAAAAACAACATCCTGCTCTTCATATAACACCAACTGAGAGTCACAGAAAGGCCTCAGGGCTAAACTGTATGAATTTTTGGTTTCGTGTTGCTAACGGCGAGTGATTTACATAATCTTCATTTGGTTGCAATTTATCATGTCCAGCTGCAATTTAGTGACCAATTTCCTGCTTGGAAGCTATCTATTAAATGAGTAAGGATACAATGGTGACATTAAGCAGAGTGAACATTTATTTAACTCAGCAGCACTAAGGCAGCAGAGTTATAGATGGTCATTGTGCACACGTCAGAGATTATTAATGCCCAAATCCCTGAATTACTGCATGGTACCCCTTTCCAGCAGTCTGCCTTTGATTACATAGTGATTCAATGGAATTAAAATGATTTTAAAGGGACAGTTCACTCCAAAATTTCTAAAAATGCATATTTTTCCTCTTACCTGTAGTGATATTTATCCCTCTAGATAGTTTTGGTGTGAACTGCAGAGGTTTAGAGACCTCTGTCTTCTCTCAAATATAATGGAAATAAATGGCACACTCGGCTTGTAGTGCTCAAGGCACCAAAAAAATACATTTGAAAACCTCAATAGCAATGTCTCTTATCAGAAATCATGACCAGGTTACTCAAGATAATCCACAGACCTTGGTGTAAGTGGTTTCATGTAGAAAATGCTTTCCTTTTAGTAGAAAGAAGGTTCATTACAGTAGAAAGGAAGAATTTACTGCAGAAGAAAAGTAGTTCTGGTAGATTCTATCGTAGAAAGAAACTAGTTCCTACATGTAACTACTCAACAAGATCTGTGGATTATCTTGAGTAACCAGGTTATGATTTCTGGAAAGAGACATTGCTGCTGAATTTTTCAGATGATTTTCTTTCTTTTTTGGGTGCTTTGAGCCCCTAAAGCCAAGACAGACATCTCTACTGGTGATATTTCTAGCACTACACACTTCAGGAAAAATATGTATTTTTGATTTTGGGATGAACTAACTCTGAAAGGATTGAATACATGACACTATCATGATTTAAGACAAAGGAGCATTATTAAATAGCCTTTGAAGAAATCTTTAACCATACTATTACATTGCTATCATTAGAAGTAGTAGTTGTAGTCATTTTCTTTCTTTCCATATCGTTCCAAACATTTACAGTAAAAACACCACTACATTTAAAAATGATAACATTTCTACAACACCTTCCGGTAACAAAACCAAAAGAAAAACATAAATTATATCATCATATGTACTTCTACATACTTCCACTTCACATATTTGCACAATTTCTCAAAATTGTACACAGCACAGCTGGAGACAGACAATAAATCCTACAGCCTAAAGTTTTTCCTGAGGCTTCCTCTTCCAGGCTTTTTACCAAGTAACTGGCAGACTTTAAGTGGTACTCCAGTAGTGTTGCACTTCCATAAAGTTAGAGGACTCACAAGAGACACATTTAAAGCAGAATGGTCAAAATCGAAGCGGCATAGACTGAAATATCTTGACTTCTTTTGCCCCTGGTATGGATCAAGATCCAAAAAACAATGGACATAGTTTTATAGCTGTCATAATTCAACTTGAGGCTATCTTAAACATTTTAAGACTTAAGCCCAAGCAGAGATGATCCTGATGACATCATCAGGTCACTTTATTAAGACTTTAGAAAGTTGTTCCAGAGCTACTGAAAACATTATACAACTGTTTTTGCTGGTTGAACTGCACTCCTTGTGATGTATTTAACTTCAAGTATAACACCAGTGTTGTGGTCCTTCCTTTGATTTTTTTGTACATGAAAAAACAACTGAGTCACTGTGCATCTTCCATGACTTAAAAAAATCAAATAAAAAATCAATGTATGCTTTTTTTAATACTAAAGAAGGTATTTTGTGGTTTGAGATTTCAACATTAAGATCTGCGTTTCTTGGGTCTATTATTTGCAGCGTCATTCTCTGTACTGTACACATATTTACATTATCCTAATCACATGCAGCGTTGGTTTATTCCATATGTCGTAAGTCGTTAGTGTCAGCTGATCCCTATATACACTTTTTTGATACATCACACTATCCTGAACAGGTGGTGACTTTCTGTAAACGAGAAGAAAGCCAGATTTAAAGGGCAATCCCAGTATTTTAAAACCTGAGCCCTGTTTTTACATATTTTGGGATCTAAATAACTAATGCATACAAAACATTTTGGAACTGGTCCAGCAGATCACCTCAGACGGCATCCAGACATTTCTTTTGACTGACAATATGGCCGTTAATGTTCCAGATTTTCAATAGCCATGCTGTCAGTTCCATGTCTTTGTCCTGTCCTCATCAGGACACATAGGAGATGTGATCATGTATAGCAAATCAAAATGTTAAATGATAATTTATCATGCCAGAATTAAACCCCCCAGCTCTCCTCTCAGTACTGTGGATAGCACTGTTCAGGCAGATGTGCTAATTGATATCATTCTTGCAAGTCATGGTTTAATTCAGCCCTATGTGCAGCACGCAGCAGACTTTAATAATGAACGGAAAATAGAATAGAAAAGTAATTCACTTTTTTATTTCTGATATTTTATATGTTCTATTTGGCACATGTCCCAGTGGACTTTTTACATATTGATATTTTCAACTGTCCAACAACTACATGTGATGCTGGCAAAACAAACACCATATGCTGTCTAAGGTGAGCTTTGGCTGCAATGTAATCCTCGGGGATAAATGTGCCAGTTAAAAGAATGTCAAAATAAAAATGCTTGTTTTTGCCACTGACAGGCTCCGATGTGTTTGACAATAATCATGGAAAGGATCCTGACTAACTACTAACTAGCTCCAACACAAAGTAACTCTTTTAAAGCAAACAGACTAACTGATCAAGGCGGTGGAAGACCTGCAACAACTGATTTCTGTAGGATGGTTTTGTCAGTGGAGGCTGGTGGCTTTGAGGAGAGCGATAGAACAGCTTCAGTCCTCCATGAGAAAGCGAAAGGACTGTCAGAAAAGGTCTATCTCTGTACATATCTCTGTCCATGATGTTGTCAGACACTTAGAATAACAATCTGATCTTGCTCTTGCAGCCCGTTTCTTTGCTTCCGACTGAGGTGCTCTACTGGACCAATTCCAAAACTGTTTTTTTTTTTTTTTTTTTTTTGCCCATTAGTCATGTAGACTGTAGTTTCAAAAGTCAGTGTCTAAATGCTTCATTCAATAGAGACTGAGAACAATCTCCCATCTTTTTGTTAATAAAACTGGGCGGAAACAATTGTAAAATTTGTTTCAGGTCCGCTCAAAAAATCCTGAACACAGAAATTGTTAAAGAATTTCTGTGTTCAGGAATTTTACAGTTCAGCACTGCACAGTTCTCAGTCTTTTCATGCTTTCAGCAACTATTTTCTAACATGTATAATGTCCCCTTTTTCCTTTGACATTGTAGCCTTGTTGCTATCTATTCTATTATATATCTGTTTAAATTATCATTTGATAAGTCTATGTAAAGAATGATTACACTGTGACCTTTAAAAATAACAACCAAAGAATGGACGGCACAATGATTAAATCATGTTTTATAACGTGTTATGTCGATGTTGTAGGCAAGGACATGGAGACTGATGGATGGGTATATTTTTGTATTTCAGTGTAGCCTACTCTGTGCTGGTTTTGACAAAAGTAGATGATGCACACCCAGTTTTTCTGATGCACACCTACAGTTCTTTTTCTGGCTATGTCAGAGGTGGAAACCACTTATAGTGATCACGGTTAGAGCTTGAGGATCAAAAACACTGGACAGGGTCATTCTGATACGAATGCCGTTTAAATCATTCATTAAACTAATCAAGCAGTCTGCTTAATGTTCATATTGGGTCTTTTCATGCATGATAACATATGGAAAAACAGTAAGTCTATTTTTTTCATTCCATTCATCTATTTATTTTGTCATTTATACTGTAGTTTCACAAGTCAGTGTCTAAATGCTTTGTTCAATGGAGACTGAGCACAATTTTCCACCTTTCGTTGTTAAAACTGGGTGGACACAATCGTAAAGTTTGTGCTTACTACTGAGGAGAATGGGGGAGAGCATTGTTTTCATTAAGGCCTGGTCTTGCAAAAATTTAAGGGGCGTAGCAGCTGTACTCGCCAGCTCTTGACGGTTGCTAGGTCTCAGATTTTCTTGTGTTATGAGACCATTTAGACCCCAAAATATGTAGAAACAGGGCCTGGGTTTAAATATTCCCAGGATTACTCTTTACACTAATGTATACTGGTCAACAAGCTGCACACAGATACTGAATGACTTCTCCATCATCTAGATTTTGTGCCGGCCTTTGCACACATACACACACTAACACACAAAGGCAATCACATACACTCCTGCGATACTATCTCACTATCTCACTTAATTAGCTCCTAAAGGCAGCCTTCCCTGCATTAGTGCGTGCACCTATCTGTGTCTCTCACTATACTATCATCTTTTAAATGGGGTATACATTTCAAACAACCTTGAGCTGTTTGTGCTAGATGATGCTTATCTGGCACTGAGGTCACCGACTGAGATCAAGGGTATTCGGATTTTAAAAAATTATAATAAACAGGCAGGATACCAGCGAGTCTAAACTTCTCAAGCCTGTCGTTTTGTCACATCAGCAGTGTGCTGCCACGCTGGGCCGGCCAGGTCAGCGTGCTCAATGTTAGATGGACACAAGTGATAAGGAGTGGGACACAGTCGATGCACAATGTGTTTCTATGAATGAGCTCTGGAAATGCCTCAAATTCACATAGAGAAAACCACGGGCTCACTACTTGGCATTCAACGTAACAACGCTGCTACCACAAAGCAAATTAATTTCTGACTAATTAGGCTAACAACCAGCTTTGGCGTTGGAAGAAATAAGGAATGCTATTATCATTACCGTCCATTTAGACACAGCCTACAAGAGCTTTCATTTATTCTGGATGGTGATGCAGAGGAGCAGCAGGATGGCATCGGTTTGCAGACAAAGATGCAGATCCCAACTATACTTTTAGGTCTGTTTGTGTGTGTGTGTGTGTGTCTGTGCATGCATGGATGCATCTCAGCTTAACCGCTCTCAATTTAAATATTGTTGTACGAGCCCAGACGAGGCAGATCCAGTGGCACAAAAGTCCTCACTTTGATAAAGCTCAGCGCTGCAGTGCTGACAAACACAAACTCCAGCAGTCTTTTAAAATTTTCAGGTGAGTGTGTTCATCTTTTCATTTCATGCACAGGCAGAGGTAAACTGTGTTTTTCTTGCCTACTGTGAATGCCAAGCAAACTCTTAAGTCGGTGTTTTCCACACCGTGTTGGGGGGCATTTGGGACGGTCTCACAACAAGCCGAGTCTTGACACTCCTTGCTATGATGGAGAATAAAGCCCGACCAATACTGGAATTTTGGAACCGATGCCGATATTAGAGAATAAAAAAAATTCTGATATCAATGCATTGGCTGATATTTGCTAGACAAAATGCAGAATATAAACAATAAATGTTATTGTTCTAAAATGATGTCAGAACACTGAAACAGTCAGCTTTCCCTGATATTTTTTATCATTATAAATAACTATAAATAAAGAAAAGCATAAATAGTGCAAGATGTACATATATATTAACCTCAATTAAGAAAAAATAGTCAAACGTGAAAAAAAAAAAATGCTGCTCATGAAGATAAACAAGCTGACTCTGCATTATGTTCTGTTTAAAAAAAGAAGTTTTATATATATTATGATGAGGAAACTGAATTTAAAGCATAATATCAGTGGAGTGCCCCTTCCTTTGACTTTTTGTGACAAGACTCAGCTCAGTTTGTGCATCATCCATGTTTTTACAAAATCAATTTAAATAATGAATGTATGTTACTAAAGAAAGTATTGTTTGATCCCAGATTTCAACGGGGCACATTAATGTTTCTTGAATGAATTATAATTGAATATATTCTCTGTACTGTATTCATATTCTATCATCCCACAGCAGTTTTGGTCTAATCCATACAGTACATCATGCTGTTACTGTTGTTGTTATTGTATTGTCAGCTGATGCCAATGTTTACTATATATACTTTTCTGACACTGCAACGTGCCTGTAAAAGTGACAGAAACCAAATTTAAAGGGTGATTCTGGTATTTTTGACCACAAGCTCTGTTTTTATATAGTCTGAATGACTAATAAGTGAAAAGAGTTTTAGAATTGGTCCAACAGATCACCTCACCCTGTTTTCACGTTTCAAAATTCTGGACTTATCTTCAAGTCCATTTCTTTGGTCCTTTCCTCATCCAGGGCACGGCCGATATATCGGTTGGGCTCTCTTGAAAATGAAAAAGTTAGGAAACCTGACCAAGCAATCAGAGAATATAACGAGCTTTACAACAGCTTTTATTTATGCTTTTTTGTAATTGCTTCATGTAACTGCAATCATTCTACCTCTCTGCATGCCCATAATTAATTTAGAATGTCTCTACTGAAATGGGAGCTCTGAACAATTCAAAGGCAGGACAAAAAAGTTGAAATAGAAGCATAACTGCTGTGCAAAAATTCAGATTTCCATTGTATGCAAGTAGACTCCTGATTTTTCCTCATTTGACAATCTATATGCTCACAAATCTGGGATCTGTGATACTCTCAACAAGCAGTCTTCAGTGAATGTAGCTGCTGAAGATGCAACATAGAGCGAATATGTACTTGAACTCTACTCTGCATCTGAAATAGCCTAATGGGTGAATTGAGTTTGGCTGGTTTTGCCATCAGTGGTCCTCACATCCCATATGGCACCAAAAGGAGGACCGCTGAGAGTGAAAACCAGGTGAAACAGCCCTCAGCACGGGCACAGATACGTGCTGTAATTTTGTGACAGACTTCAAATCAATCAGCCCGTCAAATTCAGACATGCAACAGTCAATACGCTGGCCAAAAAATGAGTGCGAGGACCCCGCACGGTGGATGGAGAGTTGACCGTGCAGAACTGGTCCTACTGAATCGCGTCTACACCCGATGTAGTGATGAACCCCCGGCAGAGACACAAGAGACAAAATGCACTTCGCACGGGGGACATTTTCACCTGCTGCACTGTAGGATAGCGCTGCTGTACGCGCCCGCAGTCAGAGACACTCAATCTAATCAGCCTCAGTTCCTGAAAATGCAACAAAAATGCAAAAAGCTTCGCTAAATGCGCAGGGCAAGTTCAATATCTTATTACAGAGGTGGTGTCGTTATTTGTGCTTTATCAGCCGGGACGCGTTACAATGCAACATTTTAACATCCAAGAGAAAAGATGCAGACTTTGAACGTGGCATCCCACACCGGAGGCAAAAGAATGACCGGATCAACTCTTTATCATTCATGAATTGAGCCTCTGAAGGCGAGCAGAGGTTCACATCCAGCAACTGCACAACATTTGGCGCCCGTAACATCACCACACTGCACTAAGACGGCCTCTGGTGCCAAGTTTCATCGGACTGCGCATCTCCAGCCCGGCTTCTTCCTTACCTTTATCCTCGTCCGACACTGTCGAGGGCTCGGCGCACGGAAATAATCCCGAGAATAGGGCTAGGAAGGCGAGTAGAAAAAACTCGGACATGTTTTCGGAGAGCGGGCTGTAAAGAGCCACGGTGCTTCTCCTGGTCCTGCTCCTGGTCCAGGTCCACTCTCCCCCTCCACCACCACCCGGTTGTCGAGCGCCGTTATTCGGTGAACCAGTGCGCAGAACAGTGCAGCGCTCCCCCCGCTCCGCGACACATGCACACCGCCGCTCTGTGCAGCAAACAGACGCACCGGAGACGGCAGGAGAGATGAGAGTCAGAGGGACGGAGGGAGAGGAAGGCGGGGTGAGAGTGTAGGAGGATAAAGAATGAGTACGTTTCCTGGCTTTTCTCAATGATTAAATGCCGTCAAGGTGGCGCAGCTCGCCCGAGATTCATCATATTGGTTGGCTGGTACAGTCAGTGGAGTGGGTGTCAGAGGGGGGTCCTCAAAAAAGGAAGAAAAAGTCAGAGGATGTAGGATGAGGATGAGTAATTTCAGCTCGCACCATATTCAGAGTTCACTAGTCTGTGCACTCCTACAAAAACGCATCCAGAATTAGCCTGTAGCCTGTAAACCTGCAAATGTGACATTAGACACTGCTGAGCTGTAGGACTTGTTAACAGTCACGCCAAGGACACCCCAAACTGTCACCCAGTGGACCACACAGAGAACACTGCAGTCTGGTGTTTATAAAAAAGCACCAGCGCCTGACTACATGACAGTAATTCAAGACAGACATCCTGAATACTAGGCTGTGGATCTTCATGGATCTGTGAGAGATGCTGTGGTCAGTTTCAGGGCTTAAAGTTCTCAGGCATCATTTAGAGCACTTTTAAATTCATACACAGTAGAAACCATAAAAAAAAAGGTGGGGGACATTTTCCAAAATATTTTTTTATTGTTATAATGCAGCCATAGGCATAGTTTGACTTTTTCTTTATTTCGTTATCGTTTCATACTGGTATTCACTTTTGATTGCTAGTAAACCTCAATGCTAAGATAGTTATTATTGTTTATAGCAGTGGTTTCCAAACTGGGGGGTGGGCCCCTGTGAGGGGGCATAGAACCACTGCAAGGGGGACATGGATGAGCAGTGAGAAATATAAAGTGAAAAAAGTTACATTTATATGATTTATGTAGGGGAAACAGTTTAAGTTAGCTGTTGCTACCATGCTGACCTTTATTTACCTTTATTTTTTTGCTTCCCCAGTTGTTGTTCATATTTGCTAATAATTGTGGGGTTGGGGGAACTCTTCTGGAGGGGGTCAACCAGAAAAAGTTTGGAAACCACTGGTTAATAGTTAACTCGCAAGTGGCAGCGACAAACTGTGGAACTGGATTTATTGCGTCATTCCAAGTGTGAAGCGTAGTCATCATCACCACTTAAACATGAGAGCTGGATCCACTCATGACTCGAGCCCACTCAGGAGCATCAACACCCAGCAAGTGATAGACATCATTTCAAGGTCTCGGCTACATCTAGCCCTGATTTACGCGGGCTACACGTGAGCCACTTATGGCCAAAATGGTCTTGAAGTTGGTTAAATGTAGTTTTTGCCCACACAGCCTGCAAAATGTTTAATGTGCAAACTGAGACCAACATCCTGGTGAGCACCAACCAGGATTACAACATTGATTTCTAGTTGAAAACTGGTCAGTATTCAGTCTAAATGTCTAACCTCTTTTCATCCTCTTTTTAACCAGCTAAAATTTTCAGAATTTGTTTAATTGTGTGTTAAAAGAGAGATGATATTTATTAGTATGATGGTATTTCTCCAAAGTCATTTTTCACTGGTAGGTGAAATGTGATTTAACAGATACATTACTGAGTGGGTAAAATACGGGACTTCCATCAAGGCAGCTGGATTCTGAGTCCTGGTGTGGCATTTTATTTTCTGGCTTTCAACTGAGAAAGTTGGAGAGTTCAAAATGGTGATTGGCTATTATTTACACATTGTAGAGGATGACAAATGTCCCTGAGATATATATAGTCTTTCAATAGCCGGCTGATTTGTGGCTCGACTAATTCTGATGGCTCTACTGATTGGGTTATGGTTAGACGTCGACTAAACTTTCACTGACAGCCTAAGTTAAGTTGTGTTTTAGCCAAGACATCAGGTCTGTGTATAAACGGCTATTAGGTGTCTTTTAAACACAAAATAACTTGCTGAGCGAAGTGTGTGTGTTTTTTTTTTTAAAGCTAGTGTGGCTTATCAACTTGCACCATCTACTGGTGGGGAGAGGAAATGCATTTTATATATTCAGTCTGACCAGAAGCAGTGAGGGGAGAAAGGGGGCATATCATGAGCAAAAAGCTGGCACCAAACTGCATTGCTTGCTCTAAAAGTTGAATAATAATAACGTTTGAATGATGCAGAGTATTTTCAGGTTTGTTGAAAGGCTGATTTTACACTGACTTGTTGAATAATACCAATAATGCCTCCTGAAATTTGTCTCTGATTTAAAATGGGAGCCAAAGTGGCAGTTGGTTGGCGCTCCTGTCGCTGGGAGGCCCAGGGAGCCAAAAGTGTAAGTCTGATTGCTTCTGTTGTTAGATATCTGCAACCAGAACACATTTTCCTACAGTTTAATGCAAAATGATGTATGTGGAGTAAAAATCGTGAGAGTGGGAGCAAGTTTAAGAGAAGATTTTTAGATGATTCTGCAGCTCTGTGACAGTCAGGTCCTTCACTCTAGTTCTGAACATTCTCCCCAATGCACACTAATACAAACGTCAGAGAAAATTGCAGAAATTTTGAATCGCAACTGTGAACAAAAGTATAGAAGATATGAAAAAGTTGAAATAACAGGAGAAAGTCCAAAATGTCATGAATGGAGATTCTGTGTGAACGTTGAAAGAACGTTGAAGGTTGAGAGGTTGAAATGAGTGAATTTATTGAAGTTTTTTTTTTTTATTGGCTTCCATTACGCTTCAAAGAAAGTTGGATATTTTGAAAAGTTTTAATGCGAATCAAAAGATGAATGATGAGCCATGTATGAGAGATGATAAATCTTTTAATGTCTGAATGAAGTTCAAAGCCAAAAGTATGAATGAGTTGTCATTTATTTTGAATGTGGAAAATTTCACCAAAAATGTCTGAAAAATAGCAATTATGTCCTAATTAAATTGAGTAATTTGATGTTTGAAGGAAGTTTCTATGTTGAAAAATGTGGAACCAGTTAAGTGACCAAAAAGTGGGCAGATGTTTTTTGTAATTTGCTTATCATAATCAAGAAGTGTGCTTGCTTTTTTTGTCTTTTCATACATGAAGAACTACAGTACGTCTCTTTATTTCCATGATGCTTTGCCTCGTGGTAAACTGTCCTCCCTTTTCTCGTCTTTCCTTTTCTCCCAATAAAGAAACATAGTCTCTTAACTTATGACAAACTGCAAAAAAAAGAGCTGAGTCAATACAAATGTCAACTAGATGAAAAAAAAAGAACGAAAAAGAAAGAATTTTGTTATAATAATAATATAGTGATCATTTTGACCTGGACAGACACAATCACTGTAAGAGGTTTCCACTGTAATACTTAATTAAATACATTGCACATATTCCCTCTTGGACTCTTCAGCTCTTCAGGCTCACACATTTGTCTTGCTTTAATCCCTGCATGTTGGTGCTGTGCTTCGGCTAATTGCACCAGCAGTTCATGAAGTGACAAGGCCACTTCGTCGTCTGACGTTGCCATGAAAACTCAGCAGCAGAGGTGACTGTCAGACTTTAAGTAAATCTAACACCGTCTGAGGAATACTCGGTAGGCCACTGAGTTTAATGCCATTTACTTATGTTGCTGCCTCGGCAAGTGTGATTATTTTTGACAGGGGCACACAGAAAATGATGGCAGCACAGCAAAAAAAAAAAAGCCCTCTCCCCCAATGGAGGTGTACTGCTGAGATAAACCATCCCTGGTCAACCACTGCAGTGCACTCAGTGCTGCTCTCTTTTGTCCTCTTGCTGAGAAATAACAAGAAAACGAGCAACCGATGAAAATCTTGCAGGAAGAATACTCTGATGTGCAAAATGTTTCTTAACAATGCTGCTGCAACTCAAGAGGCCCCCCAAAAGCAAAAACAATTTTAGTCTCAGAGGAAAGAGAAAAAAAAAAAATCAACACATATTTGAGAATAAAAATAATTGATTTATTTTTATTTTTGGGGGGGCTGTTAGCCTGGATGGTATTTTTTAATGAGACTTAGCCTTGATGTTCAGATTTGTAAAGCTGTTCTGTGTTTTTATCCTTTCCCTGTCAGTATAATACAGCACATTCAATCAGTCTGAATTTTTAAAGTGTGATCTTGCAGACTAAATTTATTGCAGTGTTTGTAGAGAAGTATGCGATTTCTGTCAAATTTGTTCCAGATTATATTCTAGCAGTATACCCTCAACAAAAATATTAATGCTACACTTTTGTTTTCATCCCCATTTTTCATGGGTTAAAGTAAAAAGGAAGACTTCTGTGCAAACAAAACATTTATGTTCACAAATTTGTTAAAATTCATTTTAAAGAGCACTTGCAAGATAATGTGTCTTGGACTGGCCACAATAAAAGGCCACTCTAAACTGTGCAGCCAAAAGTGATACCAAAGCATCTTGATCGCCCCCTGGTGTCTGGCTGCAGTACAGGTAATAAGTCCTAAATAGAGACGGTATTTGGGATAAATTCATTTGATCTGTGCTTGACTATGCCCTGTCATTTTAAGTAGTTTTTATCATGTTGTTGTAAGTTCAAGTGTTCATTTTTGTGTTCAGTTTGTTTTAATTAGTTATTTGATGATATAAAAAGTGGGTTTTATGCCTTGATTTACAGCTGAACTCTACTCACAATTGAGTCCGCTGGTTGTGTGGGCAGGAACTCAAAAGCACAGCTCCAATACTGGTGACTACTGCGCAGACTCTGGCTTCAAATTACATCATCAGTGCAAGATGGCAGCGCTCATATCCGGGATATTTTGGCTTCAGTTTTGTACAGTGGAAGGATGGCATCCATCTTTTATTTATGTCAATGGCTCAGTCACAAATACACAAATGTTGGGGGAGTGGCCATTACCTGTGGAGGCGAACATCTCTGTTATGGCTGAGCTCCGCCCCTTCAAAGTTCACCAAAGTTGAACCTCATGCGAAGAAAGGATGCAAATTTGAAGCCAGCCCCTTTCATTTGCACATGTCTAACCAGGCCTTTATCTAAAAAAAAAAGACATTTATTAGGCACTGGACAATGGTTATTCACAGGGCTACAGACATCAGTTTTCTCCCCAGAGTCATGGCTTGCCCTGCTCTGCCTCTGATTGGCTAGTACTCATTGTCTTCATTGGTTGGGTTGGTTAAGTTTAGGCATAAGGAGACATTGGTTGGGGTTATGAGTACAAGTAAGAATATCCAGCCTGTCCTCACCACAAAATCATAGTATTGCAAACAGTTTACTCCAACTGATGTGCCAATTTATTCTCAGACAGCGGCCTCTGGTGGACATAGTAAGTATGACAAGAGAAGTGTAAGGAGCAAGAAAGTGGACTTTCTTGCTCCTTATACTCGGAGGGGGTGGGAGGATAGATGGCTCAAATGAGCACAAGACTTTCACCCAGGAGACCTGAATTTGAGTCCTGTATAAAGAGTAAGCATAGTTATTTAAATTTTTTAGTACCTTAAATATCATTATGGACATGGCATCGGTCATGTCACTTCCAGCACATGAAATATGTGATGCAGCTATTTTAACCCAAACTAAGATGTTTTCCTGAACCTACCTAACTAGTTTAACTGCCTAAACTTAACCAAGTAGTTTTAGTGCCTAAACCGAACCAAACTGCAACTGTTTTACAATGTAAACCATGTGCGTAATGTGAGTTATGGCGTCATGAGAGTGACATCACTCCCATCACTTGACACACGTAAAGTAGTTATTTTAAACCAAACTACAATCTTTTTCGAATCCTAACGTGACTTATGTAACATAGTTAAGGTCCAATAAGCCTGTTGCTGCCAGTACCACCATTAATATTTGTTGTCTTGGGAATAATTATCAATCAACTTATTCTGTTGTTGAGGTAGGAGGATGTGAGGGAATCCCAGGGTCAATCAATCAGAGGCAGGGTAGGGCGAGTCATGACTTGGAAGGAAAAAAAAAATGCAGCCAATCTGCAGCCACATGTGAAAGAGCCACAGTTTAGTGCCTAATAAATGTCTTTTTTCAAGAGAAAACTTCACATTTCAGAGTAGCCTTTTATTATGACCAGTCCAAGGCACACCTGTGCAATAATCCTGCTGTTTAATCAGCCTCTTTATACGCCACACCTGCCAGGTGGATGGATTATCTTGGCAAGAGAGAAGTGCTCACTAACACAGATTTTAACAAATTTGTGTACAAACTTTAAGAGAGATAAACCTTTTGTTTGCACAGAAATCTTCTTTTTTTACTCCAACTCCTGAAAAATGGGAGCAAAAACAAACTGTAATTAGAAATGACTTATTGCAAGAGAACTTGAAACTTACTTTTCCTCAGCAACAGCATCTATGAACTGTTTTATTAGATGCATACCTTCCTAGAATGTGGTTTTCTTGCATTACCAATTCTGTTAAAAGAGTTTTTGAACAGCGTTTGGTGATATGGTCCCCGTAGTGTCTATTTTACCAGCATTAACATTCATTTCTGCGCGCTTCTCTCCATTCCTTACAAGTCTCCCATTTTACCTGTGTGATTCACATTTCGGTGTCTTTTGTGGAATTTCACGGCCATGAAATGAGAATCTCTTGCACCGTCACACTGCCATTCTAGTTCAGGGATAAAATGTCTATGTACTGTGGAATGCTCTTCATGGCTCTGGTCGCCATGCTACTGACAGCGTGCCAGTGTCTGCCGGTACACTGGCCAGCGTGAGAAGAAGCCGTGACAGGATGTTTTGTGTTATTTGGTGTAGATGCAACATGAGAGCCCAGTGTGGGAGAACTCGAGAAGAGCAGACCGTCATGAAGCCGGCAAGATTGATGAGGATCTTTCCAGACAAAACAGAAGTCAAATAAAGAAGTGGAATTGTTATTTACTGCAGGAGTATGTCTGTTTATTTGCTTGCAGATTCCAAGCTTTTGGATGTATTTTTATACTGCAGGTAGTTGCAATTTGCCTTAAAGGAGAATTCTGTAATATATTTACTGTAATAAATCCTAAAAATACAGAATTTCAACCTATTTATTGTGCCATCTATGGCTCCAACTCACTATTTGGATTGCAGTAGTAATTTTTGGACATGCTGTACACTGCTGCTGCTACATATTGATCCTTTAAAGTTAAAAAAAGGCATAATCTCAAGTAAAGAAGAAGCAAATAAATCCGAGGGATGCTTTTCAAACTGAGTTTCACCGTTCACTCATGACCTTGGAAAGAGCAGCAAATAAATCTCACAGTCTCACCTCAAGGTCCGTTTACTGTTGTAGCTGTTCTGGAGGTCTTGATCACATCGCAGGATCTTCATCAGCAGATGAAGTGAGCTCACTTTGTTAGCTCTGGAACAGCTGGTGAAGAGAGGTGAGATTGTTTCAACAACTTTTTATGGTCAAGAGTGAAACTCTTAAGTTATCTTGGGAAAAAAACATCTGCAATTCTGTGAACTAAACAACTAATCATGAAGATCATGTGATATGAGAGAAAGCTTCACACAGTCTCCCAGAAGTTCCATTTATATACAACTAATTTGCAACAGCAAATGCATTTTTTAAGGGGACAGGCAATGCCAACTGAAATACATTTCTATTAACCTAATAAGGAAATATTGTTCATTAACTAGGGGTGTCACAATTCTCCAAATTCTGGATTCAATTTAACTTTTGATTTTAGGGTCATGATTCACTTCATTATTTACAGCTATGCATTTGAAAGACTACTGAGTTTTGATTTGTACATTTTCAAATTCTTCTTTAAAAGATAATCTACATGGAATCAAGATTCAGTATAGCGTATCAAATGTGATATAATGGTCGGTAAGCTATGCTGTGTCGTCTGTGAAGTGCTGTGTTTTTCTGTGGACACGCGCCGCAAGCTGCAAGTAGGTGGAGGTGGAGAGAAAAGAAAATACTACGAGATTCTGCCTTTGATTTCGATTGTTGAAACTGAAAGCTCATTTTGATCAATTTTCGATTTAATTCTGAAATTGTGACACCCCTAGAATTAATGTACCTGGCAAGTCGCAAAACACTGAAGGTAGAAATCAGTAAAAAATGTCCCTGACAATGTATTTAATTTGAATTACACTTGCCACCAGAACATAATAATGAAAACATTTCAATTACAATTTCTAGGAGACAGGGTCCAAACAACCAGTAAATGGGCCTTGAGGTGAGATTGTTTTTCTGTCTGCTTTTCAAATATCTTATCCATTTAACAATGCTTTAGTTAACTATATTTGTTAGACTTAAAGAACATATTCAGTGTAAAATACATGGTTTGTTTACCTTGAAACCTCTAGTGTGCTTTTCATATCAGGAATTAGCTCTTATTCCATTGCAAATAATCCAAATAACCAGGCAGTGTTTTCAACCTCAGTGTTTAGACCAGGACTGAATTGTAGCAAAGAAACAAAAAGAAAAGAAAATGTTTTTCTACTCTCTCCTGGACTGGTGGAGTATCTCAGAAGTAAAAGGTAAGTGAATGGCAGTTCTCAGGCCGGTGAAGACTGAACCCACACAGCAGACTGCCCACAGCGGACCCACAGGACACTATAGTCCACCTAAAATCACTCTGTGAACCTTTAGAATGGTTTGTAATCTTCATCAATTTACTAGATGTCCTGTGGTGCTTTTAGGGATGAGAACAGACCATTTTACAAGTAATAGATCTAATACTAATAGGTGAAGACTGGTGCTAATGAAGTCACAAAGCACAGCCTCTGTTAATATCTATTCATGACCTAATGGCAGGCAGAAACAGAGAGCTGTAAACTTGGTTCTGCTCACATATCCTCTTTAAATGCATTTGCTAAATGCATATGATCCTGCAATGCATATTCATTACCCGCTGATGAACCAAGCTGTTAGTGCTACTCAAACACAAGCAGCCATGTCCTGTCACACCGTTATAAATTCATTAAGCGAAACATTGTGTAAGGTGACAAAGAAATGTATCTTAGATGAGATGGCAACATGCCGAACTTTCATGCGGAACGATCTGTCGTGTTTTATTATTGAGTTGTCACAAAGAATGAGGAAGTCCAAGTCTTCAAGGACACATCACATTGAGTCTCTGCTTCTTCCCGCTGCCAGGATTGCACTGTTTTCTGCCTCGGAAAGAAAAAAAAAAAGAAAAAACAGATGAATAATTTCATGAGGCTTTCTTTTCTTTTTTTTTTCCTCGGATGCTGAGAGGAGACTGCATTTTCCCATCGCAATCACGGTGGCTACATTTTGATTGAACTGCCTCAGCTCTTTCTGACCACTAAAAAGTGCCCTACTTGTGTTCTGAATGATTCATATGCACCAACACTAGAGCTGTGTCAGTGTTAATATTGTGTACTTATCTGCCTCTTCTTTTCACCTTTGCCCTTAATTAGCAGGAGTCACCCACCTGTGCGCAATCACATAAGCTTAAATTTAACGTCCTTTTGGTAAATTCGAGTGTTGCCGTGCACAAAGGGGGCACGCGCCTGTCAATAAGAGTAATGCTCAGTGCGGTCCAGCAGGCTTGGCTTCAGTGCAGATGTGTCAGAGGGAATCAAGAGCTAATGGCAGCCGTACTCCTGCATGGCATGGGCGAGGGGCAGCCTAATAGCCACTTGTGCATTGTGTGTCACTCACTCGCCGTACAGGTCCTGACATGCGGGGCTGGATGGGGCCTGTCCACCTGTCACGAGTACACGCTGACATGCGGCTACACGGTCACACAGCGCACACCCCACATGACCTCAGGGTCATACATCTGTTTGAGGTGACGCTTTGAGGGTCATATTCTAGCGCCATGTCCTTGGAGAACAGGCTTTGTTTGACATGACTCAACACAAATTGCATCAGAAACTCTTTCTAGTCACATAAATATGTCTTTTATGATATATCAAAAGTCTGAAATCAGAAGTGAATTAAGTGATATTAAAATAATTTTGGTTTAAATCCAGGGGCAGATCTAGAGAAATATTTACGGGGTGGAGACTTTAAGGGGTGGCAAAAAAGTATAAATGCTGATTTAATCAAACAATCACATATATGAATATATGCTGGGAAGAGCCCGCAAATTAAGCACTTTTTCCTCTAAATTTTGCCAGTGGCTAGTCTTGAGTCTAGGCTTACTGTGGATGCCAAATCCAAAGCAAAAAACAAAAAAAGGTCTAGAAGGAAAATAGAGAATTCAAAAGTTTCTGCTCCAGACAGGCTCTTTCGATAGTAAAGGTTGCAGACCCCTGCATAAGAGGGTCATCTCTTGCTGCATTCCCTTGGACTCAGAATTCAGAGTTTCAGTAAATTTGTCCAAAACTGTCCAAAAATGGGGTGGCAAGGCAACTTGTAGGGGTGGCAGCTGCTACCCTATGCCACTCCTCTAGAGCCACCCCTGTCTACATCTATGTTAATCAAAGCCAACATTTATATGGATTAGTACCAATTTATTTTCTCTTGCAGCCCTGCCATTGGAGGGGGTCAAAGGGTCCAGGTGACCCCAATCCAAGCCCAGTGCAAAGGTCTAGTGACCCTTAAATGGGATCGAGTACAACAATTTACTTACTGACTTACTGACAAAACAATTTCTATGTATTTACATGTTAAATACATGTATTGTAATCATGAAAACTTAACCTTTAGGCAGTCGTGGCCTAAAGGTTAGAGGAGTGAGCTTGAGACTGTAAGCAAGCTTGAGATCAAAAGGTTAACGGTTCAATCCCCCGACTGGCAGGGTAAATCTGGGTGTGGAAAGTGAAATCCGGCACTTACGCTCCCTCATTACCACCACTGAGGTGCCCTTTAGCAAGGCCCTTAACCCCAGCTGCTCCAGTAGAGCTGCTGAGTGGCCGGCGGATAAGACTGTGGCTGTTCTGGGCAGCTTACAGGTATGAATGTGTGAATGTGATCAGAGCGTTCCTGCAAAACAGAGCATCACTGTGAGTGAACCTTCCCTGAATAAATAAAGGTTAAAAAAAAAGAGACACAAACATTACCACTTGTCATCTGATACCCTACCTCCCCACTATTACTGTGAAAATGTTGAGACTTGGCTAGTCGGATGTGCAGAACACATATGCGTCGCTAATGTAAAGCAAACTGATTAGGTAGACAAAATGCCTCCCTAGAAAAATCAGAGGCTCAAAAAAGAAAAGCCAGAGTACAGAGAGAACAATGAAAGGAGCAGAAAGGCAGTGAGCAAAATTAAGGACAAAATATAAAAAAGTAGATGAAGCTGAACGTGGCACAGGTGAGGAGCTAGCAATATCTTTAGTTAGTTTAACCTTTGAATGACATTAGCATGCTCAGCAGTTCACGTTAACTAGATTAAAAAATGTCTCCCTGCATAATTCCTCCTGGCTGGCCCCTTCCTTTACAAGTAGTAGTGTTGATTTAAATCAGGGCTGTCAAACATTTTACCCATGGGCCAGAACCAGCCCGAAACACGGTCCAATTTGGCCAACTGAAAATTAAAAGAGATCTTGATTAGTTGTTCAAATCATATTGCTGTTCAGTTCCAAAATGCATAAATGTTTTGTGCCTTTGTAGATCCACTGTGATCTGTATCTTGTAATGCACATGTAATGACTGATTAAATGTGGAAAAACCTGTTGAGACATCGTAGAACTTATTTTCTTAGGACAGCAGGCTGTTCATGTTCACGTTCATTCTGTTTTGAAAATGGATGGCTCATTAATTGTGACAGTTTTCAAAATGCGAAAAATTTGTTGTTATTTATAGGTTATTATGCAGTGGTTTTTACTGGTCTGGTCCACTCAAATTAGGCTATATGTGGCCCATGAACTACAATAAGTTTGACATTGCTGATTAAATTATTAATTAAGGAAAAAAGTCATACTAGGTATAGTTAATAACACCACTTGGATCTCTTAGAACTTTGTATGGTTATAGAGGAGATTTTTATGAATAATAAACATTTGTCAGATTTTCTGTTGTAATTTGTGTGAGGCTCACACACTTTTTCTCACAAATGTACAAAAAAAGGGCATTTTTGTTAGGATCCTATTTAGGCAAGGTCACAAAATCCACCGAGTTTGAGTCAGCCATTCACAAACTGCAACATAAACATACTTCACACCTGGACTGATGTGAACGATGGCTCGCTGTGACAGCTCTCGCACTGCATTCAGCTGCTCTTAGCTACTCTTTCATCAAATGATGATGCCACCATCCAAACTTAGCAGCAGTTATTGACCCTGCTTGACCCTGTCATGGTTGCGGGCTCATTATCGGGCTAATAACTCCGCTGCTGTGGTTTTCGCCTCAGCTTATAGCCTCAGCATTCTTCCCAGCTGGGTTACCACAAGATCCCCCCTCAGAAGTCAAAAGCAATTTCATAAAATGAGGAATGAGCAAAGATCGGCCCGGCAAATCTGGGCTGACATGCGCTTTGTTTCTTTTGACAGTTATTAGTTGGAAAAGCAGGAAATGCACTGCATGGAGGTTGGTTCCATTTTGCTGTGGAGGGCGAGCGCGGTCCTCTGCCATGCAGGGCCATAAAGTGATGAGGATCCACGGGTGTTCCCCAGGGTCTCAGTGCTTGTTAATCAGGCGGTGGGATGACAAGCCATTTGCTGCATGAATCACTGCTCTCTCATCATGCTGAAAATGACTTGCATTTTTTTGGAAAGGCGAATGTAAACTGCACCTTTGTTGCACTCTGTCAGGGTAATGTGAGGGTAGAGCTGCTTTGTGTGTGTGTGTGTTGTGTGTGTGTGTTTCCTGCCATCAAATTGATTTAAGAGTCTTCACTCACGTCAGTTGGACATAACTAAACCAATGGCACCAACAAATACAGATGTCTGCTTTGACTGGATGTTCCCTGTTTGTCTTAGACTCCATCCACACGACTACATTTTTTTTAAAATACCTCTTGGGCTTTTTAACCCCTTTTTCTTTATAGGACAGCTGATGATATGTCAGGAAAGAGGGTAAGAAAGTGCCTGAATTACTTGCAGCAAAGGGCCACAGGCAGGAGTCGAACCCACAGTCGCTGCAAAGGACTCACAGCCCTCACATAAGGCAGACACTCTAACAACTTGTTACCAGGCCACCCCTACATTTGTTTTAAAATGCTTATGTTTTGATATGTTTGCACCAAGAGTCCACACTACCCTGATGTTTTACAACATTTAAAGCAGAGACGTTTGGAAACCAGTGTTTCACCAGCCCAATAAATATTCAAAATTGCCCAAATTTATCTGTACACAATGCAAATGAATTCCCAAACAGCAACAACCATATTGTGGATTTTGTTGGCTAAAATAATGACTCACAAGCAGATTTCATAAGTGTAGCTGGATGATGTAAGCTACTGCTAACTCCTTGAGGGGGCTGAGAAGTCTCCAGCTGACGTTTTAATGTAAAAAAAAAAAAACAAGAGCCCTGTAAAAGTGCGTACATGATATAACGTTAATGCTGAAAGACTGACGCTAAAGCTAGCTTACATCTCAGCAAACATGGGTCAGATGGTGAAATACGGGAGGATATCTTAATGATAGATGACAGAAATACATCAGCCCACATCCTCCTCCTCAAACCCCCACAGAACAAATACAGATGCAGTGGTATCTAACAAGTTTGTCTGGAGATGAAGTTACTGTAGCTAGTAAGCTAGCATTAGTTAGCCAGACATGCTAACATTCTCATCTTATGTTAGGTTAGAGCAGATGAAGACAGAGTTTAATCCATTCTGTGCTCTTGTGTTTCATGTTTTTTTAGAGACCACAAAAGACGCCACCGTCCAGACTCACGGAATGTTGAGTATCACTCTTCTCAGAGCCTCCTGCACACCTTCAACATGCAGAAACGCAGCTCTAGTTATGGTTGCTAAGCTATGATTGGACAGTTGCTGTCTGGAGATGGGGGGTCAACTAGGCAGAAACAGTTGGAAACACTGCTGGCTCTGTTTCAGTTTTATAACTCCAGGGTTGCATTTCCACCATAGATTGTATATAGAAATGAACAACATGAGAGCTTCCCAAAAGTGAAGCCAAAGCATTTCGACCACCTCCTGGTGGCTGGCTGCAGTACAGGTCATAAATCCTGCCTCCCAAATGTTAATATGTAGGAAATGAGCCAAACTAAAACATCACTGTACACGTCAAATATTATTCCCAAAGATGATTTCTGGTAGTTCTTATCATGCTGATGTTTGTTCAAGTGTTCAGTTTTCTGGTCAGTTTGATTTTAGTAAGGTACTTGATGCTATAAAAAGCAGGTTTCATGCCATGATTGAAAGCTGGCCGGCTGACCTCCATGACTGATCAGTACTGCACAGACTCTGGCTCCAAATGACGTCACCAGCACAACATGGCAGCTCTCATATCCGGGATATTTTGGCTTCGGTTTTGTACAGTGGGAGGAAGAGAAGCCGTGGCATCCATCTTTTATTTATATCAATGGTGTGGACGGTAATTATTCCTGAAACTGTGCCCATGTGTGTGTCTGAACAGAGATCATTTTCATTTTAAAAAAATGTACTGCAGATGTAGCCTTACACTGAATCATCAGCAGCCAGCGTTAATGTAAACAAACATATGTTATTGTACGAGAGTTGATTGTTCCTCAGTACAATTTCATGCACATCTCAGAGGAGATGAACATCATACATTCAATTCTCACAAATACTGAATAGCTGTGATGCTATTTCCTGTGCTTGTACTAAGCTGTTTCAGGAGCAATTTCAACAAAGCAATTTGAAGTTAATTGCCTTTGTGTGAAAACTGAAAAAAAAAACAAAAGAGCTTCTACAATCTGTATTTATTCATGAGTGAAGGAGAAACCCTGATCATGTAAGTGAGGAACAGTGTGGCACCAAGCCTGTTTTCAAAATACTATATCTTTTTTCCCCTTTTTTCTTATTACTTGTTGTTTAAATTTATTTTTGAAATTAAACCAGAACACTTTATCAACCTCAAGGGAGAACAAACAAGCAGACACATGCTCATACACACACATTTAACGACACACTCTTCTCTGTGGTGGGCAATGCACTGACTTACTACTGCCATCTAGGGATATATAAGAATTCTGGTTAAGTGCTGCTCTTTGTATGCATCATAGTCACAATGGGGGGACTACATACTCTATATTACAATGAAACTATACAATTGCAACCCAAGAAGTGCAAATAAAAGTGTGATTTTATGCTCAAAAATAAAATTCCAAGTAAACAGAGCGCCAGCGTTCACTGTTAGGCAAAAAAAAAAAAAAGCCCAAATGCTGTCTGTCCATATGTGTGTGACAGTTCAAGTCTTTGTCCTTTGCAATATTTTTCTGCTCATTCCCAGCGGACGGCAGGGTTGGAGGAGCCACAACACAGACAGAGCAGCTCGCCATCTCTCTCCTCTCACAGCTGGAACACACTCCTACTGAATAATGAACTCAATCTCGGCTCTGCCTCAGGGGGGGACCTTGGAGCCGCCCTCAGCTTAGTGCAAGGCTTTGTTGCCCATATGCGCGTGCTGGCCGCGCACGGGCACGCACTCACACAGCCCGCTCGCTGTCATTCTTTTCCTGCCACAAGTAGTTCTGTAAGAAATGCTCTGCTGATTGGCAGTAGAGGAGGGGAAAAAAAAAAAAAACAGAGAGAGCCGGGAGACATCGAAGGATCGTGATGGTTTCAGCGTGGAGGAGGGAGATATGTAGGCAGTGAGGGAGGCTGGTGTGTGTGAGCTGGAGGGGTTCAATAGCTGTTTCCCAGCAGTTCGACCCCCCCGTACCTTTGGGGCCAGGGGGGTGTGTGGAAAGTGTTTCAGCTGAGGAAGGGGTAAGAAGGATCGGAAAAGAAGGGGCGGTGGGCACGTGAGGAATCGAGATGAAAGAGACAGCCGCTGGATACCACGCTAATGAATGGCCACGCTTCCCATCTCTGATTGAGATTTAAGAGGTGTGGGTAGGTAGAGCTGAAGGGGGTAAGCAGCAGTGGTGAGTCAGCTGACCTTTCGGAAAGCCCTTCACCTCAGCAGCCTCCACGCGGAGCCCATTAACCGCAGAAATATGACAGCTTTCGATTAGATCTGCTGTAATTACCCGAGACACTGATGAAATTTGTGGGCTGCCGCATGTAGGACCTCAAAAACAGCAACCGCAACATTTAAAAAAACGCAATCACAGTGTGTAAAATCTGTTCACAGAACGTGAATATATCTGCTTAACTTTTAATCCCAACATTTTAACACAAATATCTGTGCTTTGTACTACTTACATTTTCAAAACAGGCTTGTTACTTTAGTTTTAGTGCATTTGAGAGGAATTATTGTTTTTTTTTAATTTTGCATCATTGCGTGCCACCTTCCCAATAACATGACCAATTGCCACAATTCCTTAGTGTGTCCACCAGTGCATATCATGCATAACCAACGTAACAAGACAACATAAAGGCTGTATCAAGACAAAAATCATATAAAAGATGTAACACGACATAAGGAGATAAGGAGAAAATGACATTAAGGCATAACAAGATGTGAAAGATGGAACAAGATGAAATCGATGTAAATGAAGATGAAAAACTTCATAATAAGACAAAAAATTATATAAAAGACCTGAGATGTCACAAAAATGAATAAAAATTAAAATATAAATATGTAACAAGATGACCAACGGTGTAAAAGACATAACAAGACAAAAAACAACAAAAAACACTTAACAAGATAAGAACGTAACATGATAGTGTACAGGCTGCAACAAGACAAAAAATGATGTGACAGATGTAACAAAACATAAAAGACAAAAATGACGTCATAAGATGAAAACGACATGAGAAGATGAAAACAATGTGAAAGGCAAAAATGCTGTAAAAGTCATAACAAGACAGAAATGACACACCATGAAAATAAAATGACGTCAGGGCATAACAAGATGAAAACAATGTAAAAGATGTAACCAGATGAAAACGACGAAACTGACGTTACAAGACAATAACAACATGAAAGATGAAGAAGACATACGATGAAAACTAACGTAGAAGATGTAACAAGGTGAAGCAGACTCAGGCGGAGGGAAAGACTTGTGGAGAAAAGGTGAGGTTCAGGTAGCTTTGCACAAAAACAGCTGGTAGAAATGTCCTTCAGAGGACGACTTTTTACTTTTATACTCTGAGTAAATCTCAGAGCCTGTACTTTCTCACTTTTACTTGAGTAAACAAGATGAATCAGTACGTTTTACACAAGTAGTACGTGTGTACTTTTGCCACCTCTGTGCTTCTGTGGCTTTGATAGTCCACTTTAGCGTCCTGTGCTTTTTTTTTTTCGTCTCTTCTTGGTGGGCAGCCATCCTGTGTCTCTTAACTCATAGTGACAGATCCACTTCATGGTGCTTCTTTTCACAAGCTGTGGCAGCAGGCCAGCACACGCACATGTACACACACACATACACACACACACATCTCCTCAGCAACATCTAAATAGGTAATTATCTGACTTGTAGGAGAGGGGAGGTGGCAGCCAGTATGCTCCACGTGATCAGCCTAAAACTAAAGCCTCTACTCAGCAAAGGAATATTAATTGCCTTTTCCAAGTCGACAGGCGGTAAGGGAAGGAGAGGGAGTCGCCTATCAACAAGCAGCGGCGACCAACTTCCCAGCAAGGTTACTGAATAGCGTCATTGTTGTCGTCTCCTTGTTGGAAGAAGCAGCACGCCAATAATGTCGGCAGTTATGTCTGCCTCAATATTGGTTTTGTGTCTGTCGTACCTGTAAGGACGCAGCGTGTTTGTTCAGCTCTGAATGGGAGACAGAAAGAGAGCCAAGGAAGGAGAGAAAGGAAGGAGAGAACACCAGGGGAGAAAAAGAGAAATAGAGGAGTTGCAGGATTTCAGAGGTGAAGTGACTAGGAGAGGAAATAATCCATTATGCTGCAGGTTTTTTTTATCGTGCCTGTGTGAGGGGTCAGAAAATGGTTTCTTCTGATCAGTGAGAGAAATCAAATACAAGAGTGATCTGGAAACGTCCTCCCACAGAGCTCCCAGGTACTGACATCAAAACAGCCTCGCAGTGCAGAATATTAGCAATGTGCCGCAGGAGCAGATTTGTACTTTTTTTTTTTCTTTGCCTTGGGCTCATTGATATGCACCGTGGTTCCACACTGATAATTGCCTGCTGAGCTGCAGATCAATTCTGTAATTTGCTATCAAAACTCAATGATGTCATGTGTGTGCAGTCTTATCAGACTTAAGTAAAAAAAAAAAAAAAAAGAAAAGCTACAATAGGCAGGGATGAGGAGGGGGTGAAAAGCAACAAGCGAAGAAGCAATGAGTGAGGTATTTTTTCTTTGTCTGCTTGTTTTTTATTGCATTGAGGACCTTACACCTCTTCCAGTGGACCACCATGGGACTTTACTTCGCAAGTAGTATTGCATATGCAGACACATTCTGCTATAGGGGAAAAAACACCCTGCCCTGTTTGCATTCCTTTAAACCAATGACAAATGTTCTGGGTGGCATTAAGCCAAGGGTGCAGTGATGGTGCTGCTGCAAAATATTGTAAAAGGGGAATTTGTTTTGGTGGAACATTTGCATGTCTGGAGGCAAGCTTTGGCGTTAAAATGACTATGTCACTGCAAAAGAAAAGCTAACAGATACTGGCTTGTCTACGCTCTTACCATTAGCATCCCAGGTGCTAATTTGCTCATTTTCAGCATCTAGGTTGCAGCTTAGAGGTTATTCTTGTTTCCCGGGGACTTTGAAAATCTAACGGATGCTGCGGCTTCGCTTGAAACAAGCTAACAATGGCAGGCTTGTACCCGCAGTTTACATCCTGTGGGTCAGACTATCAATGACTATCAATTTAAAAGTTTATTTTCCAAGTCAAGAAAGTTGGCATTTGTCATAAAACTGTTAAAGTGTAAGACTAAGATACGTCATTAGGAAGACATACCCAACGGTTGCATAATTGACATCATGACTTTCTCCCTCCAAAAGCTAATGTTAGCTAGCTGTGTGTTTTTGTACCAGGATGTAGTCACACCAGTAATGTTTGCTGCTCGTTTGTGTACTTCCCGAATGATAAAACGACCAGGAGTCACTGGAAAAACAAAAATTTAAACACAAATTGTGGGTGTTTCACAGCTTCGACTCCGTCACATGAATGACCAACTAAGAATGACTGACAGCTCTGCTCCGTTCATATTTTTTCCGGAGTTAGGTCCCACAGGGCACATCAGAAGGGGTGTGCTTTTTCTTTTTTGTTTTATTCCATTGAGTACCTTATTACCAGGCTTGTGGAGAAACAGAATACATGTAACAGAGTTACATAATTAGGATACAAAAAAAGTAACTGCTTATCACAATCAAAGACAGAATCTGCAATTCTCCCAGTATATTTTTTTCTGTCCACACCTGCACACATTCCAAGAAAATATCACAATATATTTTAAAGGTACCCTCTCAACCCTAACAGTTGTGACTGTTGTACAAACATTAGTCACGATGGCTGTGGTGATAGAAATAATGCACGGGCCAAGAGATTTTTCTCTCAAACGAAGCTGAAGCCTGACAGGAGCCAACATGATATCAGGCTGCAGGTTGTTTGAGGTCAATTATAGCTTCATGCTTGGTTTGAGTTTGGTTATATATGAATGTAATTAATTGAGACAGAGACAGAGATAGCTTTACATTATTCTGACAAGCGAACAGACAGTCATTAATGAAATAAAGCAAGCACTTGTTAAAGGAAGACTTCTCAAAATCTCTAATGATTAGGTGAGAACTTCCACCCGGTGAGAGGGTTATGGCCTTGTGTGACTCCTGAAAGTACCTGTTATCACAGCAGCTCTATTCTTAATTATCACTGTTGGAAAATTTTAATGGCTAGGTCGTCGTCCACAGAGTATTTATCCAAACCTTACTATGGAAGACTGAGACAGAAGTCACACACAATATAATTGCTTCCACATGTGCATGGGTGAATGAGTGTGTGTGTGTGCATGCATGCGTATGTGATCACTGGACCTACAGCTTTTCCGCAGCTAATCTCGAATAGTACAGGAGCGATCAGACTAATTTTTTGTGCACATTCATGACTGTATGCTGATGGAGTTCTGTGATTCACAAAACCTTGAAATCCCCTTTTTTAAAACAACTTTTCTGCCTTTATTTATTTTTTTATTGCTGGAGGCATTCTGTTTTCAGGTCATCACATTCTTGTGAATGCCATATCTCAAGAACACCTTGAGGGAATCTCTTCAGACTTGGTTCAAAAGTCCACTTAGAGTTGAGGATGGACTGATTAGAATTTGCTGAACAAATGTCAGAGGTCAAAGTCACTGTGACCTCAGTAAACACATCTATCAGTCCACTGTGTTTCCTCTTAAAAATAGTCTCTAAGTGAAGGCAGCATGTTTCTACCTGGAAATTATTCACTGAACAACAACAAGTAAAGTGAGAACTTCCATTTTTGCCAAAAAATACACTTGACACCGTTTATTAAATTCCCTCAAAGATAAAGGTCAATGTAGTGGTAAGTCCCATATTAAATTCCTTCAAAGTCTTCACAGACATTATATGAGTCTGGACAGACTGGATGGATGTAAACTGTAATTTGACTGGTTGGTTGAAACAAACATATCTTTTGACCACTCTGTTTTATACGACCACTGACAGCTGACTTCTCACTCTTCTCAACCAGCCACTAGGAACCACAAGTGATCAACAACTGCTTCAGTTTGAACTCGTGTTGAAATCAGCTCAGGACAACATATGTGAAGGTCATCTTAATGTTCCTCATTTATAAAAATTGGATTTACAATCAATAATTGATCTTAAGTATGACTTAAGCAGAACACCACTAAAGTAGTCATTTATAAATCCTTACTGTGATGTCTTATCTCTAAGTGAAGTCAGGACTTGACATAAGTGATTTCCTAGCTGCTCATGTCGCAGTATTGAAGTTTGTGCCCAACCCCGTGGTGAAACTTGCATTAGATTTATGAACAATGTGATGGGAATTATCAGGCAATGTGTTAGATTTTGTCTCTCCACTGTTTAATCCACCAAATAGTACATGTTGTTACCATCACTGTGATCTCGTCCTTCAAAAAGTTTGCTTTTCTCTGTTGGTCCTTGTTCCTGAATAAACCCTCATTAGTTCTCCATTATACAAGGAGAAACCGCTGATTATAAAACAGGAGTTGTCAATTTTAATTTAATTTGAGATTTATAGATCACAGGTGCTTATGTTACAGATTTTCTTCTCAGAACTGGCTTAAGTTTATGAATCAAATGTGAGCACGCTGTTTGAAATGAACTTCAAAGTTCAAGTACAAATCCAATAATTTTTTTTATAAATGAGGCCCCAGATCACAGACTTTGGAGGACTTAGCAGAAGCAATGAAATTATTTTTAAATCAATATGTTGTGTCAAATTATTGTTTTGTAATGGAAGTAGCAATATGATAAGCGAGATAATGTACAGTGAGCTGTATCTGATCCACCAAAGAGCAAATATTTGAGTAAGAAAAAAAACAGTTTTCCTCTCATTCCAATTGGCTTTCACCCGCTATAATAGTGCAGCTAACCAATGGAAGGTAGTAACGAGTTGAGGAGACAAAATCCAAAATATAAAGTTTGTGCAGAAATACATTTTCTTTATGGATTATGTTGATGCCAAATTGACAATACTCTCGACATGCAACACCTTTTGTCTTGTGTTTCTAAAGTTACGTGTTTTCCCACCCACATAAGGAAATTTTAATGTGTCATATTGTAATATAAGTTTGACATAATATTTGCCCCAGAGACCTCAGGGATTTTAGTTAACTCAAACTGGTATTATGTATATTTTTTAGCATTTTGTCACCACTGCAGAAAAGCATTTCCTTCCATACCTCACCTTGTCTGGGTCAAATCATGCACCCCCACTTTTAACTAAAACTAAGCACCCATGGTCGCAGCTATCGTGAATTCACACTTGTTTTCCCCGGTCCAAACCAAATGAACTGAGCTACAGGTGTGAAAGCACTGTACGAATAAAATAAGCACTTGAGTTTATACAGTAGGAAGCTAATATTATAACTCTCTATTCCTACTAGGCATAATGAATTAGGTTAGCTAACAGCCTTACGTTAAGATTTCAAAATGTTTTGGCTCTTTGGCTTAGAAAGTTCAGCTCAGCAATGAGATTGTTTCCACCTCCACAGCAGCTCTGCCTCCTGGAAATGTTTGTATAACTAAAACTACAATCTGCAGTCAGATTGCATGGTTGTTATCAGCCAGGGTGCATCTACAGACGGGCGCCATCTGTTTCTTGAAATCCATGCCAAGCTTGAAAGCCAGTCAAAAAGAACCCTTGAGAGAAAGAACATGATCTCAATGTTGCATCAGCAGCAGCATACCCAGCTGATCATTCATGGACACTATCTCTAGCTGACCACTCGCACTGTCACATTCAGCTCGGCCGTCAGGAACCTCCCAGGCTGTCTGGCTCTGCCGTCTCCCTCCCTGCTCTGTCTGTTGTTTATCTTGCATGAGTTGTGTTGATAGCATTTATGGAAGCCGACAGGTTGTGGTTGTGGCTTGCCACCACGTCTGATGGCCTTCTACTGTATGATTGATGGATGGTTGGGGGAAAAGTCGACCACGTCTGGAGTTTCCTCTCCCCACCCCGTCTCTCTCCTCATGTCCACCCTTTATGCAGCATTAACTTGAATCTGAACAAGGTGGATGGATCAAAAAACAGCACTGTTTCATGAACATTGGTCATTTTGTTGGAATCAATGTTTCAGATGGTGTTATTGTTGTCAGCATGCACAAATCAGATGAGCCCTCATTGTGCTTTCTGCAAGTTCACAATATGACCTGAGAAAGAGAATAACTGGCTGGTCCGAAGCAAGTGCCCTTCACATGTGTCTTTTCCTCTTTATTTCCCTTTTCTCTCTCAGACTGAGGTCAGACAAATCAGTCTCGGCAAATGCATTTGAGACTAAACAACTGCTCCTTGGAAAATACTTGCTGTGTCACGTTTGTGGTGAAGCGAAGCACAGAAGACACCAAGGGAAGAAGCAAGATCACAAAGTACTTTTTGTCATTCTGTAACATTCACCCATCTGCATTCATCTGCTCATTACATTATCATAACAATACAGCCCCTTCCTTGTACAGTAATCTCAACTTAATATCATTAAATCTCACAGCAAATAAGAGGAAGCTGCAAAGCCGCTCTGACATGAAAAAAATCTACAGTAGCTGGTTAACAAGACTTACTTTGCACAGAGGACAACATTTGAACATCAGCCTTGTACTTCCACATTACAGTTCCAAGATCGGTCAATTAACATTTCAGAGAGCCACAGTTTTGTATGGCTTTGGTTGGTGGGGGCGCACACACAAAAACACCTTTCATGCATGTTGAGTTTAGCCTGTTTCACCTCTTTCGCTAACATTTTGCAGTCTGTGATACGTTAGATTGATATATTTTCTGATTGGTTCTCATCAATGAGTAAACAGTCCTGATGTTCTGATTGTGAGCCAGCGGTCAGCAGGGTCATCCAGATCTATGTATGTCCAAGCCAGTAGTAAACTTTGTATTAGTATAATTAATATTACCTGTTTGGCTTTGTTTCTCAACCCATTATTTAGGCCATGGAATAATACATGTTGCCTAGCAACAAAAAGTTTGCTTTTTTGCTCCATGGTTCTATTCCTGACTAAAGGGCTGTGGATACCAAAAAAGAGAACTATAACAATAACTACAAATATATGATTTTAAAACTCATTCAAACTAAAGTGGATGGTGGAACCCACACCACAAAGATAATAAAAATAGGAACAGTATATACGATAGACTCCACCATCCTCTCAAGTTATAACTCACGAATGAGCTTCTTAGAACCTGTTTAAACAAAGTTTTTTATGTTCAGTGTCTTTTATGAATCGAACTTAAGCACACAATCAAAGTTTCAAATTTATTCATATATTTATCATTAAGTTATGGATTAGGATAAACCATTAGAAATTATCTTTAAGACTAAGTTCAAGTATAAATCTAAGAACATTTTTATAAATGAGGCCTCTGTTCTCTGGCCATGTGGAGGTTATGATGTTAACTCACTTTGAACTGATATGAAACAGCGATTCAGAAAATATCAAGAAGAATTTTATAATGTCTCCATCGTTCCCACAAAAACAACATGTTTTACACAAGCTGTTCAGTAAAAACACACATAACATCTGGACAATAATGTATCCGTGATGTGTGGAGAACCTGATAGAGAGCTGCAGAAGGTGACAGCCTGACTTCACTGTGATTATCTTACCTACGATCCCTCCAGAGCCTAAACTGTCTGATGGTGATAATGACTGTGCCAACACGGAGCCTGAGATGGAAATGTCATGGCAAATGAGAGGAAGCCACAAAGCCGCACCGTCACGAAAACAAAATACAGCAGTCATACAGGTTAACAAGGCTTCCTCTGCACACAGGACATTTCAACATCAGCCTTTAATTCCACATTTCAGCTCCAAGGTGGGTCCGTTTATAGTACAGAGAGCCACAGTTTTGTCCAGCTTTAGTTGACATCAGTGCGCAGATACACACACAGACCTCCCTATTATCACTAAACAGCTTCCATGTATGTTGAGTTTGTAACGTATGTCTGTAATGTATTTGACTGATAAATCTCGTCTCTCTGAATAATCAGTTCTGATGTTCTGTTTGTAGGATTATGACCTTCAACTTTATGAACTACCTGTTGCTATTCCACAGCAGCAGTAGTGATCCCCGTGTGGCCGGCTTACAAACACAGTCAACAATAGAGGTTTTTCACGGCAGCCATATTTATATGAAATAACAGGACAAACACAGGTGTTACCAGTTGGGCTTTCCAGTGAACCAACATGCACAATATCACCACCCTGATCTGCTTTGACCTGAATGGAATGGAACCTTAATTCGTACCCTATTTCACGTCAGAATGGCTGATGTGAAAATGGTCCATTGAAGCAGTTTGACACACGGCTCATGGAAGCAATTAAGGTACTTAAACTTCCTCTCGGAGTCGTTCAGAGTTGATTACAGTTTTTGAGGTTATCACCATCGCTGATGTTCATCACAAATAGAGGTCATAGCAAAAAAGAAGAACTACAAATATCTAAATCGGCATACTTTGAATGCGACATCCAGACATTTTTGTTTTAATTTAGAGATGTAACTGTTTTGCAGGAACACCCTGAACGATTAGAGCTACTGCAAGGAGTTTTTAACTGGTTATGAAACAGTCTCAATATAATTCTGATGCCTCTATATCAGACCTGTTGCCAGGGGGCCAGATGCGGCCTACTGAAAGGTTTCATGTTGCCCCACAAGGCTGTCATGGAAATACTAAAAATTAGAAATCTAGCAAAGACAGTCAGTAGCATTTTGCTTACCATTAAATCATTATCAGACCTTTATTTTGAAAGGGGTCAGTCAGTTCATTTGTAATGATAATGAACTGTATCTTTCATATTGAACCGTAACTACGTACATCCACGCAATACTGTACATCCATGTTGTTTATTATTCTTCTTGGACTTTTGCTGCAATTATCATTGCAACCTGTATGCAGCATGTATGGTACACTGTAAAACATCAAGTTTAAAACAAGTAACTATTAATCAATTGCTCGAAAAAATAATCGACCGATTTATGGACTATAAAAATAATTGTTAGTCGCCGCCCTAGTTTACATTTTCCCGGGCAAAGTTACAGCGAGTATACATAAAAAAATATTTAGACAATTTAATTTTTAACCTTATATTTTGTGGTTATTACTGTGGAAACACAATTGTTTTTTTCCCCACAGGTGCCTCAAAATTCAACAAAATATAAAAAGTTCCTCATAGTTGCTTTAAGTTATCGTAAAGTTCTGCTAATTGTTGTTTATTAATAGTTCTAGTTAGTTTAGTTTAGTTCTCCCCTTTAATATAAAGAAGTTAGTTTGTCTTTTAAAGTTAAGTTGTATTGATGGGATGTTTTTGGGTTCAATTCAAATGATTAAAAGCATTTATATTTCACATCTGACCCATTAGTAAATAATTATTATTTGTGTCAGTTGTCTTTAAAGATATAGTTATTGTTAAGTATTAAGCAGACCTGAAATTCATTTGTGTGGTTTCTCTCTGTGAGCAGGTTGTGACAATGTCCCTTTAAAGATTTAACGTACGTGGCAGCTAACGTGAGTAATAAATCCAGAGGCCTCCATCATCCTCGTCTGAACTCAGTCCACAGTATCTTATTCCCAGTGTAGAATCTTGTCATATACTTTTATTCTAATTATTATTTTTATTGCACACTAACCTTTCAGCACAGCCTAAAGACATGTGACACATAAAACCTGTTTCTTTAAGTGTTTAAGTACACTTCATCAGGACATATGCACCTTGTTTTTTGGTCTTTCTTTCTTTTGTTCAGGATGTGACAGTGTCGTCTTACCCTATTTTGGCAGAAGAAGATGTAAGATGTTCTCTGACGCCGCTCACAGACAGATGCCGAGGTTGTTTTTGTGTCCTCTGAATCATTACAAGTGAGCCAGCGGTCAGCAGGGTCATCCGTCTCCGCATCTGGATACACTCCGTTACTCATTACTCGTGTCCTGACAGAAAATATCAAAAAAAACATTTTATAATCTCCCTCTTTCCTGAGGAAGAAACACATTTTACACAAGCTGTTCAGTAAAAATAACACAACATCTGGGCAGTAATATTTCTGTGATGAGTGGAGAACCTGATCGAGAACTGCAGAAGGTGACAGTCTGACTTCAGTGTGATTATCTTACCTACGTTCCCAGCTGATGGTGATAATGACTGTACCAACACTGAACCTGAGAAGAACAGCAGTTAACAACAAGTACCTACACTCTCTCTCACACACACAAATACAAAAATAACATTTTTATCTGGTAATTCAGTGCAGACTTTGAAATTAATTTGTGCTTAAATTGTATTACCATGCAATTAACAGTAATAAAACTTGGTTGGGACAGGAGTGCAAAAAGATTTTCACAGTGTGTGAATAGGCACCCAAATGCATCTTTAAATCTAAAACTGTACAGAGGCAGATCTCTCAAAAGATCTGCTCATAAAACAAACAGTCTGAATGTTTCAATACCAGCAGGAATAAGAGAGAAAATGTTGTTGTTTTTCATGGTGGAATGCTGAAAATTAATTTTAATTTAATTTAATTTAATTTAATTTAATTTAATTTCTGTTGTAGTTATTTATATTTAAAATAAAACTTAAACACAGGAATGTGGGAAACTGTCCAAAAAAGTCTGGACATGAGTAGGGATGCATGATTAATATCTCGGATAATAAATTAACGACCTATGTTGGTCTATCCAGCTTTATCTGTCTACATCAGTGTTATTAGTGTTATAAATATCAGCTCTAGAAATATAGTGTCTGATTTGACAGATTATATGAAAGCATTTAATTTGAATTCCTTGGCAAAATGCATTGCAAAAGTATATTTAAGTTTCAGTTTACTTTAGCGCCCTGCAAAGGTTTCTAAGATATAGTTTCTAAGATATACCTTTGCAAAGGAACTTCCTTTCCGACAAGTGTTTCCCAGACTATCCCTTCTCAGGAAGAGCTGCTAAGGTGCAGTACAGTATTGTGTAAAATTAATGATGTATTGTATGAGGAAACTGAAGCTGCGGTGAGCTGTGGGGTTTTTCTCCTGCTGTGGGTGATGTGTTTCTCTGTGTGGTTTTCCCTTTTGCAGGTCCTGGTGTTCTGCATCCAGAACAACAGGGCTGGGATGATATTTTATCTTGTGATTTGCAATATTGTCAGAATATTTGGGACATTTGGGACATTTGGGAGCCGCGACCACGTTGCTGGGCGTTGGCCAGTCGACAAGGCAAGGAATTTACATGTGCTGTGAACACTGCAGGAAGGAGTTTGATGTCACTTCCTGTCTCCATTAGGTGGCGCTACAGAACACCCACTAATTGTATGTCATGTTCCAGTAAATCATGTGTAGACCACACTGAAAATTTAATGTAAATTAAATGATGGTTGTTACAGGAGGCTCATGTTCTTTTCATTCAGGCAGGAACATCTGCAGACTGGACCATTTTTAAAAGTTATAGCAATTTCATGTTTCATGGCGAGACATCCAAACTTGACGGCATGCCACGCCCACGCTTTTCAATTATAGCTAAATCTTTTAACAACTCTTGATCAGAAACTAGTCTAGATGGCACACACAGATTTTGAAATCATTATGATGAATTCTGTAGAAGGAGTTTGTTAAAATATAACACATGGAAATTACCAAAATTGACATGAAATTCAAAAATGGCCGACTTCTTGTTCGGTCGAAACTATTCCACAAAGGTCTGCAGGTTTTCGCTCCTACCAACCAACAACATACCTGACTTGACTAATCAGCTGTTTGAAGACTGAAATCGGTTGATTGAACGAGTTGAGCCTGGTGTGCTCTGGCTTGGTAGGAGCGAAAACACACAGCCACATGGCCCTTCATGGAATAGTTTGGACACGCCTGCTGTTGGGTTTAGGCATGATACATGTGTGTACGGATTCTCATATCACATGAAATCATGTCACATGTAATGACTGATGCATGTGCCAAATTTGGTGGGTTTTTGAGTATATTTAAATCCCCAAAAATGCAGGTACCAAAGACAAAAATATATAATTCCTTCAGTTTCAATAAGATCCTTGCACCGAGGTCGGTGCAATAAGATGTAAGGACAAAATAAATAGAGCCCCTGAAAACGGCACACAGCATAAATGTGAGCCTTAAAAAAAACATCCTTTGCATAGGAAATTGAACTTTAAAGGTGTCCTTTTGAAACCCTGATCTCAACTTCATTGTCTGTGAGTAAAGCAGGGTCGTGGTTGCTCCATTCAATCACTACATTACGAGGTGGCTCTATAAAGCTTGCCCTTGAGTGACTTGGATCTGGTTTGAAGGCTTGAGAGGACAAAGACCAGTCATCTGCAATCTGCAGGGATGCGCTGCTACGTTTCAGGTCAGAGCAACTTGTTCCACTCTGCTCAAGTGATTCTTTTACTTCTGATTTGACCCTGTTATACACTGAGGTATGGCTGTCTCTGGCTTGATGGTATAACGTACTGTGGCTCTATGGTGCAAACCATGTTTTTAATTTTCCACCACACTATATGGATGAAGGCTTTTGCGGATAAATGGAGTGAATGGTGCATTTTCCTCTGAACTGCTGAGTAGTTTAATCAATGTTCCATCCAGGGTCTGTTGCCTTGCTGCTGCTGCGACAGGTCGTTTGGCTAACTCCATGTTTAGCCCTGAATAGTGTCAAGTCGTGTCTACCTTTGCTCTTGGTAATGTGTGATTTACAACGTGAGGGTTGTATCCCTGCTGCCACTTTTTTGCGTCCTTGCATCTGCTTTGTTTTTCTTGAAACAGTTTATCATCATGTAAAACTCATAGATTAACAACAAATACATTTTGCTCTTTACTTGATAAAATCTTTAACTTATTTCCACTTCATCCAATTAAAGCTACTCCAATGAATTTTAATATTTTATTGATTATTGGAGCCTTGTGAACAAAATAATAAGAAATAACCACAAAATAAAAAGTCAAAAATAAAAATAACTAACTAGTAATCTTTTTAATTGGCTAACATACTATTAACTGTGTCTTTGTCTGGGAAAATGCAAACACGGGCTTGTTTCATCTGATTTCAAGGAGAATCTGACCCAGTGACATTAAGAAGAACTGTATTAAAAATAGTGATACAGATCTTCTCACGCATGGCCTCGTTAACTTTTCTACCCACGCTGGCAGCGACTTCCTGGAGCATCGGGGACAAACTCCTGATCTGATTCAAGATGGTTGTCAGGAATTCGTGAACATCATGAACACGGACACACAGTGAGGGTTTGATAGGAGAAATTATTAATGAGAGGTGAAACAAGCTGTCTCACACTGTGGTTGTGATCCAGAAAAACCTGGAGTTTGTGGCATATGTTGATGGAGCAGTGACACCTCAAGATGTTCTTGAATATTCTGCAGAAGGTGAAGAAAAATTGCTGTTATTTAAGTTTGGTCTCCAGGGCAGTGTCTGTCTGTGTGTGTGTGTGTGTGTGTTCGGTGTGAGTATGCGTTTGGCTGCTGTACCTGATCAGTTCAGCTTCAGGCACTGACCTCCACGTCTCCTCCTGGCAGCTCACATCTCTGATGAAGTCCATCAGTGTGAGCAGGCTCTGGGGGCTGGAGTTCATATAACAGATCTGGGCTGGTTTTGGAAACACACCAACACGACATGTCACAACTAGTCGGTGACTGATATTTTGCAGTGGCTGATATTTAGAGAGCAGGGCGGTCGAGGCTAACCTGACACACCAGATGGTTTTGTTACACAGAACTGTCTGGGAAGTCGTCCATAGAAACAGTTTGGAAAAGGGCAGGTGTTTTCCAAAAAAACACTTGGCAGGTAATTGGATTAACCATCTGTCATGTCTAACACAGGCTAACTTTAACCAATCACATCAACTCACTGAACTGAAGCTGAAGCAGGCTGGAAGAAGAGTGAAAGCATCTTTTCCATCAACAAAAGCCTCCAGGGTCATTCTTTGCTCTTCTTTCAGTGAAGAAATGCTGTCCAATTCTGATATAACTGATGCTATCACTATGCTTACCCCTTCAAGAACCACCATTGTTTGTTTGAGTGGAGTCATTTCCATAGAAGCTTCTCATTGAAATCACACCCATAGAAGCCAATAGTCCCTTCAAGGATGCCGATCGGCTGCACCATCTCTGGTGCAGACACAAACAGATAGCTTGGAACCTGACAAGATGGATTCTCGTGTGATCTCACGAATCCAGCTGCCTTGCAAGGTAAGGCCAAGGCCGATATGATGCCAATATTAAAACAAAGAAAAGTCATGTATAGTTCCTTTTTTCTTTCTTATTACAATCTAATATACACTATATCTTAGCCAGTAGTGTGTTGTGTAGATAGAATCTTTATTAATTAATGAAAGAGTAAAATACATTGGTTATGCTGTAGATTTCAGATCGTGACAGGTATTTAGGGGAGATTTGGTGTCATTTAGCTGCTTCTCCTTCGCTCTCTCTAGAGGTCATGTGGCTCCGGATCCTACAGCTGACTCCTGAAGTCTCCATGGTGGAGAGGAGATCGTATGGCTAAGCTTCCATGGGCAACACTGGATGTTGTCTGATATCGTCCTGGACTTTTCATATAATTTTATGCATTACAAACTCTGTGTTCAAATACTGTATTCTTTGTGATTTTGCAGCTCCGTTCTGTACATGTGACATCAAATGCATGCCTGTCCATCCTGGGATGGGGATCACTCCTCTGTGGCTCACAGGTTTCTTTCATTTTTTTACATGTTAAAAGCTTTTTTTTGGGGGGGAGTTTTTTCTTACTTTTTTGATGGTTTACAGGACAGGGAGTGAGCCCCTTGAGGAAAATTGTTATTTGTGATTCTGGGCTATATAAATAAACTTTGATTTGACTTTGGATGGGAGAAACACAATAAGAAAAGACATCAGAGGCAAACTGGATCCATGAGAGTCATACAGGACTCCAAATGAACTTTTTAACCACCTTCCTAAAACTCATAAGCGTGTCCTACAGCAGCCACACTAACAAGGCTGCCTGCAGATGTGTCAGCTGACACTTTTTGTTTATCTGCCACAAGTGCAGGCATCAATGCCAATTATCTCAAAATGCAAGATAATCGTCCCAACTAATCAGCCTATCACTAGTCACACCACACATCACTATTAGACAAACTGGAGCTCATTTTCTCTCATCAGTTCGCAACAAATGTCAAAAAACAAAAGCAGCAAAATGCCAATTTCAAAACTAATCTAAAAAATCCTCTTTTTTAAAGAAGATGCTTCTTTATGGATTTTGTAAAAAGAAAAAAACAGCAACAGACTTAATGTGTTTTGGCACTACAGACAGAGAGGAACACACAGACACATGAGCTGATGGCTCATTGGAGAGGGGGCGAACACCTGTAGTGGGTCCTTATGCAGCGATATAGACAGATCCATGATTACAGAGATGGAGGGTGAGAGCGGAGAGAAATGTGGATTACAATGAGGTGAGCTATTTCAGGACCATGGACAGTGCCCGGCATGGATTTATTATTAAACAGCGACCTGTTGATATTCAAAGGGACAGTTCACCCCAAAATCAAAGATACATATTTTTTTCCTCTGTCCTGTAGTGCTGTTTATCCAGCTTGAATTTTTTTGGTGTGAGTTGCGGGGTTCTGGAGATATTGGCTGTAGGGATGTCTGCCTTCTCTCCAATACAATGGAACTTTTGCACCTCAAAGCACAAAAAAATAGATTTGAAAAATTCAAAACCAGTGTCTCTTTCCAAAAATCATGACTCCATTACTCAAGTTTCACGTGGGAGCTACTTTTTTCTAGTAAAAGGGACAAAGTAGTTTTGTTCTAAATAATAATAAGAAAGTTAATTGGTTCATTAGTCCCTGCTTGGGGACTATTCAAAAAAATGTTGTATGCACACACAATTTTTGTGGGAGAGGTGGTTGAATGATGGATGCTTCCCAGAAACAGGCACCCCGAGCACCTGAGGGTTCAGTCCCTTATCTCTAAGCCAAGCGATGAGCTACTGCAGCACCCAAGTAGTTCCGGTAGATTCTACTGCAAAAAGAAAGTAGTTCCTACATGAAACTGCTCACTTTAAGGTGTGTGGATTATCTTGAGTAATCAAGTCATGATTTTTAGAAAGACATTGATGTTCGATTTTTCAAATGTATCTTTTTTGACCCATAATATTGCACAGACATCTCTAAAAACCTAAAGGTCAGGGAATTTTTTTTTTTTTTTTTTTTTTTTTTTTTTATTGATTTGGGTGAACAACTGTTGATAGGCTGTTTTATCAATAATGTGCTCAAACCTCAGTCAGATGAAGCAGAGGAAGTTAGGCAGATTAAAGAGCAGGGCAGCAACCAATGAGAGACGGCAAATATACATTCAATGAAGTTGGATGCCATGCAGCCGTAGAACATTAGTCTACACACGTAATCGACCACGTATGACAACAAACTATAAGTGTGCAAGCAGTGTGTGGCCTTCCCTAACGACAATAACCGAGCAGACACGTTGGTCTCCATCACAAGCGGCAACAAACAGCACTATTTTTGAAAAGGACCAGAGAACAAGTATTTTCGACAAGCCTGTCATCACAAATTATGAATCAGAAGTGTTGTTTTCATCAGCAGCTGTCAGTTTGAATCCAGTCCAGCAAAAATCACATAGAATCCATGGAAGCAAACATGACATGTCCAAAGTGCAAAAACTCCAACATGTTTGAACACACCAAACATTAACTACACAGTAAATAAACATGACAGACAGGAGGAAGTGTTGTTGTCATGACAGACCTGATACAATGAAGCTGCTACAAAAAACACCTATGGTGGGCTTTTTTGCCCTAGAGCTCATTGCATTTGGAAATAGGCAAGTTTGATATAAAAATAAGTAAAACATTTTTCCTATAAAACTTTTCCTACAGAGGCAAAAAAGACAAAAACGGAAAAGATTGTAATTTAAATCAGGACCTCCGTCAAAGAGGAAATAAAATCATCTAATAAGACATTCAGTGTCAGCTTTTAATACTGCTGAGGTCATGTTTCAGTTGGCACAAATAAAACACTGAATTCCAAATTTAAGCCCTCTTGTTATTTTTGTGTTTTGAATAAGTGATCGTGGTCGTGGACCGGCCTGCTGGAGGACAAGTCCTGGTTGGCCAGTGTCTGGCACACTGCCTGGACCATTAAAAGTAACAATGGGCAGCTCATCCCTCTTCTCCTTGGCTCTCTCTTCTTCGCTGCTTCCTTCTCTTCTTCAGAGGGAGCTTTGAACTCCACCTCCTCATCGACCTCATCTACAGTCTCATCTGAAGCTTTAGCAGGGCTGCAACATGGAGAGAGAAACAGGCCAATCCTTGAGGTGGTTTTTATTTTTCTGAGATCTGCTCTTTCTCTTAGCAGCTACTCTGAAGGTTCATTTTTATTTTTAATGTACAGAGGTAAATATGTGGTTAATGTGAAGCATTAAAACTGTGGCTTACTCTGCAGCAGTCAAAGACTCATTCTCACCTCCAGTGAGTCCTTTTCTCTGCTTGAAAACATGATACGGTGCCCTCTGTGGTGCCATTCCAGTGGACAAAACATAAGAAAGTGCTTTCAGTGGTGCCCTTCCAATGGACAAAACATGATAAAATGCCCTCTAGGTTGCCCTTTCAGGTGGTATAAAGTGCCCTCTGAGATTCCCCTTCAGTGAAGAAAATGCAATGCTGTGCCATAAGCTGCCCTACATGCTACAAAAAATATTTGGTCTCATGTGCCTTTAAATGGTAAAGTAGTTACTAGTTCCTTGTGGGTTTTTTTTAACAGAGGTGTAGTAGTTGTGCACTTTAAGTCACATAATAAAACAATATTTATCTAAACAAGAAACTGGAACTGTTTCAGTATAAATGCATCATAAGTTTCGCCGTACTGGTGCCCTTTTTATCTTTTTCGCTCCTGCCCCTCAGACAGCCTGAGTCCACCACTGTCTGAGGAGGTGACGCTGCTGATAAATACTGCTTGTTATTCTACTGTTAACATGGTTTTGGAAAAATCGCCTGAAGTGTTGAATCCCTCTCCAGTCTGCAGTGAACCGTAGAGCCTCACCAACACTACCAGGATGAAGACTTTGACTCACAATGAGGCTGCTTATACTGACTGTTGGTAGGGGGTCGAAGGAGCTGCTTTCATTTCCCACAGTTTTTATCTTTTGGACTTGCATCCTTTCTCTGTAGACTAAAAACAAAAACAAACAGCACAGGGGGGAGTTTGCCTTCAGGCATTTTTGTCAAAAAGGCTTTTGCCAGAATGTTTTCTGTTAATCCAATGATCTTTTCCTAAACCTTACCAAATAGTTTTGGTGCTTAACCCTAACCAACTGTGACAGAAAAGGAAAAAAATAATTATCAAAAAAACCCAACTTCAAAGTTACTGAGTTTGTAATTAGGAAATAATAGGTGTAAGAATATTTCCTTTTTTGGCATTTTTCAAGTACATTTTGTTGTTGCTCACACATATATTGTCTTGACTGCTGGTATGCCATAGAACTTTAATTTGGAGCCATGACTGCTTCGATTCCGGCGTCCAACAACACAACAAGATGACATTTTCTCTTGGTTACGTGGCCTCCTACTCTGAGGTGATTCATGCTTGCCTCCGGTTTTTCCTTTGTTTGTCCTCCACCTTACACAGTGACGTGATCATGATCTCGGCTCAAAAAGGGTCTACTGCAATTATTGCAATGATTACAAGTCATGTGGTGGAAATGTCATAGCCATGTTAATGTCATCATGGAGCATCGCCATATGAACTAGGGCTGGGAAACATATCAACATCAATATCATTATAACATATCCTGATATGAAACTAAGATATCATGATACACTTTGTATATTGTTAAATCGTGATATGGAATACATGTTGTTGTTTCCTGTTTTTTTAAAGGCTGTATTACAATAAAGTGATGCAATTTTCTGAACTTTCAGGTTTGTCCCATGCTAGTCCACATTTTGGTAGCAAATGTGCTGCTAGTTCACCAGTCAAGAAAACAGCAGGAGAAAACATTTTTTAACCAATTAAATGACACATACAGTGGTATACTTCCGTTGTTGGCTTGAACGGTATTCACACCAGAAATGTACCACTTTAGAGAGACAGCAGACCAAAGAGAGGTTGTTTGGTTCACACTATTTGAGTCTGGTGTTCACACCAACCCAAACAAAGCGCACAAATGGCCATTTTCCATACACAGAGCTGTCCTGGCTCGACTCAGTTTGACTCGGCCCGTCAGCCCAGTAGGGCAGGGGTTTGCATTTCTATTTCAACAGGGCTACCTGCCTGAAGGTGTGCCTTTTGACTGAAGATGAGCATGAGGAGGCTCGAGTCGAGCAGCTGCAGTGGATAAACTGTTCATTTACGTGTCTGGGATAAATATGCATTTTGCTTAAATTCTTCACAATTCTTCACAAATTCTTCAACAACACTTTTATTATGAAGCAGCACAAACAGGAAATGTTTTCATTTCCTGTTTGCTGAAAGTGAATAGGAAACAGTAAAATAAAGCAGATATCTGAAAGTACAAACAGCGACACAGGAGAGAAACTACATTTCAAAACATAAAGATTCTGTTAGAAACTACAAAAATACTGAGAGGTGAACATAAAGAGATTTTAAGAAACATCTGCCTCTCTGCTCTCCTACACACACATGAGTTCAGTATCACGACACTTGCTTGCTCAGGGGGAGAGAGGAGGGTCACCACAACCTGCTCACAACATGAACTTTCCAGCTGTTTATTCTAAGTTGCCTTTCTGGCAGAAAGCCTTATCCAACTTCTCCCAATACTAATGGAATATAGAATAAACCACGTCAAGCATATTTGAATTAAAATCATTTTAATGTAGATGTGAAGCTCTGGCACTTCCTATGAAACATACCACACACTGACTGAACAGTCTGTGCCACTGAGGAGTCTTCCCTGTACAGTATTCCTCCGAGGCCTTGGCAGCAGGAGTGTCTGAGACAGCCGCTCTGGTGATAAACAGTAACACGGTCAGTTTTTCTACCGTGAACTCATGTCTGGAATAAATCAGACTTCATTCAAATGGATTGTTTTGAAGGAATTAATCAGTCCACTAGTGAATACAGCATGTTAGTAAGCAGCACAATGCTGATGATTAGTCAACTAATTGATTAGTCAACAAAATGACAACAATTCAGTCAATGACGAAACATTTAAGCCATTTGTGTCACAAAAATGCCAAACAAGACAATTTACTGCTTTTCTAAATTGAACACATTTGACTTTTAGACAGTTAGTCAGACAAAAACATTTGGAAATGTCATCTTGGGACGTGGGAAATGTGTGATGAGCATTTTTTTGGTATTTTTTATTTTATTTTTATTTTTTGTCACTTTGTAGTCTACAATTAACAGATTAATTTAAGAAGTGATCTTCAAATCAATCAATACTTTGTCCATCCATTTGGTCCATCCAATTAAAAAAATTAAGGCTGGATGAAATATTAAAAACACCTCTCAGCATAATGCAAGACAATTCATCAAAACAAACTACAGTATTCAAAATGATTGAACTGAATCAATATTTCACTTTAACAGTTTCAACAAAGGCAGGATTTATTGCAGGGCTGTTGTATTACACTGAATTTGTTTAATCTTTGTGTGCCTAATAAACTGGTAAATGGCGCTGCAGGCCTAATGTCCAATTAAAGTGTTCATCAGTAAATTGCAAATCATTATACAGGTCTTTCCGGTCTCTGACCTTTCCAATGACATGATATCTGAACATTTTCCTTTCAAAATGAAGTGACACGAAAAACAGAAACCTCTGCACAATGTCATGTCATGCAATGTGATAATCATGTAGTAAATCCCTGGTTACAAATTGAAGGTATGTTGCAGATGTTCACTCCCTGTTTTCTGGGGATATTTGTTAATAGCACAAAGTAAAATAAAAGTTTACGTGGCAAGGGAAAGACCATGCAGCGGAGTCTACCAGTGAAAGTCTCAGTTGTTGTTTGTTTTGGCCAACAGAGGGAGCTGCTCGCTACATGAGCTTCATATCACTCCTCTACTAACTGTGTGCTTGAACAAGTTTTAGAGAAAACTGCTTTGAAAATCTCAACCATAACAAGCCCCCAGGAAGAATACTGGACTTTGAAGCCAATTCAGATAATAAATGATAACATCACGTGATGCACAATGGCCCAAAGAAGCATTTTTCCCGTAGACTTACATAGTGAAAGAGGCACCTGTAAAACACCTGATACATTTTTTTTAGCTTTACAAATCCTGTGAAATGACTTGTTTCACTAGATCCAGTCCAATAATATTTGAAAAGTCTAGAAGAGCCACATGATTAAATAATTTTATCCCCACTCAAGTTAGTGGAGAGCTAAACCAGGGCCACATGGGCCACACAATGCAGAAGGATATGGAAAAGCTCTGGCATGGAAGTTGGCTTTAAGTTCCACTGACCCAACAAAACGTAGCATCACATTTATTTAAACAGAAACGGTGCTGCGTTGAACACCATGTTGTCACTCAATCAATCAAATTTTATTGAAATAGCCCAAAATCACAAATCACAATTTGCCTCAGGGGGCTTTACAATCCATATGTTGTTACATACATGTCGCTGCTAATTGGGTAACATGTGGCACACCCACCAAACGAGAGGAAACAAATCTCACTCCATTGCACACCGATATGCACCCTGTTAAGGAAACATATTCAATCTGGAAACCGTAGCAAAAAATGGTGCGCAGTGTTTTCAGATTGAATGTGCCCCCTGCAGCTCTCGTAGGAATGAATGGAGGTCTGTCTCCAGCACTGCGTCCAGTTCTCGTTCTTACATCCACGCACCAGAAGCCAACAAGTGTCAACTGAATCAAAAGCATATTGATCGACGAACTGCAAATGTTTCAAATGAAATTTCGATTAATTGTGCAGCCCTAGCAAACATCTTAAAACACCAACTTATCATAGTGTTGCAAACAGGCTAACTAATGAATTAGCCTGAGCATGTCTAAAAGATGAAAAACTTATTTTACAGGAGGAAAAAATGTGACGTATCTAACGTATGAGCGTATCTTCCATGATTTTGATATGAAAATAACATGGATTTATTTTTGTATTCATATATTGTTAAAAGGTGCACAGTATGACTGGAGATGTGATCAAAAGGGTTGAAAAGGCATTTTTCATTTAATCTCGACTTCAGATCTGTTACTGTTGTCACCATAATCCCAGCATATTTGTGCTGTGTGAGAATGCAAAACTTTACAGCTGTAGCATACTAAGTACAGGATGTGTGGCTCAGTGAATGGTCAGTTGGTTATCCAGAGCGCTGAGGGCTGACATCTTTAATTTCACACTATAAAATATTCTGACTGATTGTCAGACTTTAGTGCCCTCTTCACCCAGACACACCCTGAGATTTGAGGACATGCAGTTGGACTTTGAAGTGGTTTAAAAATCATCTTGTGCGACCTTTCCTTGATCATTTCTTTTGCCCTTTTTACCATTTTAGCCTCCTCATCCCTCCTCTTTACCAACTCCTACTTTTCAGTCTCAATCATCAGTCAAAATGAACAAAAAAAAAACAAAAAACAAAAAAAAACACCACATGCTGTCTGCGTTTTAGAATCAAATGATCAACAAATGATTGTCCTCCTGGCTGCAGCCTGACTCAAACAGCCCACAGTAGCTGGCTGCTGCTCAGACTTTAGATTATAAACCACACAGAGTGTAATTGTTTCCCATTTACAGTGTAATTATTTGCTGTGTACTAGTACAGTTTGTACATGTAGGTATAAGAGAACAAGATGTGAAGGTATGGAATAAGGGGGCAACAACATGGAAAAATAATTTATGAGGGTATTTTGTAACAGGTATTTATTCTGTTATTGCTGGATACTCTTATTTATTTCGAACACTTTAAAAATTGTATATGTAGAAAAAACACTTCAATACAGAAACAAACAATAAATAATGAACAAACTTACAATGAGAAACATAAATTAACATTTGATACCAGAAAAGGAGAAGAAGCCTTACACCTAATCCTAATCTATACTAATCCATCAATAATGAATCCATTAGATAAATCCACTCCCCCCTCTCCTCGATCAATGGCTCGTATTATTATAACTGGCCAATAAAGCGAGACGTTTGGGGTAATGACTTTAATGCTATTATCACATACTACTTACCGACACTGGAGTGGAACAGACAGAGGAAATGAGGACAGGCAAAACTAACAGTTCCTGAAAAAAAAAAAATTACTCCTGCTTTCACCTTGGAACAAACAGAGGACCCTCTTTCATTTTCCATTCAAATATTATTGTCCACTGTCCATGTTGAGAAGCAGGCTTTAAAGAATTCCATCTGTAACCACAGTAATTGGTCAGCCAGGAATCTGCTGGAGCTGTAAATAGCAAGAGCTTGTCTCTCTTTTGTACAATTTGAAAAGAACTTGTTTCTCGGGGACAAAACACCTTTACCAAAAAAAAAAAAAAAAAAAAAAAAAAAAATAGAATGAGTTCCAGAGACATTACAGCATGTCCTCGTGGATTCCACAAAGATGCATCTTTAACTAAAATGGTGGAGGAAAGCACTCCCAGTGGAACAGACGCCTGCTGTTATTCAGTCGTTATCATGCCATTCATTTTTTTATTTGGTTATATTATGATGCTTTGCCAATACTGTTCATCCGATATCCAAACCACTAATCAAATTCAGCTGAATTAAGTTCTCATAAGCATATGTTAAACAGCTTTTAAAACTCTGTATCACCCATCTTTTCCATTCACAGATGTTAAAAAACATAATGTTGCTTATTTAAACATGTTGTTTCCAGCACTTGTAAGTAGTCTTTCTTACAAATGCTGTCTATCCCTAAAACATTGAGGAACATTTCCTGCATGGGGTCATGTGTGAATGGAAGCAGGTATTCCGGTAAATCTGCACTTCCAATGTCCCATGTAAAGACCCTGGTAACATTTCAGGGCAAAGCATGTAAACGGAAATGTACATCTCAGCACTGACTTGTGGATGCACAGAGTACCTCACCAGGTCGGGTACTCATGGGTACCAGCTGGGTACCTGCAAAAAAGCTGTATAATGGGTAAAAATATATTTCTATAAATTCATGAGTCTGGGCAAAAATGAACTAATTGCAGATGGGCAGCAGGTGAGAACAATTATATAACAAATATAATACTTTTTGTTTTAGTCTTTTTTTCTCCTGGAGAAATTAGGAATGAAAATCACTGTGCAATATTTTTGACATTTAAGTCCACTAATAAGCCTGTAGGCTCACTGCTGGCTAAAATGCATGACAAAGGAAAAAAAATTCAGTGGAGATAATGACAAATTTTGGACAATACATCGTCGAGGGCCAAGTAGGATGTTTGGGAGAAATTTGGTGTGATCGGGAACTGTGAGAATAACATCATCAGTGACTTTGCTACTTGTAAAAAGTACCAAAAGTAGGACTGTTAGCTTTTTCACAGATGTGGGTCAGGTTGCGGGACTTCAGGGCTCTGGAAGGGTGCGAATTTGACTTGGAGATAAGTGCTGATAAAGGAGCGGTTCTGGTACGTATGTTCTTCTTCTTCTTCTTTGTATGTTGTATGTGCCTGGGCGTGGTAGTGGGGGGAAAAGTGGACCTGACTACCCAGGGCCCGAGTAGGGAGAGGGGCCCATGAAAATCCTGATTTTTTTTTTTTTTTTGTGATGTTTTTATTTCGAATGAATCCAATTAATTGGTGTCATAATTTATTTCAAATATATTGATAACATCAACTGAGAGAATGAACTTTATGTCACAGTTCTCCCAACATATTGGACATTCTGGGGGCCCCCTCTTGGAGGCGCAAAATGGTTTAGTCCGCCCGACAGTGACTGGCGACAAGTGTATCGTCAGTGAGGACAGATTGAATGACCTGGGGGCTAGACATCATGCTGCCCAAAAAGCATAAATCGGGGTATCAAAAGAAGAAAGAGAGGAAAGAAAAAGAAAGAGGGCAGAATGAGGGGAGGCAGCTGTTGACTGCTTTCTTTCCCAAAGGTGAACCGAGTTTGCTTGTTATGCAAAGTCCAATTAAAGTTAACGTAGTCCACTCCAGACAGCTGCTGCTGATGTTTGTATGCTCACGTGAAGTCTTTAGCTTAGCTAGTTGCCAACCAGGCTGCTTGCGGCTGTAAGTATGAAGACAGTTATGGGCCAGCTAACGTTAGTTGTCAACATTAACCAGTTTCAGAAACAAACATGGCGCTGGCGCAGCCGCAGCAGCTGGAGAAGCAGGAGCAACAGTGGCCAGTCCTGGCGGCTCTTCTGAAGATGAGGCTGAGATTAGAGATGAGCAAAGACAAGGTGAGATCGTTGTTCAAGTATTCAAGGGCGAGCTCCCCCCTCCGACCCCCCCTTACGTTGGTATGTTGGTTCGCGAGGGAGAGAGAGAGAGAGAGAGAGAGAGAGGGGGGAGAGAGAGAGAGGGGGGGGGGAGAGAGGGGAGAGAGAGAGAGAAAGAGAGAGAGAGAGAGAGAGCTCTATAGTGCTATAGCCTATTGTCTACTAACATAGCAGAGCTGAAAGTGAAACTCCGTGCTGAGACTTAATAAATGATCCACCTAGCAATATTTCTGCTGCATATATCAACATGTAAATAGCCTACCAATATCACTGTAGGCTCAAGTGCACACTAGTAATATATTAATTGAGCAATAAAGCAATGTATTATTTTTGTCTGGTAAAAAGCCTTAGCATTGCAGTGCAGTGCTGTGCTTAAAAGCTATGTAGCCTAATGTTTTAGGTATTTGAGCACAAGTAGGCCAAATGCATCAATTCAGGTGGTGAATGAAAGAACCACTCATCCATATAATCTGATCTGATTGTAGCTTAAAATTATGCTTTTTTATTTTAAATAAATACCCCCCTTTTTTTTCTTTTTTTTTTTTTCTTTTTTGCTCACGCGCCTCGTGCACTGGCATGGATAGGGGCCCAATGACATTGAGAGTGTACAGGGCCCAGAATTTGGTGCTACGCCCCTGTGTATGTGTATGTGTATGTGTTTGCATTTAAATTTGATTTGTATCTGCAGCTATTGGCTACCTGAATGTATTAAAGACAATGTAAAGACTTAACCTTTACGCTAACAATGTTGAAAAGTGCTGTCCCATTATTCAAGCACTACCTGCTGATGTCAGCTAAGTTCATGAGGGTTCAGTGTTTAAAAGGACATTTCACCCAAAAATCAAAAATACATATTTTTCCTCTGGCTTGTAGTACTATTTATCAGTCTACGTAATGTAGTTTTGGAGTGAGTTGCTGAGTTTTAGAGATACTGACCGTAGAGATGTCTGTCTTCTTTCAATGTAATGGGATTAAATACAAGGCTTGTGGGGCTCAAAGCATCAAAAAATACAATTGAAAAATTCATCACCTGTGTTTCTTTCCAGCAACCCGGTTACTCAAAATAATCCACAGACTTTGTTGTGGGCAGTTTGATGTAGGAATGTCTACTATCCAGTAGAAAGAAAGAAGATCTGGTAGATTCTACAGTAAAAAAAAAATGTAGGGGGGATCGGGGCCAGAGAGGTCAGAAAGAGACCAGAGAAGTATATACATTATGTGCACTCTGAGACAACATTTTATCTGACACTCACTGCTGAAAGCAAGAAACATATTGAAAAAATAATATTTTTATATACAACAGTACTACCATACCATCACTCCTGCCCCTAATAGGCCCCGCCCCTCTGAACTGGATCACTACAGACCAGTAGTGCTCACCTGCATAACTGCAAAATGTCTCTGGAAATTGGAACTGAATGCCCAAAGCTGGACTCCTACCAGTTTGCTTACAAGGCCAAAAGATGCTGTCTTCCAACTCCTGGACTCCCCTGGCCACTATGCCAGGATCCTCTTAATAATTTCATTGTTCTATACCATTCAACAGCATCTGATAATCAGCAAACTCCATCCCAACATCCCTTCTCTCCTCATCTGCTGGATCCAGTTTCCTCAGTGACAGACTCCAGGCAGTCAGGGTGGGTACCTCTATATCCCCCATCATCACTGTCAGCACTGGAGCACCCCAAGGCTGTGTTCTGAGTCCCTTTCTAGACACATTCTCCATCGATGACTGTTGTAGCCCCTCCTCCTCACAACATATTTCACAGACCTACTCACCTTCTTTACAGACAGGGACAACCTACCAACAGCACTGGTTGAAGTTGCCCACTTCAACCAGTGTTCACAGTCAAATAGTCAGTTTGTCAGTCACCTCCTCCTCAATGTCACCAAGACAAAGGAGCTCATGTTTAACATCAGCAATTAATCCATCACCCCTAATACCCCTAATTGTCTCACTTCCATCAACAGCCAGCCAGTGGAGGTGGTGGAGAGCTTTAAAGCTAGTGGAGTGATTATTGCTTATGTGTTTCCTCTAAAACAGGCAGCTAGGAAGGAATTTTGTCGCAGACATTGATTGGCGTTTACAGTAGCTAATAGTGCTGGATGTGCATTACATCCCCCTATCATTCAGCTAAGGCGGTCCATCGATGAATTCCTATAGACCAGAGCAATACATCTGGGTACTTTGCTCCTGCATCATGATTCCACCCCTTTTTGCGTGAAAACAACCTCTAACTTGACTGGCAGTCAATACAAATTACAGGGTCTTTGCCAGTTTAAAAGCAGAAAATAAGAAACCGCATTCCTGGATTAGGAGCCTAAATCCTGTGGACAGGCGGGTGAACAATCATGCTATGTCTTTGTGACTCACTGGATGCACTGGTCGCTTGCTCCAAGCAGCATCGCAGCATCTACGTCTATGTTTCCAAAGTCCCTGGGAAACAACAAAAACCTCCGGGCTGCAACCTACATGCTGAAAATGGCAAATTAGCACCTGGGACGCTAATGGCACAAACACAAACAAGCTAACAGCAGTTACCAGTGATGTAGTCATTTTTATGCCAGAGCTACTGATGTGCAAATGTTCCACCAGAACAAGTTCCCTCGTGACACTATTTTGCAGCAGCACCATCGCTGTGTCCTGGGCTTAGCGCCGCCCAAGACGTTTGTGATTGGTTTAATGAAAAGCAAACAAGGCAGGGCATTTTTTCCTCTATAGCAGAATGAGCATGTGCATAGCGCTGAGCCCTGTGGAGAGAGGTCTGGTTATGCAAGACTATGTCTTTGCTGATTGACAATTGGCGTCATTACATAGAAAAAGTTAAAGAGATGGGTGTTGATGAGTATCTGCCTTCATCCAAGTGGTAGAACAACTCCACCAAGTGGTTGGAGTTGGAATATCCTCACATATACAAGTACCTTATTGAATCTCCCGGTGATGTGATTCTGACATCTGTCACTTTTTAAAGACACGATTTTGCTGTTTTAGTCTTCTGTCCACTGTGGTGTCATGGTGAACTAATTACATTGCCAGCATTAACATGCATACGAATGACAAAATGCAAAATGCAAAAATGCAGTGTGGTTGAGGGAAGTGACTGTGTGGCTGCTCTGGCCCATCAGCTGACCCTTCCTGGAACCAAAACAGCCTCCGAGAACAACCGAGCCCAGTTTGACAACCGGGATTACAGGCTACATTACCAAGGTGGGTGTTTCTTCGCTGTTTAGTTCCTGGCACCCTGGGGCTGAGTCATGGCTAACTGAGCTAACAGCAGTTAGCTAAGTTACTTTAGCGACAACTTTTCCATCAGGAAACTCTGTAAATGACTGTATTCCACGTCGATCTTGGAAGCTGTGCTTTTAAGTGACCGGTCGTATTCAACGGGAGGCTTCTGAGCCGGGTTCTGTGGCCCAGTAATGACAGCTAACAGTCACAGTTAACTACTTTAGCAACAAGTAAGCTGCAAAAGCCATCTGCCCATAAGGAAACTCTGTAGTTAAATCACTAAGCTGGACATCAAAGGGGCTCCTAGAAAATATTTTCTCTATAAAATATGACCCAAGTTATAAAGCTGTGCTTTTACACAGTAAGGCCCTGTTTCCCAGAGACATTCCAATCAGCTCCACTGAGCAGATGTATTATTCTTCCATGCTCTGGCTGTGTCATAAGTGAAAAAGTGCTCCACTGGACACAAATTAATGTATGCCTCAGGGTGAGTCATCAACAGTTTAAATCATTTTCAAGGAAAAAACGAACTCTGAAATACCATTAAAATAGCCAGAAATACCTACCAAAACTAATTTTTTGTCATTGTTGAGTCAGATACTGGCGTATAGGTGACATATAACGCAATACATATGTGAAAAAAACCCTTAAAAATTTATTTTGACTTCATGGGAACATTAAGTACCTCTGCAGAATCCTGGACAAGCCTTCATCACCACATCACAGACATCCAGAACCAATAAAGACCAATAAAGCCAATAAAGACTCTGCCATCCGCAAACTTAGGGCTCTCTAAGTCAGCTCCCTTCAGCTGCTTCTTCTACACCGAGGAATTATTGAACCCATCCTGCTGTACTGTGCCAAATGATTTTTCACCATTCTCATCCTCACCAATAGAAACAAGCTCCTGAAAACTACACTAACAAACCCCCACTGACACTGCCACCACTCGCAGAGCACTGACCATAACACACACATCAGCCACCCCCCTCAACCCATGTGTGTACAGACTGAAAAAAATACACAATACAGAGTATACAATAAAAAAAACAATAATGAATGAATCTGGAAATTAGGAAAACTGAGAACTTCACTGAAGATGTGAACATGTTAAAGGTGATTTACATGTTGTCCATTCTTTCCCTCCAGCATCTACCAAACTCAAAAAACATAAAAGCTTTACTGTTGCTGCACAGCACATATTCCCTGCCAAGTCCTTGGAAGCATTTTGTATTCATTGTAGAACTGGGCAACAAATGTTGTCATGTGAAGTGTCACACAGCAACATTTGTCACTTAAATTGGCTTTAAGTGTTTGTGAGTTATAGCTATTCAGCTGTGCATGAGACAGGTGACCCCAGCACACTTTTTCAATGCAAGGTGAGCGTGCAACAATGAGAGAAATGCCAGAGAAGTGGGTCCCCGATGATTAAGAGCTGCCTCTCTCCCGAGGCGTCGTCGTCTCTAGAGACACATCATCTTCCTGATAGTTTCTAGGTTGAGCTTCGGCCCCGCCACAGATGACAGAGAGATGCCCTCTTCCTTTGTCTGCCTTTGTCATGCAGACAGCTACAGGCGTTTTATTCATCCCATATACTACTACTCTATGTAGCCTATGAATTAATCAGTGTGTGCTGATATTTGGTAGGGTTGCTCCTGGGGACTAATTTCCCTCTCAACTAAACACAAATTTTAATTCAAACTAGTCTAACAGTATGAAAACACACTTGAAAAGCAGTTAAAATTGAGCTGTTATTCACTGATAATGGTATATACTGTCCGAAAAAATACTGTGTGTATTAAGAGCCATTTGAAATCATATTTTAAATGCCACTGAAATGTGGTACTTTGCGCCATGCAATACGAATATTGCATTGGCATTGTACATGAATAAAATATTGACAAATAGTTTAACCAACTAGTATTTCTTCGACTATTATTTAATTGTATAGTCGAGTAATCATGCACAACCCTAATATTTATTAATATTATGTTTATATCAAGTCATATTTAAAGGGAAACTTAAAAACTTTGGATGTTCAATCAGTGTTGATTGTAAATGCAGTCCAATGCCTCCTCATACCTAAACGACAGAATGGGCCACTTGTCAATTACTCTCAAAATGACATGTATATATATGTTAACAGTGGCGAGTACCGGCAGAGACAGGCTTACCGGACTTTAAAAGGATATTCCACCCTACATGATAATACACTCAGTATGTACTCACCCCTATGTCGATGTGAGGATAGGTGAAGATCTTCAGTTCACTAAACAATCCTGGAGTTTCAGCAGAAAACAGGGTTGCAGCCAAATCCGGTATAATGGTAATGAATGGCGATCACGGATAAAATGTAAAAAAAACTCAAAACAAAACAAACACAAAATGTCTCCATCCTGCTCGTGTGGTGTAATCCAAGTGTCGGCGAGCCGCGACAGTAAAATTTAACCACAAAAGACGCCATTTACACCATGGTTTTAGCCGAAATGTCAACTGTAGCATGTAGCAGGTAGCATGTAAACATGGCGTTGATCTCGCGATATTTTCACATGTGCATCCATTAAGAGATATACGAAGTCTCGCGATACATTGACACCATGTTTACATGCTACCTGGGAGGCCACAGTTGACATTTCAGCTAAAAACATGGTGTAAATGGTATCTTTTGTGGTTAAATTTTAATGTCGCAGCTCGCCGACACTTGGATTACACCACAGGAGCAGGATGGAGACATTTTGCGTTTGTTTTGTGTTCTTTTTTTTACATTTTATCCGTGGTCTCCATTCACTGCCATTAGCTGCAACCCTGTTTTCTGCTGAAACTCCAGGATTGTTTTGTGAGCTGAAGACCTTCACCCATCCTCACATCGGCGTAGGGGTGAGTACATACTGAGTAGACTATCATTCAGCGGTGGAACATCGCTTTAACTATGTTATGTAGGTCATGTGACATAGCTCACATGCACGCTTGATTAGGTTTAGACACAAAAACTACTTGGTTAGATTTAGGAAAAGATTGCAGTTTCAGTTAAAATAACAATATTATGTAATTTGCATTATGGAACACATCAGTCAGTTGTGCAACAGAAGTGATGGTGCAGATGTCACAAATGTTACTCAACAATGGGTGAAAGTTCTGTGCTTGTTTGCACCATCCCTCCACCTCACCTCCTCCAAATTCAGACTTTGTTGCTACTTCTACCTCTGCGGTCATGTTTACTATGGACCCTAGATGGCGCAACCTGACAATAAACAGACATATCAGTCGGAATAAGCTGCTAGAACTTGCGACCAACACGTATGTTTTTGTGGTGAGGATGGGCTGTGTAATCAGTTGGAGCAATAAGTTCCCCAGTGACTGAAAAAAAACAAGAAAAATTTTGTTCTTCCTGCACCAGTGATGTCACAGTGTACTAGATGAATATTTTTGTCACCTGACACTATGTTTTGATCAACAAAGTAATGGCTATAGGCTAGGATGGTGATACACAGCAACATGGGCACGGGTGTCAGGAGCTTGTGGGCAATGTATCCTGGTACATGTAGGCACTCCCTGCATGGGTCTGCAAGCAGTAGGAATTTATTTGTGGTGGTGGTAAATTTTCCCCGTACACTCCCCTCGTGTTGTTATAGAAGAGAATGTGTTTCAACAGTCCTCCATGAGGGCTCATTAGCTTGACTGATTGGCGGGGGGTCCCAGGCCTTTACACTTTCCATTGATACCATGTTGTTAAACAAATGCAAAGGACCCGTTTGAACACAGAAACCTGGCTGCTGTTGTTGATGACATGTCACAGACGAGATGACTGTTGAGCGAGGTTGAATAAAATGAATATTGTCACAGTATTTGTATTTTGAAAGATGAAAGCCTTTTGACCGTCCTCACTGATGTCAATTAACTGGACACAGTTACTGGCACTGCTAGCAACTGATTTTTTTAAAAGCAGAAGTGTGATGGAAGGCAAAGAAATAAAATGAAAAATCTTGCAAAAATATATCCTTCCTCAGCCACCTGGGGACAGGGCTCTACAGCAGCAAGACACATTTGAAGAAAAAAAATAGAAGTCACTTATTGCTCCATAAAAGCCTTCACTGTTCATGTCACTCGAGTTACTCAACAGCAAAAGTAACTACTGACATCATTTGTTACATTATTGGAACTGAGCTCAGTTCCATCAAAGGTACTTTTACATTTTCAAAGCCATCACACCCACACGTCACAGTTTACGTAGAAAATGAGACGCTGTGGTTTAACAAGTACCCAGTCTACAGTTTGGAGGGATTCACTGATCACCAACAGCTGGTTTAGCTCAGGTGAAGGCATGCACGATTCTTTGGCTTGGCTTTCCCTTCTTTTGCTGGGAGAACCCATTTTGGTTCCTGGTAGGAATGGTTCCACTTGGGACCCTTTCAGAGGGTTTGCGCTAGGCCTCAATACAAAGGGCTGCACCAGAACCATCTGTGAAAGGCTCCTCGTAGAACCTCCTATGAGGGGTGCCACAGAGAAGCCTGTAAAGATTCCACCCAGAAGCTCTCTGGGGGTTCTACCCAGGGGGTTCTGCCAAGGACCTTTTTATATTCCAATAGTTTAATCTAGGACCCACCCTGAGGGTTCTACCAAGAAACCCCTTTATATTCCAATAATTTCATCTGCACGCAGGGGGGTCTAAAAATAGCTTTTTTAAGGGTTTCACCTAAAACCCTCTTCTGAGCGTTCTATAAAGAACTGTGCTTGGGTGATATAACTTCACAACATGAGATTTCATATCAGTCTCTATCAATAATTATTGATCATGTAGGTTGTGACTGACAACGTGATATTTTTGACCAAATACCTTGATATTGCAGCATTATTGTTGGAACATCTATTAGTGCTTTTACAAAATATTAACCCATTGAGATGATTTTTGATAAATAATTATCAATAATATGGATATAATGACCAGGTGGGTAAAGGCAAATACTCAATGTTCAGAAAACTACATCACTTTACTGAATGCAGCCTATAAAACCAAGAAAAGGCAACACTTATCTAACATCATGATATAACAATACGCAAAATCTATCACGATACCTTGTCTGAGGTGATATCGCGATACAGTATAATATTGATATATTGCCCAGCCCTTCAAAGAACCATATTGTATTCAGCATATTAAGCAAAAAATGATCAAATATGGTTGAAAACAAATACATTGAATTGATTAAGGGGATTCCAGACACATCTACATTTATAAACATGAGACACAGATGAGCATCTGAATATTTGAGGATGAGGTTCTTTTAACACAGATGCTTTCAAGAATCCTTGAAGAATTCATTCTTCCAAAAGAGGTCTTTGCATGATAATGGGTCCTAATGGAAACCTTATTATTCTTATAAAAAACCTTGCAAACCTGTTTTGTTAAAAAAAAAAAAAAAAAAAAAAAACAAGCTCCCATTTGCTTCTGTTGCTTCTGAGGAAGGCTAGCAGCCAATCAGCTAGCTTCTCTCCAACCACCCAGCCTCCAGTCCCTGCACCAGGCAGACACGTCCTGGACCAGTCTTTCTGCTGAACTTAAAATGAAACAAAATGAACAAAACTGATATTAACTGATCAATAACATCTTGGTCCTGGTGTTGACGTAACAAATCATTATTTGAATTAATGAAATTACTGAGTATAAAATAGTAATCCCGAGTGTGGTGCAAGACTCCCAGCTAAGGGGTAATCCTTCAAGGCTCGGCAAGGTTTGAATTAACTTTGACCTCCAGTCAAGGCTACTAACACCAACACAATTCAGCCACGACTAGTCAACGTTAACTCAAGCCAGGCTTATTCGATTTTGCATTGCACATAAGCAGGCCAGGACAGTCACTTGTCAAATAGAGTGGATCAAACCCTGCTGATCAAACTATATGAGGAATATACAGGTGTCATCGGCAAAAACAGCAATACTGCCACTATTAACAAAGCAAAGGGATGACATGGCAAAAAACTGCAAACAGACTTTTTCAGTTTATATAAGACCTGTGTACAAGTGGTTTCTTTTTGCAATAACCTCAAATGAGAGATATTTTCTGCTGGCATGTGCCTTTTTGTATTATATTCTGTAACATACATTGTCAATTTCATCTTTTTTTTTTTTTTTACAAAGTAAAACAAACAAACAAAAAACAAAACTTTTACTTTGCTTTGCTTTTCCTAAGTAACTTTGGTTAACCAAACTTGATTTTCTGCCTGGGGTGGCTTTGCTGTAGTTCAGTGTTCCAGTGAGAAGTAATTGGTAGCTTGCAAAGTTTTCAAAGCAGCAACCACAGCATTGCCAATAGTCTGCACCTGGGTTCCTCTGTGAAGGGCCAGAAAACTTGTAAGAAATAACTGAGGGCCAAAAAAGAAAACAAGTGCATAAATAACGGATCAGGCAAGTACATGCAGCCATCAATGTCATCCATGTCAAAGAACAACAGCAACACCAGCAATTAGTGTCATAACCCTTCAGAATTTCATTTTTCACCCTTCAAATTTTGTTAAATGTTTACAACTCGCACATCACCCCAAAAGGAGAGAGATGAATAATACTGCCTGACTGCTTTCCTGAGCCAGGAGCTCCACAGAGATAGAGAAACTGGAAAGGGATCGTGGGGAAACATTGCAAGATGTCCACAGGGTAAAAACAAGTGAGTGAAGAGAGGCTTACCCAGCTGGACATCGAAAACCGGGACAAAACATTAAAATTTGCCTTTGTAAGAACTGATCACTGCCAATGGCAAAAACAACACCCCTGCCACCACAGTGAGACAATTCAGAAAGGCGATGTTTTCCAACATAAGCCTCTCCAACCAGGTTATCAGACTTTACAGCACAGGAGAAGAGGGCCTTGGCTTCCCTCAGTAGGACCTGAACACTATTAGCTGCCAGTTACGAAGACCAGATGAAAATGGGTGAAATTCAGGACAGGGGAGTTGGAGAAGAGTGTGTCATGTCAGAAGGATTACAACAGAATAATTTAGTGCAGAGGTTCTCTTTTTTTTTTTTCCTCAGCCAAGGACCCCCCACCCCCGTAGAGAGGTCTCTCTTCTCTCCAATATAATGGAACTATGACATTTGGGTTGTGGCACTCAAAGCGTCCAAGAAAATACATTTGAAAAATTCAACACCAGAGTCTCTCTCCAGAAATCATGACCTGGTTACTCAAGATAATCCACTTCTGGTGCTGAATTTTTCAAATGCAGTTTTTTGGCATTTTGAGCACCACAACCCAGTCTCTACAGCCAATATCTCCAAAACCCTGCAACTCACACCAAAACTGTCTACATAAATATCACTACAGGCAAAACATGTATACAGGAAAACTATATATCTTTGATTTGGGGGTGAACTGTTCCTTTACATTTTCAACATCACTCAATTATTTATTATCCCACAAAAATAGTTTAAATGTCAGCCAATATAGTGGTGACATAAAATTTTTGCATAGAAACCTACAATCCAGAGTACAATTTTGTAAAAATATAAATTTCATAACATTTATTTCATATTTTTATATTAATAAAATCTAATTGGAGCCTACATAAGTGTTATGATCAGAATGTTTATGCAGATTCATATGTTGTTCATGTTACCATATCGGGTTACCGGGTTTCAGGACAAACAGGACAGGATTGGGAACACCTCTCACCAGAAAAACGTGCCTGTTGGTGGCAAGCCAAGCAGCTTATTCCGACTGATATATCCATTTATTGTTGGGCAGCACTCCCCTAGTGGACATAGTAAATATGACAGGAGAATTATAAGGAATAAGAAAGTCCATATTTGGAGGAGGTGGGGTGGAACATGGCTCAAAAAAGCTCAGGACTTTTACCCAGAAGACTGGAGTTCGAGCCCTGCATCTAACAAAAAGTAAACAGAATTATTTAAACTTTTAAGTAACTTAAAATTCATTATGGACCATGATGTTCACTGCATCACTTGTGTGATTTCACTTCCATTGTGTGACATAGCATAACTAGTTATTGTAACCCAAACCACAATCTTTTCCACAACCTTACCAAGTAATTTTATTGCCTAAGCCTAACCAAACTTGTAAAATGTCAGCCATGTAAGTTATATCATGTGACATTCTCCACAAGGGTTGGGAATCTCTTTGCACCTCATGGTACAATTCAATTCAGATTCAGAGGGCTACAATGCAATTATTAAACAATTATTAGTGCATCATGATGCATCAAAATGTTGAGCTTTTATGCTAGGGATTGCTGATCGGATTATATCCATCTGCAGTTGTTCACGCTCAGCCATCCTCACCGAAACGCAAGACGTAGCCTCATTTAGAACATAAAAACAATGCACATGTTTATGTTAGTTACTTTTCACCATCCAATTGGTTCAGCACGAAGGAACTACAGCCCGGCCTTACAGAATTATTAAAGGTGATCATAACTTGGAGTAGTATGGTTTCAATTTTTGATTATTGACTTTTCTGCATCAGTTCATAATCTTTTGAGAGAGAATTGCGATGCATCAAAAAAATCGATTATTTCCCCCACCCTGAATTTTCACCAGTGATATATGTCATTGTGGGAGTAACTGACAATCAACCTATTCTTGCATTTAGGTATGAAGATGTGGTATACGTGTTGAATTTTTCAAGTCCTCTGGTCACCCAACTGCCAGTAGACAAGTGGAGGGGAGATGAACAGCAGCGTTGAGGACAGAAGGCGACCACAATATGGTGAAGGATCCCTTCAGCTGAGGTTTGTTTGTTAACCAGCTCAGAAACAGAAACCTTTATGGTAACAAACATAAATGCACTTGCAGTCAAACGCTCATACATTTTGACATCACATGTAGATAGGGCAAATCTTTTTTTTAATTTTTTCTTCAAAGCTGTTCTGATGATTCTCCCACTCCAGGGTTTACAGCTCAGGTGTGAAAAGCTCAGCATCATTAATGGACACAGAAACACATCATTAAGCTTGTCCATCACATACAAACTGTTACCAGTGACACTGAACATATACTGCTCTCAGATGAATCTCCTGTGTACTGTTTCATAATTAATACAATAAATTAAAAGTCTGCATTATAATTCCAGTTCGGTCATAAAATGTTGATGTGCCCCTGAGCGCCCTTCTTGGTTTTAGTTTATGTGCTCCTGACAGCGCTGTCAGCAGAAGTGGCCTTTGCATCAGTGCAGGAAGTACCAGAGTTTTCATGTTCGGAGCATGATTCACCAAAGAAAGTGCTGCAGCCTGATGCTTCAGGTTCAACACCAGGCCTGGAGGGATGTCCAGGGTTACACTGATTTCTCTACATTTTTCATCACCCTTCTCCCTGTTTCATTACAGTTAAGTTGACAAGTCTGCTGTGGGGATAACACAGTCATTCAACTGCAAAATAAGTTTTAAATTCCATCACTTAGGCAGCGTGTGTGTGTGCGTGTGTGAGATCGGGGTATGCACGATTTTCCAACTCACCGCTGATCTCCCACAGTGCTGCCACTGTAATGAGCACAAAAAGAGTAATCTATCCAGAATGGTCACGTCATGAGTGAACAGGCTCAATATGGAATTTTTTCCATGTGGGAGACCTGGAGGTGAATGCAGGAAACCACCAACGTAGTGAATATTTTAACCCAGCGGTGCTGCCGTTTGCATGTGTGAAAAGCACTTCACGCCCACAAAAGACGTCACCCATGCTATGTTCGTATTTTTATACAGTCTATTCTCTCAGCACCATTATCTCCACAGGTACGGCACATGGAAACATGTATTATTCAAGTATAATAAAATAAAATCGTCAAATTAGAGTCACAAGTCTTAATTGGTGACTACTTGGAAATCCATGAGTGCTTTAACGTCTATGCCTCAAATTACTCTCCCTCCATGAGCTGAGGCCTCTCTTCTTTCCAGTGCCCCATTAAAAGCCTCCTGTACATTATGCATTGAGTTATACGCACCTCTCTGACATATGATAAAGAGCTGCTGTGTACATGTGAAAGGAAGAAGAAAGGTTTAAACATTTCCTCCTCTTAGATGAATCACCTGTGCATTGTTTCATAATTAATTAGCCCATAAAGAGGCTGAACAAAAGAAAAGGAAAAGACAGCATCTTGTGAATCCACTGAGGTAATTAACATGCCTCCCTCAACCTGTAACATGGCAACTCTCTCCAAATAATTGCCTCTCACACCCATGGGGCTCCCGGTGGTCCTGTGTTTGCCTGTTTACACACAGAAAGGTAAGACTGAGTGAGTTATATTTAGACCGGGTTTTGATTTCAAAGACTTGGCTGTATTTAACCACCTAGTGGAAAAGGGTGAAAGAGGGGTGCGTGCGGTGTGTAAATCATCCTCCTGTGTGTCTCTTTTATTAAGTAGCAACCAAAATATTATTATACTGGGAGAACTGGATGTCTTTATCATGCATACGATGTTCCAAACACTTTCTTGTACTGAAAAAAGTACCATGGATGAAATATCACAGGGGGCTTTCTTGTCCAAAATGTTCATGTACGCAACTATCCTGCCTCTGAAACTTGTATTTGTCAGCAGCCCAGGGAGAGTTGTCAGAATGAAATGGTTTAATGCAAAATAGATGCATCCCCCATGGTTTGTTTAAAATAGCAGCAACCATTACCACGTAGGATTCAGCTGGAGAGCCAAGGCAAGCAAAGATCAAGGGAGTTAGCAAGTTATCATCCTTACACCGCATTCTCCATTTGGATACACATGGGGCACCACCCACTGAAATATGGCATAACAAATTCAATCTAAAAATATGAGCTCCAACGGCAAATTTGATGTGGACAAATTAAATATTGATGTCATTGAAAAAAGCTGTGCTTTCATATTTCTAAGTTTAATGTCTCAGGGTGTGATTTCTGTATGAATGATGGGACACAAAAAGAGATAAATAATGTATTTATTTATTTTTTGATGGGGAGCTTCATGAATATGAAGGGAGTCAAAAAACCCAAGTGTAAGTGATGCATCTTTAGAGGCACTCATATCTAAGAAAAGAGAAAACACTTTGCTGTCAGACACAGGCAGACTATTGAAGCAGGCCTTAAAAGCACAGATATTTGGGAAATACATTTATTCATTTTCTTGGTGAGAGTTAGACGTCATGTCTGCATGGTAAATAAGGCAACACATACTTCAGAGCTACATGACAGAATAGGTCGATTGCGTATTACTCCCAGAACGACATATATTAAAGGTGAAGAGTACTGGCAGCGACAGACTAACGGGACCTTAACGACATTATGTAAGTTGCATGACATGACTCATGTGACATTTTATTACACATGTGGTTTTTATAAAATAGTTGCAGTTTGGTTAGGTTTAGGCACAAAAACTCCTTGGTTAGGTTTTGGAAAAGATTGTGGTTTGGGTTAAACTAACTATGTCACATATGTCACATGATGGAAGTGATACCACGGACGTCATGTCCATAATCGTCATTTGAAGTTACTCTAAACTTTAAATAACTCGACATATACTTCTCTTGTCATACTTACTATGTTCACTAGGGGGTGAGGCCTAACAATAAACAAACATATCAGTTGGAATCAGCTGCTTGCAGGGTCGATCAACGTGCATGTTTTTCTGGTGAGGACCAGCTGAAATTAGGGCTGTGTGTTGGCAAGAATCTGGCGATAAGAGTGTCACGATACAGGGGGTTACAATTCAATGAATTGCAACATTTTGCAATACTGTAAGCAACATGATATTGCTTATTTTTAATTATTGGAAAACCGTCCTTGTATAAAGAACACACCAACATAGGCATCAAGTCAGAGTTAAAAAGGCAGGCATATGCACAGAGCTTAAGCACCTGTCCTTTTGTTCTCTGACTATAATTTTATATTTTATATTTTGGTTTTTAAATGTGGTCCTTGGCATCAAGTCTCAAATAAAAATGTGTTGCAATGCAAATGGTTGCAACTGAGCATAGGCTTTATTTGTAGTTCTGAGTGTGGATTGGTTTGTTTATATTTTTATTTATTCAGATAAGTCTTTTTAAATTTTGTGTCAAGATTTGTTGATTTTGAATGGTTATTTTACAGACCACTAAACCACTCATGTGGCATAGTTTTGTTTGTGATTGCCTGTTTTAGTGATAAATGTAAAAACAGTGAGCCCCAAAGACCATCGTCTCTGTGTGAACTGATCATTTTGTAAAAAATCTGATGAATATTAAACATCTGCATGAGTGTGTGGGTACTGAAAAATATGCAAGAAAGTAAAAGATGTGCAACTATAACTTTAAAAAAAAAAAATTATGAGAGGGATGTTTTTTTCTTGCTCGAGCACCTGCCCCCCAAAATGTTTGTGCACATTGGGGTTTAAAGACAAAACAAAATGAACCACTGCCACAAATCTTTGCGTGTATCATGACATCAGGATACAGTGTTTTGACAAATGATACAATATAACAAAACATAATATTGCAATACGTGATATTTTATGCTTTTATCAATATTTTCGTATACGTTTGTGGTAAATAGGAAGCTACTGCAAGCAGCCTCTTAGCTTAGTTTAGCTTAGCATAAAAACTGTAAACAGGGAAAGCTCTTAGCCTGACCCTATCAAACAGTCATACAATCTGCCTGTTAGCACCAAAAAGCTCACCAATTAAAAAGTTATATCCCATTTTCACTATGGCTGCTGCTTCTTAGCTTCATATTACCATATGCATTTGTTTTCCCCAGGATGGTGAAGTCATGACCTGCCCTGCTCCGACTTTGACTGGATAGTAGTCGTTGCCTTTGTTGGCTTTAGTTGGGTAGGTTACAGATGTAGGCATGAGGAGTGTGACGGGCAAGAGTTAAGAATATCAAACACCCTAAAAATCAATATTTTGGTGTCCCTAGATGAATTCAAATCCACAATCAATAACCACACTGCCTCTGTTTGTACCAGATTTATATGAATTGTTTCATTATTTTGAATCTTGTGTTTTGTCAACAATATTCATGTTTTTGTTTTATTGCTTTCTTTTACCTTGTATTTTTATATTGTCTGTTTTAAATCATTGTTTTTGCATCATTGTAAATGAGGGTCAGCCCTTAATGATGAATTCTGAAATTAGATAAAGATAATAGTAATAATATAGTTAATTTATAAAAGGACATTGATCATTTATAAGAAATGAAAACATAGTTGCACCAGATTTAGCAAGATGCTAATTTCCATCTGTAGTCCTACGCATAAATGCAGGTGCCTAACATAATAAAAGCTGTAGGAACACACTGCACAGTTCACTGCACAATAACTACCTCATAAAGCCAATCAGAGGCAGAGTAGGGCAGGACGTGACTGCACCATCCTGGTAAAAAAGATATTGCTTACTGTACAGATATGAGAGCAGTATGTAATGCCTCTTCAATATCTTGGCAAAAAAAACTTTTCCCTTAAACATTGCAGGAAATACCAAAATCTACCAGTTAATTATAAAATGTACTAAATCCATACTGAGCTGGCTTTGTGTGCTTCAGTGATTAGGCCTCCAGCCCTTACCCAACTCTTGGAGCACCTTGATCAGACTTTTTAATGGGCATTCATGTTTCTTGCCTCAATCCCCCGCCACCTCTTGCCATGCTCAAGTGAGAGTGAACAGTCAAGGTCAATAGCTGATAACACTCTTAACCTGAGAGTGACCTCATGGGCGGCTTGTTTCACTTGAGGGACCTCGCTGCGGTGGAGGCAATTTGTCATGTTCGCAATGTAACCGGCAATTACCCTGCATCCTTTTAGGCATCATGTATCATTGACTCTCAGCAACTATCTGTGGACTTCACAAATCCCAGCTGATCCAAACAGGCCAAACATAGCTACCACATTAGAGTGTGACCTCAAATATGGAGGGTTTTTTTTTTCTCTGAATGGAAAAATTAAGAACACGGCAGACAGAGAGTGAACTCAGCAGTGCACTTTACCCAAGCAGCGATTGTCAGAGATTTTTAAAAAGTCTAATATTGAGTCTTTGTTATTTGGACCCACAGGGCTCAGTATTTGGTCAATAATTCATCGCTCTTAGTCATTACATTTTTAATCTTTTATTACTATCATTAAACCACATCTTTCACTCTTTCCTGACATTCTTATAATCCCAGGAAGAAGGGCAACTATCCGTTTATTGAGCTGCTGTTTATTAAGAAAGAGAGAAGATGATGTGCCCCACATGATAATTAACCACCGGCAATAAACTTTTTTTTTATTAGATGTAGGAGAAATCTGGAAATCCTGACAGCTTTCTTATCTTTTGTACCTTCACCACAGTGCCTTATTCCTTCCTTCCTCCCCACCATCCTCCATACATCACCTTCACATATGGGTCTAAAGTGGGTCAGCCCATGCTTCCCTTGCTCAGTGGAAAAGAGCATCCACATTCATCATTTGGTATAAGCTCTTTGTTTCTAGACACAATTATCCCTAAACAATGGCACTCGGACAAAGATTTCTCTCTCTCTTTGGCTTTGGAGCGTTTACAGATTGCAGGATATTAGATGCCTGCCTCGGAGTGAACTACTTTTGACTTTTGTGCAGATGTGAAAGTTCATCAGCAAGTTTCATGATCCTTAGATTCCACATTTCTCTGTTTAGTGCAGGTTGGTTTACTGACGCTTGCATGCACAGTGTCAGGAACATCTTTCTGTAATATAATGAAATCTGAAATAACTTATTCACAGATTATCAGTGTGTTGAATTAAAACCTTTAATACACATTCTAAACAAAAAGCCAACATATTTAAATGTTTTCACACCTTCCTCGTTCGGTCCAGACTTTCAGACTTTTCAGTTTGAAGAATATTTTGAAGTTAAAAACAAGGTAGTGAAGAAAACAAAATGCAAACTGGATAAAGAAATCTAATTTGTTGTTGTTGTTTTTAAACTAAATTCAAAAAGGTGGTAAGTTTTTGTCTCCCTCATCAAGCTTATTGTTCAGTTTCATAAACCTTTGAAAAAGAACTAAAATGGAGAAAGAAAAGAAGATTATTTTTGGAAGAAGTAAAAGTTTTTTTTTCCTTTAATTGACTATCCACTACAGTATATGGACGTGCTGCTACCCTTTTATTCTATATTCCAAGATGTGAAAAGATGTGGTCTCAGTCCAGATCAAGCTGAACCATGGTTCTTGTGTGAAAACATTTTTTGAATGTTGGACTTTCAATCCAATTACAGGAAATTACAACAGGATATCAACAGAGCTGGAGGAAGGAAAAACAATGCACCAAAACAAAATGAGCCAGCAGGAGACAGGAGGAGACCAGATGTTTAATTGACATCTGCTAAAAAAAAAAAAAAAACTTAGAAAAATGAGGACACTTTTAGTTGCTGTTTCTCGTTGGTTCTTCTGGTTCAGTGTCATAATATTGATGATATTATGGTGACAACGATATGAATCTGTCCATTCATCTCTCTCCATAAATGGTTACTGTAGACATGCCCGTCTACAAATCAATCAATGTCGACCTACATAGTTGATGACGACAGGATGTAGGCATGACATTTAAAGTTCTTTTGTCCGCTTGGATAATTGCAATATGAAACCAAAACTAACCGGACCAAATTTAAACAGTGTCTCAAAAAAATGAACCTTGGTCCAGACTTTTAGGTGTGAGTTTCTTTTTAGGAGTTTATTATTAGCGTCTTTCAACATGTCATGCACGATGCCCTGGACACCACTGGATGGATATAATTATACATCTCATGATTGTGTGTAATATTAAAAGTTTAACATTTACTTTCACTTCAGTGAATGTACTTAATATGTTTTAAATACAATGTTGTGAGTTTCTAAAATTCAAAGCTTTAAGTCTGTCTAAAGAAGAAAAGTAAATAATCACAACAAAAGTTCAGTAGTTGCAAAACTTTTTCAAAACTTATGAATCTGAGTTGGGCTCAAAACTCTATCTATTGTAGTCCAATGCCTTGGAATTTTGAGTTTTCTCAGCTTTTTTGTTTTTACAGTGTTAATGCCATTTTTAGTCTGTTTTTGCATCTTACTTCATTTGTGATAAATAAGGTAGCTTGGTGACGCAATGCTAAGTGCAACTTTGGATCTCACCTCACTGCTCAGGTTTTTGTCAGGGTTACCATCTGTCCCATATAGTATGGGAACCCCTGTATTGAGAAATAAAATGCAGTATCCTTTACCTGAGTCACTTGGGGAGGCAATTTGTCCTGTATTTTCACTTACTCTAATGTATAGAGTATGTTTTCATATGCTTGAAATGACATGAGTAATGATGAAACCAAAAGAGTGTCATGAGACCGTAGATATATTATAATAAACTACGTAGTGAATGCAAAGATGGCGCCCATTAGTCCAATGAGAGTTGCTCGCTTGGTGCATAAGCTGACAAAGTTTTCTAGCTTCCAGGTTTTCCTTCTGGTTATACAGCTCCACTGAATACACTCAGTAGTGTTTCCCTCCTTTCCCACGCCTGCAAGTTCCTGCCTGGCCCATAGATTTTACATTGTGATTACAGATTTTTAGGTGGTTTTTTAGCTTGAGGAATGTTTTACAAATAAAAAAACCTCCATGGATTAAAAATTCATAATAGAAAGAGTCGTAACTTACCCTGTTTGCAGTTTGAGGTGTCCTGTCAACAGTTTTCAAGACATTTCTTTTATAATGGTTTCTAGAGGAAAGTGCTTTTTGGGCCAGTGGGGAACTTTTCACTGCACACACAATACTACGAGTTGCCACTGGAAAAAACTGGTGGCAAGGCTGAACAGCAATGCTCTGTCCTGTTCTATTTTAAGTCTATGCATGAGACACAGTGGAGAAGTATTAAATCAGAATGACAGGCAAGTTGCCTGTCACTATGTCATCATTGCCCTGGTTACAGAGACTCAGACTGTAGAGGGGAACCCTTGATTTGAGAGACGCTCATGAGATTTGCACGTGTCTTATCTACATTGTGAAAAGATCTCGGTTTGGGTTGAAATGATCAGTCTCACAAGATCTTTTGCAGGCGAATACCTCCAGCTCAAGTTCACCCGTTAAAAAAAACACAAGGCTGTTAGAATACAGATCGTGACAGACAGACCACGGGTGGATCAATCCTGTCAGCGGTGATCAGTACAAGGCGAACTGTCCAGTTTGTCAAACAGTATTTTCTGTCACTCATGGGTGGACTGTCCGACCTGAAGCAGCACAGCTCGGGGCAAAGGACACAGTGGTATCACTCAATTCATGATAGAAATGAGCTGTTGTCATTTCATTAGATCATACTGTGTTTAGACTCATCATCGTGCCATTCTCGAGACACACAAGTTGACAGCTCCTTGAGGATATAAGCAGAAGACACACTCTCTCTGCGCCAAGGCCGTGTGTGTGTGTGAGACACAGTGAGAAAGAAAAAAAATAACCAATAACCCACTTGATGAAAATTAATCTGCCAAAGGCTGGAGTTCCCCCTTCTTCCTGAAAAGTGCTGGACTGGAGGTTAAATTTGCATTCATTTTATATACTGGCCTTTTATAACTTACACCACCTAGATAAATTATTATTAAATTTTTTTTTAGCATTTATTTAACCAGGTTAGTCCCATTGAGCTCAATGTTCTCTTTTACAAGGGAGACCTGGCCAAGATTGCAGCAACACAATTACAGTAAAAGTAATTATAAACAAGCACATAGATTCACAACATTAAAACTTACTCATATAAAACACTATAAAGCACACAGACAACCTGGACTCCAGAGTTTTCACCAGAGCTTTAAACTCATTCAAGGTTACCAAGTTTTAAAGTTCAGACTTTGGGATTATTAATTATTTTGTTTCTCTACATGTCCCTCACTCTGGAAGACAGGCTGATCTCTTTAAATGCCTGCATCCAGGAGAGTTGTTCTGATTTTTTTTTTTTTTTATTATTATTTTTTGGGCTTTTGCCTTTATTGTGACAGTGATAGCTGAAGAGTTGACAGGAAAGGGGTTAGAGAGAGGGGATGACATGCATCAAATGAGCCGCAGACGGGAGTTGAACCTACGGCCACTGCAGAGGACTAAGAGCCTCAGTACCTGGGGCACACGCCCTACCAACTGAGCTATAGGGGCGCCCCATGTTCTGATTATTTTGAGTGAAAAAAAAGGATTTTCATTAATAAGTGGTCTCTGTGGTCAACCAGGTCATTTGCTGTTCCTAAGTTTATCAGTGGGTTCTTACTTTTTCCAAATACATCAAATAGTTTTTTACACTATGATTTGATGTGTTAACATAACTGATGCAGCTGTGCTTCACTCTTATTGACTCTACATTTCCTTTACATTCATGTTGACGGTAGCAGAGAGGACTTTGAAATTAGAGAATAGAAATTCATAAGAATGCAGGAATGGAAGTATCTAACACTCAAAATCTCACGGGGGAGTACCCTGAAGCCCCTCGCTTGATTTGTGTCCTCTGGGCTGTGGCTGCTGGCAAAGTGTCCCTTATTATTCCACAATGAAAGTGGCAACCCCAGGTGCTGTAGTTACACAGCATTGCATATCCTGGAGTTTGATCATTTCTTTCTCATATGTAGATCTATAGTTACCTTCCAGACATGTCTATGAAGTAGATTTACAACAAAGCTAAGGCTAGCTGAGTTAATGTGAGTGCTAAAGTATGAAGTCCACAAAACGGTATATCATCACCTTCAGGGCATCAAGTAAATTTACACACACACATACTGGTGGGCAGCAGAACCACCTCAACATTAGTGCTTCAGTATAAAGTACCACAAAACAGTTACCAACATAAAAACAAGTATTCTCTAATTTAGTTGGCTTTCAGTGAGCCTTAACAGTCACACAGTTTCTTTTGACAGCCCCTCAATAGTACGTCAGTCCAACATCACCCCAACCTGCCGAGTAAGCCACATTAGGTGTGGAGCCACAACAATTTATTTTTTATATATATTGTTGTAGTATTGTCACCTTCAGGACATGTCTAATGAGTAAATTAACAGAAACAACACACAGGCAGCAAAACAGGCCTCCATACAACAATAAAGCTAAAGCTAGCTGAGCTAACGTTAGCACTGCAGTATAAAGTTTTGCAAAATAGTTAGCGGTATCAAATCTCCCAATCTCTTATTTAGGTGACTTTCTTTGAGCCTTAATGTTCACACAGTTTTTCTTGACTGTCCCTAAATATTACAGCATAGTCCAACATCACCCCATCTTGTAGTAGCAGCCACATTAGCTGTGCAACATGCTAATGCAGAGTTCATCAGGCTAGGGTTAACCCCTGACCATTTCTATTTCATAGGCAGCTATGTCGTTACTTTCAGGGCATGTCTATCAAGTAAATTTACAGTAGTAACACAAGCAGGCAGGAGAACAGAGTTCCATATAACAACAAAGCTAAAGCTAGCTAAGCTAATGTTAGTGCTACAGTATAAAGTTTCACAAAAAGCAACATGAAAAAACAGCTACCGGCATCAACCTACTACCTACTACTACTACTGAAATGTGGCTTAACAGCCACATAGTTTCTCTTGACTGTCCCTTAATGTAACAACATTAATCCAACATCACCTCAGCCTGTGGTGGTAGCACATTAGCTTCAGAATATGCTATCGGCAGCTTACCTTACAAAATAAACAGTAGCACAACATAAAACATGGGAAAGATTACAGCTTACAAGTAGGGATGTTAATGATCACTGATTAATGATTAATCAATTAATCTCCATTAAAAATGTAACTAATTTAAAATGTATTCATTGTTAGTAAGTAATTGCACCTAATTTGACATTATTTTGTCTGAAGGAGCCATTTGCTGAATAGAGGGTTAGGGTTAGGGTTAGGTTAGGTTAGTTTTGAAAAAATTTGAAAAAAAAATTGTGTTTTGTATCTTATTAAATATTAATGATTAATTGTTTGTTACTGTTTCCAATTATTGGTTAAGGAAAATGTACTAATTAGCAGCCATTCCAAGTTTGAAATTGGGTCACCAACAGCCGGTATCAATCCATCCTTGTACTTGGCATGATACCGACCCTTGTATTGCTTGTTGAATTTTATTGTAGCATTAATTAATTAATAAATGCCAATCAATGCTAATCAATTAACATGCACTGATGTGTAAAACAAGAAGGGCCTGAAAAAAATAAAAAAAGATAAACATAGAGGTTGTTGCGATTGCTTTCCATCCATTGCAGTTGGCTTGTCAATGTATTTCAAAATTGTGGTTATTGCAACAGCCGCACATGGAAACATAAAAGGGAAATTGAATGCAAAGCATGACATAATATAGTACAGTGTTTGCTGAGCAGGGCTCTTTTCACTGCTGTTCAACCAACCGGACTGACATACTGTATTATATCAAACAAATTGAGCATTCAAAACCCTGACTTGACCCAGACTTCGTCTCAGGGACACTTTTCCAGCCAAAACCAGACACATGCATAACGAAAGAAAAACCATACTTGTCTCCGCAGTTTCATCAGAGCTGAGCCAGCAGGCTGCCTCTCTGCGTAGCTTGGGGGGGCAGGGGGGTGGGGGCTGTGTCTTCCCCATGCTGTGCGTCATGCCTGGCTGTGAGGAAAGATTTCCTCCCAGACAGAGATCCAATCTGAACCACAGGGGGAGAATCACCCCGAGGCTACAACACCACAGACAAGACACAAAAATGGAGAATGAGCATCCATGGCGTGGAGACAATGTTCTTCATTTTTTGAGAAACAAATGATGCAAGCATGCCGATGACCAGCAGACTTTGCTCTGTTTCCTGCTCACACCGTGGCCTCCCTGGTGTTACACTGTTTTTTGTTTTTTTTTTTCTTTTTCTCTCATTTCCTCTGTGCCCTGTGAGTGGGTCCTGGCTAGAACAAAGGGCTGAGGAATTTTTTCAATTAAATTTTTGACACGTACGCCGGGAGCACTTTGAACACAAGTGTGAAAACGAGATCTTCTGACAGCTTCCACTTGTGACCTTCATGTGGCCTTCTAATTAATGGAACTCAGTCAACATTAACCTTTTTGAATAAAGACATTCTCAGTATCAAACTAAATTATTCTGCTCAAATGTGATGTCAGGGTTTCTCTGGGCTTGCCAGCAAGAAGTGCCTGCTCTAGTTTTCTTTTTTCATTGACAGATATGTGGATTTGACTGTCATTGTGACATCTCTCGGAGCAATAATTATTCTAATTTTATTATAACATTTAAAGGTTAAACCATTCTAACAAATCTCTCTATCATGTCTGTGATAGTGGGTCCGTGTTAATTCATTTTAATGTCAAGTTTTGCAAATGAATGTCATTTGGTGCTGTCTAAGCCTGATTTTGAACTGACGACATGTTACAGAAAGTTCCCTGACAGAAATATCACCTTAAGCAACAAATTGTTAAATGAAATTGATTTTGATATGTTCTGTATCTGTGATTGGTGTTGACAGTAATTTTTACACAGGTTTTTACCCTCCCCAAATCTCAAATAATTCTATTTGGATTTTGTTGTTGGTGTTTTATAGCAGCCTTTTAATATGAGGTTTAACTGGGAGTGAGGCCTCTCTGGGGTCTAACTGACTCCAAACATTTGGTAGATTCACTATGTAGTACTACAAGCTGCACATTTCTTTGTCAGTGAAGGACTTTTTGGAAAACAGAAGGAAAATATTTGTTAATGTATTATTCATTAATTTTATAATATATAAAACATTAACTATGTGATTTTTTTGTGTGTGTGAAAGCAGTGTTTCATGGTAAGTTCTGCATTTTTTCAACTTCATTAAATGTGCAAGTCCTGCTTGTGGTGAAGGGAAGGGTTACCAGTTCAGTGCATTTCAGCAAATTAGGCTTTAAAGGGATAGTTTGCTTTTTTTAAAAGTAGGATTGTGTACTTATCCATCCTACATCCTGGTGTAGGAAGCTAAGTAATGTACTGCTGTGGACAGGGTCAGCAGCAAAACATATTTTAGATACCAAAAAAAAATGCATGCTATATTTAGAATATTTTCACCTCTTTACCTTGCAGTCAGACAGCTTTTTCAAATGGGAAACTGCTGTTATACTGTATAAGCCAAATATCTCTTTCTCCAAAACAACCAGACTCCTTTGGCAAAAAAAACCAAAACAATAATTTTACCTCACAGAACTCAGGAGTAGCCTGGTTACAGTTAGTTTGTATTTGTTATAGTGTGACTTCTGTGTTTCAAAGGCTTAGTCACATAATAATACAAAAACAAACTAACCAATCAAGCAACAGTGTTCTGCAAAGTAAAATGAATGTTTTTGCCAAAGGAGTCTGTTATGACCCTGTGGGTCATTTGTGATGTTTGTGCATGTTTTCCTGTCGCAGTGTCTCCTCTCCTTGGTGTGTGTGTTCTCTCTCTCTCCCTCCAGTAGGAATGAGTGAGTGAGTGAATTGGGAGCAGGTGCTGTCTGACGATTGGCTGCCTCGTCTGTTTGCTGCCACGCGATTGGTCAGGGGGCGGAACCCCTGGCCTATTTGAACCTCGTGCCAACTTCGCTCTTCCTCCCCTCCAGCCTTTCCACCACCATGAAACGTCGGCATGTTGAGATGGTGGTGTGTCCATAGTAAACTGTTAAAAGTTGTGATGAGATAGTTTGTGCTCTGAGGAGTTTTTCTGAAGCTTGTTCTGATTGAGGGTAGAGTAACTTAAAACATCAATTTTGTAAATATCTGTAAATAGTAGAGCAGTACGTAGGAGGGAGGAGCCTTTTCCTTTTAACCCATTTTCTCCTGTTTACTTTGTTTATAGGAGGTAGGTTAGAGCTTTGTCATTTATTTACCTTTTATTTTTGTTAGGGGAGTTAGGGTTAATTTAGAGTACCTTTTGTTTGTTATGTTGGCATTTTCCCCCCCTCTGAAGCAAAATAAAAACTGCTCCTTTTGAACTTTGTACTGGATGTTGCTGGCCTTTCTTGTGGTGGGAAGACTGGGGGAGCACCTACTCGTGTTGTGCCAAGGTTTCCCCTAGGCCAGGGCATAACAAGTCTGGTAGCTTTGGAGAGACCAGTACAGCGGCTTATATAACATTGGTTTCCCGTTGGAGTGAGGGAAGGATGGAGCGAGAGATTGACAGGCGGAGCGGTGCAGCGGCAGCAGTAATGCGGTCGTTGTACCGGTCTGTCGTGGTGAAGAAGGAGCTGAGCCGAAAGGCGAAGCTCTCAATTTACCGGTCAATCTACGTTCCTACCCTCACCTATGGTCATGAACTCTGGGTCATGACCGAAAGAATGAGATCTCAGATACAAGCGGCCGAAATGAGTTTCCTCCGCAGGGTGGCGGGGCGCTCCCTTAGAGATAGGGTGAGGAGCTTTGTCACCCGGGAGGAGCTCAGAGTAGAGCCGCTGCTCCTCCACATCGAGAGGAGCCAGCTGAGGTGGCTCGGGCATCTATATCGGATGCCTCCTGGACGCCTTCCTGGGAGGGTGTTCCGGGCATGTCCCACCGGGAGGAGGCCCCGGGGAAGACCCAGGACACGCTGGAGGGACTATGTTTCCCGGCTGGCCTGGGAACGCCTCGGGATTCCCCTGGAAGAGCTGGAGGAAGTGTCTGGGGAGAGGGAAGTCTGGGCGTCCCTGCTTAGACTGCTGCCCCCTGCGACCCGGTCCCGGATAAAGCGGTAGAAGATGGATGGATGGATGGACGGTTTCCCGTTGGAAAAGACTGTCCGACAGAAAGGTAAAACATTTAAAATACTCTACATACACCATATGCTTAAACTGATTGATTTTTTAAGGTGGCTAAAATACCTTTTGCTGCTTACCATGTCCACAGCAGTAAAAAAAAAAAAATTCAAATTCACAATTTAAAAAAAAAATCTGAACTATCCCTTTAATAAAGTAAACAAAAAAAAATTAAAGAAGAACTCAAAAGACCAACTTCAACAAATCATAAGCATTAAATAAGTGTTCCACTTTGGTGCTCTGTTTGTAATTGAGGGTAGACGTGTGAGATCATAAACATTGAACCCACAGCATTATCCTGTCAATCAACATGTTATTGAGTCTTAAAATTTGTCCTTTACTCTGAAGCATCATCACAGTGTATGGATGAGCTGAGACAATAAAAGCACCTGTGGTGTACCTGAAAATGAATGTAGACTGTGGGCAGTGCTTTAAGTGGAAAAAAATAAGTGCCGGTACTCCCCTTATTTGACTGTTGCCAGGTAAATTAGGTAACAGCAGATCATTAAGTTATATATTTAAATACTAGGACATGATACTGATTTTTAAAAAGAAATTTGTTTTTATTGAGCTTTCAACTTTCCAGATAAATTCTGTTTGTTCACTTGGATATTGGCCCAAGGGAGGTCTTCAGGGGGGCGGCCCTCAAGTAGCATACAGGCTGATGCACAAGTGAACTGGCACCTATAATTTCCTGTGGACACACATGAGAGAAATTAAATAGATAGAAGATGGAGACAGACAGTACATGGAGAAAATTGGAGAAGTGAGCTATGCAGTTGACAAGTAAATCAATTAGGCTAAATGACATACTCCTGTGTTTGTTTCTATCATAACAAAACAGTAGACAATGACTGTTTAATATTTTAGACCTAAATATTTGATTGTAGTGTAACTTAACTGAGCAAATTCACAAATTTAGGAGGACCAACAACATGATATTATTGATGAATAAGATCTCCATATACTTACACAAATGCAACCAAATCCTGGACAGGAGGTTGTCCATCAAGCAAGGCAACTGGTACTGAACATACCCTGTGGACACACCATAGACTGTATATAGAAGTGGACGGAGCCTTCGTGACGTCACCCATTGGTTTCTGAACACCCGTTTTGAAGCCTCGAGTTTCAGATTTGGCCAGCGCCATTTTGACAGTTTTGAAACCGGATGTGAATATGATTGGTTGAGACGGTGGAGCAGGGCGGGACCATAGACGGTATGGTCTAAGGGAGCGAGTGAGTGGCACTACCATAGGGCACTACGCCTGTCAATCACGAAACCACGCCCCTAATTATACAGAACTTTAAGCCTTAATATAAAATCAACGAATGACTTATATGAAAACTCAAGTCTGGTTCAGTGAACATGGTGGGGGATATTAGCGATAGAGACCAAAATCGTTTTTTGACACGGGCTATAAATATGTTTATTTCAGCTGTAAAGTTCAGCATTTTAGAACGGGTGTCAATGGAACCGGGCTTCTTTTTGCAGCCAGCTCGCGCGCCCCCTGCTGGATTTCGGTGAGAATACAGCGTTACTGCACTTCCGCATTGGCTTCATTTTTCAGAGCCGGAAGCTCCGTCCACTTCTATATACAGTCTATGGGACACACACATGCACACACACACACACGCTCTAATGTTTGCATTCAACGTCCGCGAGATCTCTTCTTCACGTCCTTTTTCTGGCACACTCGACTCGCGAGACCTCCTTACAAGTGAACGCCTCGCGAGGGGCAGACGTGTGACGCGTACCAGTGCACACTGGGTAATGTAGTATAGCCATAGGAGTATGAGTATCACAAAGCGCAAGAGAGAAATAGAACAAGAGAGGGTACTATGGGCTCGGTACGCCGTAAAAAATTCCCGGTACGCTAGAGGCTAAAATTGAGAAGTGCTGGTACTCCGTACTGGTGCGTACCGGCCCACTTAAAGCACTGACTGTGGGGAAACTTTGTCGGCAGAGGAGCAACTGCCATAAATGAGATAAAATGTACTTTATTTTTGTATGGACGTCGAGAGCCACCTCACATATAAATATGATTTTCACGCAATTTAACTCGCTATCTGCAGACTTCGCACACGTTAACACTCACTGGACTTTGCACATTGACAGACATTTACATTCATGCTGCTTATATATACATATTTTGCACAGTATTCTTTATAGACTTACACTGTCAAATTTATGATGCTTTTACAGTCACATGCTGCTGCTACTGTCAATTGTATATTTTGTGACAACATGTATAACATTTATATTTGATACTGAATACTGTAATTGTACACATGATGCTTTGTTACTTTATTTATGTTCTTTCTTTCTATTTCTCTTGATATCTTTATTATTATCTCTCGTATTTTTAATATTCTTATATTTGCATTTTTATATTTTGTATTTTTTCTCACTTTTTTTATGTGCTTTTATTGTTTAACAGCATTTAGATTGGAAGGCAAAATGAAGAATTTCATTGTGCAGGGAACCTTGTTTTAACTGTGCATGTCACTTTGACGTGTGTTGACTTTGCTTTCTCAAATAACAATATAATTAAAATGTAATCCTGAGATTTTAAAAAATATTTGCATGTACTGTTGTTCTCAGCTTTCTACCTTTGGACAAAGGTACCAAAAAGTTCAGAAATACCACAAAAATAAACTGAGCTGAAGTGATCAAAACAATCTGTTCTGTATTTTTGCAGAAAGTTGGAGACAAAATTTAAGCTGTAGAGCGACTCTTCCTATGGTGAAGGGATGAAAGCCTATAATAAAGAAAATAAAACCAGACAGTAACAATGTCTGACAGCCTCACAGTAAAGTCAGATTTTAATTGTTTAGAAAACAGCAGAAAAAAAAGAAAAAACTCAAGCCACCTTCAGGCATTTTTGCACAGTGGGCACAATAATGAGACCCAGCAGTTATTTGTAATTTACTCATTCAGAACCATAAAAAGTTGAGAAGAAAATAATTTCAAGGACCTGTCTAATAATTCTTCTACATTTGCACAAGGTTGCATCAGACATTGAGTGACACCTCGACTTCTAAAACACTGTCACGCTCTTCATTTATTCCATGATGCCATTCATCTAATGACAACGCAGCTCGGGAAATATTTTCAAAAGTAAATTCAGGTAGTAGAGTTTAGTGACAATAAAGGCTTGCAGGGACAGCTTAGTCAGCCTGTAGAAGGTTCAAATAAAGAATCAAAACTGTCTTAAAGCAAAAAATTGGAAAATAAGTTCTTAATAGAGTCATACTTTATTGTGAATGTTTCCAGTTCCTAAACAGCCCTGTACACCTCGAATGAAATTTATTCAAACAGTCTCATTCGGTGCACATCAATTTGATGCAACACTGCAGCAATCATCCCTCATTGACATTCAGACGGTTTCACGTTTCCATCTCTAACATCATTGGCTCTGACAGTTCAAGCCTATTTCTGTAACAGATGACATCATATGACACAGATGACTTAACTCCCCAACTAGGGGAGTTCAGCCGGCTGCTGAACTGATATGCTAACACATTCACACCTGCAATATTGCCTTATTTCTGTCCATTTACTCCAACACGTCTGTAAGTGAAATTCTGCCCTAATGGGGCTTTATGACATGTCAGCCTGATCCTCACATACCCACAAAGGCTCATGGGAACTAAATGTGTTAATCTAAGTGATTCCAGTTGTCATCGTTGCTGCCCATGGCAGACAGGGATGCCTTGAAATATAATTACAGGGTTATTGACGGACTGACACCCTGCTATGGCCATTTCACTACCTTCGAAATGTAAAATAAGCTGCAATTTACTTGCCATTCATGAATGATCAGCATCATTTGCACAAATGGATTTTCGTCCTAAATCCATTTTTTATACTCAACAATGCTTGATCTTCTTCTGCACTAAAAGCATTTGTTGATGATACGTTTATTATCCCCTGCCAGGCGTAAGGCGACAGCTGTGGCCTCGGGCATGTTTTCAGGTCATCCCATTCTTATGAGCACAGCGTCTCAACAAGAGCTTGAGAGAATTTCTTCAAACTTGGTTCAAATGACAAACTAATTCGTTTTTAGTGGTCAGAGGTTTCTGTGACCTGATGTCTGTCCCGTTCTCGTGAACATAATATCTCAGAAATGCTTGGAGTTTCTTAAAACAAACTCAACTCAAGGATGAAATGATTCGATTTTGGTGGTCAAAGGTCAAGGTGACCCACCCCGGTCATCTCCACACAACACTCGGCAAAAGCCTCGCAATACACGTGAATGAACGCAACTGATGGTAAAGTCAAAAGTATCTGGGTGAGCTGACAGACTCCTGGGCTGAGCACGTTGCTCAGTAGCTGGACTCTCTTCAAGATTTCTGATAGTTCTGTCTATTTTGAGTTGCTTTGTAATTTAGGCAGTAGTCATCAGTGCTGGAAAATCACTCTAAACACTGTCCTCCTGCCATGGGTATGTGGTTATGTCTTAAAAATGGGGGAGAAAACTTGGAAATACATATATTTTCTAGGGATTCTCCCTCAGAAAAAAAAGTAATTTAAAACAAACTTTCTGCAACATCTTAAGTCATGAAAGGCATGTTCCACAGGAAGAAAACTGTGGACATTTCTAAGTTAAATTCAATAATCTGGTGCACTTTGAGAGCAAAATTAAGAGTTTAGATCTATGAAAGACTTTGAAATCTTGGAAACAATTTAATCATAAACACATTGGTTGTAGAGATGACAAAAGTCACACTCACACGCCTGCTAAACTGCACCATCAGTTTAATGCTTGAACAATAAATGCCAAGTGCAAGGTGGTGTGTCTTTGCACACTGTGTGCACCTTATTTTGGTTCATGTATGTGCAGCAGCGCAACATGCAAAAGCATGCCCCTAACCCTATTTTAACCCGCATGATGCAACACAAACAGCCAAACTGGACGGGAAAACCGCCCAATCTGGCAACGCTGTTCTGGGGAGGTAAAACTCTACAGAGGGAAGATTCACCTTGAAAAGTGCGTTCATTGGCCGTACCAGATGTGTCATCTGTACTGTAACAGACATCGATTTGGTACTGAACAGCCTATGGTTACCTATGGTCTAGCCACATTCAATAAAGTTGTATAAGCATGATAGATATGACAAAGGTACACAAACAAAATGATTAACTTTTTGCTATGATGATTCATAGTTTTCCTTGTTATTGCTCATTTTGTGATTTTGTCCTTGTATCCATTAAGCACTTTTTCATTTTTTCCTGAAAGCTGAATGTCCATGAATGCCTCTACCTCAAGGCTTCTTCCATTTGTTCAGTCTAATATTTTGCTCCTTTTTTGAGGATCTGTGCCAGACAGACTCAGTTAGATTCAGTAGACTTGATACTTCTGCAAAGTTGTTCCAACATACTGCTGTTGCATTATATTTATAATCGACTGTTGTTGTTGCTGGGCTTGTCTGATACACTATGAGATGTTTTTGTGATAAAAGGCCACAGAAATTAAACTGGCTTGGTGCCATTTCTGTTGGCAAAAATACCATCTGAATGAAAACATATTGAAAAGAGCAGTTGTTGGGTGGTTTGGATAAATCACTCTCAATTCACCTCAATATACACACTATATACTTTTGTCAACATAATAATGCACAGAGAGATCACAACACACTGGTGCTAGTCTCATTTCAAACACATATAATAGTAATTTATACTGAGGACTGATGGAACTATTTCAAGTGAAAGTGACATAAGCAACAGTTTTGTGACCACATTAAGTCCCCAAAAATACAAACACTTTGGTTTTTGCTACCATTTCTGGTGATTGGAAGTAAAAATCTAAGGCTTCTTCTGTGGACAAAAAAATGATAATTTCTTTCAAATTATGCTCACAAATGGGCTAAAATCTGTATTAGTGGGCAAACATGAACCATGATTATACAGGGTTCATGTATAACATATACATCTCTCATTTCACACAATATACATCACCAACACCATTATAACTGTCCCTTCTAACAGTACCCTACCTGAAGTGTTTAAATCCTGGTCCTTTTATCAGCCAGGAAGGAAAGAACGAGTTAGAACCGCTGTTCTGTGACCGTACCTCGGTATGAAAACACACAGGCATCATAGCTTCAGCGGCTAACATGAGCTTTTGGAGGGAGAAATTCATGATGTCACTCACATGTCTTCTTGGTATTTAGTCTTCCTAATTATGCATCTTCAGTCTGATACTGCAACAGTTTCTTGTCTTGTAAAATTCTGCTTCAAATTGACAAACAGGTGTAAGTCATGGCACAATTCAAACCAGATCAAAAGATCATTTGTCTCTTGCCATTGACTACAGTTCATATTTTTTCCAAAGTTGGGTCCCATGGCAGTTAATCCACAAGTCATATAAATTAACATTCTGATTAAAAGTGGATGATTGTAGGTGGATGAAATAGGATGAAGCTGTGTGCGCATAAGAGAAAGAGATGCTGTGCCAATTTACGCACTGCAACTGTAACTTCAGTCATTGTTTAATACCGGCAGGATCGGTCAGGATCTAATGTTGATGTTCTGTGTTCTTCTACACATCCAAGAGGTCTCACGTTCACACAGTCACAGTCCTTAACCAGAGCTGTCTGGAAAAAAAAAATTACTGGAGACGTTCCTCTGTCCTGTCGCACAGAAATTGACTATGGAAGAAATTACAAAAATGTAAGTTTTATATCTGCAGCGAACCTTTTATAAAGTATTTAAATTATTATTATTTTATGTATTATTATTTTACTGATGAGAAGAGTCAAATGAGAGCCTGCAGAAATGGCAAAAAAAAAAGGGTCATTAATGTTCTTTTATGCACCATCCAAAGATTTATTGATAAGGCCGATAGTGCACTGGGTCGCGATGGTTTGTCAGTTTAAAAAAGTGAGTCCCCAGGAAAAAAGGTTGGGAAACAGTGGTTTAAATTATGTTACTGATCAGAGAGGCTGCTTTCAGTAATCAGTGTACAGTACTGTAGTAACATTTCCATGTGCGCTGTACCACAGCAGTCACCCTTCTGTGCCTCTGATCGTGGGTAAAGCACGGTGGAGACGCTCCATCTTATTCCACCTGCAGCCCATCCACCATTATCTGTATCACTACAGTTCATCCATTCCAGCATCTCTGTTCACGTCTCCAACCTGCCGAATCTGTCATTTAAATAGCAGGTGTGCCATGAAGCAGGTGTGCCTGGCTCTTAAAGGGAATGGAAGATGACTCTCTGACACACTGGTTTCATTCAAGTTGCACCAACAAAACACCTATGATTAATAAAGAGACTAAATACAACCCCTTTGGCCTTGCAGCTTACTTTGTGCCCTGATTATGCACCATTTAATTAGCAGTGGAATTGGACATGCCCTACGCGCCCTTACACCATGCACTTTGGACCATTCGCTATAGATCATCTAGCACATGCAAAAATATGTTATTTACATACAGTATGTTCAACAATCTTTTTAGCACCAAGTATTTTAAAACCGTATTTCATCTATGTTGGGGCACTAGTACACTAGTGGGCAGAATTTATAAATGCAGAGTTTGTGAGATGAGTAAATTTACTGAACTAAACACACTGAAGGACCTGTGGTTTTATGTCTTTAAATTTAAAAGAATTAAACGTTTTGTTCTTAGCAACATGCTGTACATTTCCCCCGCTCTGCATGCTGATTACTAATCCACTGAGATGTTTATTGAAGAAAACATTTTTAATTTTTTTTTTTTTTTTCATTTAGGAAGTGCTCAGGTTCCAAAATATCTCTGCTCTGTCTGAATGCTGCACATTGCCAATATGGAGGGGAGCCCTGTAGGTTATCCAGATAACTCGTGGAGTTGGCCTGAGTGGGTATGAGAGTAAAGATTAAAGTCCCTGATGTTCTTAGATCTCCGCTGTGAAAATAGAGGAAGCGGCTCAACAAGCTCTTCCCCTGTTCAATCTGCACCTAACACATGCATGTGCTTTTAATCATATTCTGTATTTTCTCGCTACAAGGTGGAAACACAAACCTAAATGAGTTTGTCTTCTTGCACTGAGAGCTTCCCACTGCAGCACTCATCATATCATACAGTGAATATGATTGATCGAACTGCAGCATATCCATCATATCAGAGATGGACAACACTGATGGACTTGCTTCAGATATTTTGCATAATAAAAAGCTATAAACAGCCCCTTCATGCGTCATGCCCTATGTGCCACTCTGTTTCCCTGCTGTACACCTGAAATAGACAGAACTCCAGTCCTGAGGCATGTACCAGACTGTGACTTTGAGAATATTTCCTCTGTGATGAATACACATAACAGGATGAGGCACCTGAATGCAACATGTACCGGTCCTAACCTGTTTGTCAAAAGATTTTGTACAGAATACTGAAAGTCGACATGTCGCCTGTGTAGTTTAACAACAAAACAGCAAGAAAAATGTAACATTTTTTTTCATTTGTTTTTTTGTTCCCATTTTTCAGGAATTGAAGTAAAACAGGTCTAGATTTCTTCTGTGCACACAAAAGGTTTATTTTCTCAAATTATGTTCACTGGTTTGTTAAAGGAAAAATTGTACTTTTCATGTTCAGTCACTGTTGATTTCAAGTGTAATCAACTGAAGCAATAAATTCTTAAGTGTGTGCTATATTGACCATAGTCTGACTCACTGGATGCACACTGTGGGTAAATGCTCACTTTCCTCAAGCGGCACTGCAGCGTCCGCTAACTACAGTTTTCAAAGTCGCCAGGAAACAGGAACAAGCTCCTAGTTGCAACCTACATGCTGAAAACAACAAATTAGCGCCTGGGATGCTAATGGTATGACCGTAAACAAGCTGTTACCTTTTCCTTTGCAGTGATGTGGCTATTTTAATGTCAGAGCTCACCTCCTGGCAAGCAAATGTTCCACCAAAACAAGTTCCCCTTCGACACTATTTTGCAGCAGCACCGTCACTGCATCCTGGGCTTAGCACCGCCCAGGACATTTGTGATTGATTTAAAGAAATGCAAACAAGGCAGGGTGTTTTTTTTCTCCTATAGCAGAAAGTGTATGTGTGGAACCAGACCTTTGTCAAGTGCTAAGCATTGTGGAGAGAGGTCTGGCTATGTGAGACTATATTGACCATGAAAACTCAGTTTTTCTGCTTACGGGGCCGTGCATCAGTGCCTACACGTACCTTATTTTGCTGTTTTGGTACTGTTGAACTAAATTCCATTCTAAAAGCAGGTGTTTTACAGTAGGACTGCAGTGTAGGTTTGATTATAAAGGGTGGAAAAAATAAAAGTAATAGGCACCACTAGTATTCTGTGCAATCTGCCTTTACAAGGCAACACTATTTATATTATGTTTTCTCCTAATGCTATACGCCATGTGTACAACTTGTGTGCAATTATCCTGCACAGTTATCCATATATGCTCATATTTGTGTCCATATTTCCAAGCATCTCCATATGTCTGTATATATACATATATATGTGTGTATTTTATCTTTATTTTATCAGCATTCTATTGTCACTCATCCCCTTTTCTAACTGCACATTTTGAGCTACTATAACATGTTAATTTTCCCAGTGTGGGATTAATTAAGTTTATCTTATCTTATCAGACAGGTGAATAAACAATATATTAACCTGTCACTTTAAAATAAACCTTTAGGTTAGATGACCTGGTTGGCCGATAACCACTGATGCAAAAGTATCCAGGAGAAAACACAAAGCATCAACTCTAATTTAGAATTTATATTAAAGTCAAACAACACTCAAAGCCAACACAAAACTCCCATTCACAAAAAAATCAACACAATTCAATTCAAGTCAAATTCAGAGTTCCAATGAATAAATGAAATTAATTTTAAAAAAAAACAAATGAGGACTGCAGACAGTATTTCAGTCCATTTGAAAAGGGTGTGCAAGTGTGTCTTTGTTTGATGCTGTAGAGTTCACTTCAGAGGAGAGGGGTGAATAAGTTGTTTGTGTGTGTGTGTGTGTGTGTGTGTTTGTGTGTGTGTGTGTGTGTGTGTGTGTCTGTCTGTGTGTGTGTGTGTGTGTCTGTGTGTGTGTTTGAAGGGGGCCTTAATGCTCAGAGAGGTAGAGGGAAAGGGGTGATGAGAGGCAGGAGAATGGAGGAAACCTTGAGAGTGAAGAATATGAGACTTGAAACTTAGCTTTCGAAGTCTTCAACCCGACAGAGCAGGAATTCAGAAGTTAAAAGGTCCAAAGAGAAGAGGAGGATGCCTTCAGCCCACTCTGAGGATCAGCACACTCCACTACAGCCACATTCAGTTGTCCTGAAAGCTCATCCAGCTGGTCCTTGAAACTTGTCACTCAGTTGACTTCTCAGTTTACTTTCACATTATTCTGTTTTTCCCTTTTTTCTTTGGCACATTTGTCCAGAAACTGGATGTTTAGCTCTTAATCGTCTCCTCCTTTTCTCACTCTCACTCCTCACTTTGTCTGTCCTCTGTGTTGTCTTTGTTCAGTTTTTCTTCCTTTCCAGCTCTCAGGTGTGCCCTGATTTATCACCTCCACTCCCCCCTACCTCTCCTGCTCAGGTGGAAAGGGTGACTCCCTGCATTTTACTTTTCCTTTCTCCTCCTTTCTGCATCAAGGACATATGTTTTCACAGTAAAAACTTTAGTTCTACCATCACTGAGACTCTTTTTGGATTCATTTCGATTCACAGGTACCATCAACAAACATGTAATTTACTCAGTAACATCATTAACTAACTTGTGATAAAGTGCCACGAACACTGACTGGACACCAAGGGGGGAGTTGTAGGTTTCAGCAGTGAGGATCACTTCCGCGTTCAAAAAGCTGCAGTTCCTCGGCTGCCGCTGGGGACTGGCTCCAGAAGTGAGTAATTCTCCATTGACCACCATGTTAAAATAGCCAACTTTACAGCCTAAAAAAACATATTTACAGCCTGGTACATTTTTTGTTTTGGGTCTCTATTGATAGTTTCCACCTCCGTGAACACTGTGAGGGGGGTGAATTTTTTTGTACCACAACCGTTTTAGTCTTATTTAGGCTTAAAATTCTTACATAAATTAGGGCGTGGTTACTTTGAGTGACAGCTCCATAGACAGGCACTGGCAGTTAGCTCTTTGCTAAAGCATCAGCTGGGCTACGCGGCTACATCCAGAGGCCTCCGGCTACCTCCAGCGGTTGGCAGGGGCTGCAGTGTCCGTGTTTGTTTGCCAATGTTCTGATAGGTTTTTGTGACAATAAATTTCTCACTATTTTACCTGGATGTTTGCACTAATTAGCATGTATTAGCATATTTTGCCGCTGGCTTATGACTTAATTGCCGATTTATGGTCGCTGCTGATACAGAAAGAGGACCAGAGCAGTTAATGTTAGGAACGCGGTGTGTTCCGTGCTCTCAGAGTCCGTTTATTGCGGGAATACTAGGCTACAATTTTATTTCGTCTCATTTTTCTGTCCGACATTGCATGGACAGAGCAGCTCCGTCAGTAAGCGGCTGCTGTTGTTTATGTGCTGCTGTAACTGTAAGTGGATAGTGGATGGAGGCAGCGGTGAAAGCCGGTAAATATTAAATATTAAACATTTTAATTTATTATTATTATTTTCATTATCATTATTTTTATTGTTATCATTAATAATAATGACAATAATAATAATGTTTTTAACATTTTAATATATTTTATTAATATGAAATAATAATAATTGTTTCAGTTAAATGATAGGCTAGAAATAAATTTCCCCCCACAACTCCACCAAACCCTGCAGCTCCACCTAAAACCTCTCTATCTGAAACAGTCATGTTTAAAACACAGCAGCAACATTATGATCTCTGTTTTTAAGAGTAGTTAGTGTGGTGGATGTAGCTGTGTGTAGCTGCCGCTTAGCTTGTTAGCCTAGCTGATTAGCTGATTACCCGTAGGCTAGCTCGGTTGCTCCGAGCTAAGTGGGCGGGTTCTCGGCCGGCTGACCTGTAGAGTAACCGCCTCTCCGCCAAATATGGAAAGTACACGCCCACTAAAATCCAAGATGGCGCAGCTCAAATGCCCATGGTTTGGTCACAAAACCGACTCCCCGAAACCAATGGGTGACGTCACGGGTGCTACGTCCATGTTTTATACAGTCTATGCTGGACACTTATTGTCACCCAAAGGGGGCGCATGGCTGTGGGATGTGACATATGGCTGCTTTCATCCATGTTGCTGTTGCCTTAGCTCACATCTATTATCTTGTTGGGCAAAACATAGCTTTAGAAATCCAAGTTAAAATAGACTTTACATCCAGTGACATTACTGGATGTAAGGAAGAACTACAGAGTTTGCAGCAGAAAAACTCAATTGACTAAATGTGGTCAATTAAAGCAATAGAGCTGAGCAATATGTCTTATAAATAATATCTTGATATATTTAGACTATTCGGCTTTATGCCATATATATCTTGATATAGACATTTTTCCTAAAATAGCATACCATAAATTCTCAAATGGTGCAAACATTGGGGCTGGCTGATATGGACAAAATCAAATCTAACATTTTTGTCCAAAAACCTCGATATTAATATTGCAACAACACTGTTTCATCTTCACTGTGCATATGGTGGATAAAGGCAAATAATAGCATAGAAATGTTCCTGACAACTAATTTTAAATTAGTCTAGTTGAGTAGTCGAACATTAAGAACACACTCAGAAGGGAGTTAATATTGAGCACAACTTAATTGATAATGTTAAATATTGTGAAAAAAATACTGTTTGTATTTAGAGCCATTTAAGACGTTCATCACATTCTACAGTTGCCACAGCGCACAATCGTATTTTTAATGCCACTGAAATATGTGGCACTTTGCAACGTGCAATTCAAACATTTCACATTATCCTTTAAAACTTGACAACAACTCACTAAATGCTTCAACTTTTCAGACCAAAAAAAGATCACAGTGTCTGCAGGGTAACGTCATTGTTTATCTGGAGCTGATGTTAGCTGCTTGCCTGACACACAGTGTGGCTAACGTTAGCGGTGCTAGCAGCAGTAGCAGCTGCTCTGCTTGCAGGTTAATGTCCGTGTCTGTGCAGAATGTGTTCCATATGTTGCTTCAGTCGTGTGGTTACATGTCTGATATTCTGACAAAGCCTACGTTCAACTTTATTTTCATTTTCTAGATTAAAACACAGCCAAACTGCACTGTTTATGAGCTGTCTTCTGTCCCTGCTGCACCAAATACTGTCGGGTGACTGCATAACACCTTAGAGGCAACAATTAACTGGCATTGAATAAAATATTGATAAATGGTTTAACCAACAAGTATATCTGGTGCAGACTATCAAGGCTGGCAACTTTAAATCATATAGTCGACTAGTCGCACACATCCCTACAATAGAACAGGTAGAACAGTCTGGTAAGTTCAGAAAATCCTGTCACTTTATGGTAATCAAGCCTTTAAAACCAAGAAAAGACAACTCATGTCATATTACCATATAACGACATACATATCTAAGACAATATCTTATTTCATTCATTAAAAGTTTCCACTTTGCCTTTTAAAGGTCCTTTTAAATATAAGACAGAGGAACTAATTCTCTTTTGAAACAAATGTTTTTGTAAATGAATTCTTGAACCAAAGATAGTTATTATCACCCAGTCCTGAAAGGTGTTTTTAGTTTCTGTTTGACAGGGCTCCGGACCCTCGAAAAATTTCATTAGTTTGGGTAAATTAAAACACCTGTGCCCTCCATACACAAAAAAAAAATACACAACCCTCCCACAGATACCTTTAATATTCAATTACTGCTTTTGCCTATCTCTGCATGAGGACTTTTTTTTTGTTTGTTTTTGAAAATAGCCATCAACAACAGCCCCCGACTCTGTAATTTCCTGTTGAAAACAAGGCAGCATATCTGCGTCTGTCCTCCAGTCGGTCTAATCTAACCTCTATCTACAGAATCTACTGCTCATACACAGAAAACAGTCAGCATCCCTGAGCAGTTTTGAAATGGTAAAATGGAGGCATAACAGTATCAAGCAGCCTGACTGTGGCTCCAGACTCACAGAGCAATCTCCCTTCACCAAATCCCTGCAGCACAATTCAATTCCATATCACTGCAGGCCAGGGCACCCAGGACGTAATCTGACAGCCATGAAGGGTTGGCAGGGCAGCAAGCACAAGGATACTCTCTCAAGTCCATGAAGGCCACCCTTTGCATGCAGATCAATAGTTTGTCATAAAATAATAATAACAATAATAATTTTGCTTCTGTAAGTCAACTGACAACAATAAGATGTGAATATTTAAATTAACAGTGTTATAAAATGTAAAAATTAAACAACGATGATGCAAATGAAACATAAAAATGTTGCATGAAAGTGACTTTTCCAGAAGTGAGATAACACAGCTGTTGCTGGCCGGATCTCCTCAGGCAGGACTTTCCCAGATGCACTGACTACGGCAGCTCAGTCACCTCTGGTGTTTCCTCTGGACTGGACTTGCCAGGAGCCGCCCTGAGGACGTGAGCCTGTGTGCTGCTCGCTGTGATGTCACCGGGAGCCTCAACGCGCGCTGCCTCAAAACCCGTCACCGTAAAATCAAATGGAGATCACACAGATGTTCAGTGCCAGGGAGGGCGGATGTTCATAATATGGTTAATTAAAGGTACACTCTTACATATAAGGGTGCTAACTAGAACCATAGGGTTCTTTGGCTTGTCCCCATAGGAGAACACTTTTACTAACAAAAAAGTTGAAAAAAACAGAATGCAATGATTTGTGAATCATTTTTGACTTGTATTCAACTGAACACAGTACAAAGACAAGATATTTAATGTTCAAGCAGATAAACTTTATTGTTTTTTGTAAATACGCTTATTCTGAATTTGAAGTTGGGACAGGGGGAAGAAGAAGACTGGGAAAGTTGTGGAATGAGTAAAAAACACCTGTGTAGAACATTCCACAGGTAAACAGGTGACAGTACCATGACTGGGTATTAAGGGGGCATCCTCAAAAGGCTCAGTCACTCACAAGCATGGACAAGGTTCATTACTTTGTGAAAAACTGTGGGCAAACAGTTTAAATACTGCAGGAATATTCAAGACCATCCAGATTGTTACCAGCGCTAACTTCAAAAGCCAGCATCTGGGATGGTAAGGGCTGCACCTAACAATTATTTTTTAAACAATTAATCTAACGATTATTTTTTGATTAATCAATGAATCGATTGATTTTTTGGGAGGGGTTGTTTTTTTTACGTCTGAAAAATGGTCACCATTCAGTTAACTTGTTTAGGAGATTCTGCAATGCTGTTTTCCTGTGAAACTCCAGCAGTGTTTTGTGGACTAAAAAACTAAACCTGACCTTCATTCGGCATGAGGGTGACTAGGTAATAATAATAATAATAATGATATTTTCATTTTTGGGTGAACTGTCCCTTTAATGGAAATCTATACAAAGAACTCTTGACAGACCCTTTCTTTAAAAAAAAAATGGTTCTCCAGTAGCAAATATTTGGATAAAACCTGCGCCCTTCAGGAGGAACTCTTTTGGAACCATTATTTTTTAACAGTGCAGCATCTGTGTCTTAGAAGGCCAAATTCACATGTTCAAGTGTTTTGCTGCTTGTCATTCGCGCCACTCGACCTCATCTGGACTCAGTCTCTAAATAAAGACAAAATTTGCGACAATGAAAGAGAGAAGAGGAACCTTAAGAAAAGAAGGTGAAGGCAATCAAAGGCCCCTAAAAGTAGTGAGCACAGAATGACGTGCCGTAATGTAGTTTGAAGGACACTCAGAACCTTTTCTCTAGTCTCTATATGCTCCATTACAGGGTAAAACTTCCCAAGTGTGAGGATGTCCATAAGATACTACGCTCTTAGAAATAAAGCTGCTAACTAGAGCAATATAGGGTTCTTTGGCTTGAACCCTTTTTGGTTCCTGGTAGAACCTTTTATAAATGTTCCCTCTGGAACTTGATTAGAGAGGTGTGCCAATAACCCAACATAAATAGTTACACCTAGAACCACCTGTGAAAGGTTTCACACAGCACCACCTATGACTTGTTCTATGGAGAACCCCTCTATGGTGTAATGGTTCCACCCAGAACCGTCTCTGGGGGTTCTATCTAGAAAAATTGTGGATGTGACCGTCTATGTAAGATGATCCTGGAGGTATGTCTTTGATCGGACTGTCCATATAAGGAAATCATGTGGGCATGACGTTGATGTTAGGGTCTATATTAGGAGATCCTGTGGGTGTGTTTGTGTCATATAACAAAATCATGTGGGCGTGTCCTTGATGTGAATGTGTTTGCGTCCAAATATGGAAATCCTGTGGGCGTGTCTTTGACATGACTGTGTTTGTGTCCAGGATTTCAGTCCAGACCAAGTTACCGTTTAAAATTACACCTGGTTCCTGAAACAGCTACACCAGAGTTTCCCAAAATGTGGGCCGGAGCCCACTGGTGGGCCGTGAAGGCATAAAATGTTTATGATTAAATTTTAAACAGTGATCAGAATGATTCAAACGAAGGCATGGGATTTAAAGGACCTGTTATTCTTTATTTGTCTGACCTAGTTTGACAGGTGTTACACAAAGTTGAGACTGAAGGTTTGGATGGACCACAGAAGATTTTCAGATTTCAAACTGGGTCGTACCATTCTTCAGTTTGGGAATGGCTGCGATATGTTATACTGTGTATTCACAACGTTTTAATATGTAACAGCAAACAGCCACATGAATCTTGCTATATGGCATGCTTATATTGTATGCTGAGCTTTTCGGAATTATAGTTAAATGAATGAATTTATTTTAATAAGATTCGTATTAAGTGGGTAAATTGTGTTATATGAGTTTTACCCTCCACTTAATCCTTGATCCCCCAGAATAAATAAATATTGAATATACTCACAATGCCAAAAAATTACATAGAGACTAATTAGTGATTAAATATATATTCATGAAATCTTTATATGAGTCAACTGGGAGTTCCAAATAATTACATTCATATGAATAAATGACCGTATTAAAAATGTGACGCCACTAAAGGAAACCACTTTCTCTACAGTCTGCAGGCACACATCTGCCCTGTGCTGTGGCTCAAATGTGGGGCGTGTTCTAACAGCACTTCAGCAGTTAGTTTTGAGAAAAATCAGGAATATTTCAAGCATTAATGTGTCTCTGGTATTCTTGCCTACCAGAGGCTTCCCCTGAGAAAGCTGCCCAAAGCCTAATAAGATAGGGAGCAAGTCTGAGATTAAAGAATGAATATTTAACATCTAAAGTGCCTTCAAACTTTAAAATCCTGTCTGACCTCGAATTTTAGATGATGTCACAATGTCATCGGTTAACACGAGGGAGCTCCTGAATTATTTCTCTTTCTCTCCCTGTACTGTTTTGTTTTTGACCCTCCGGCAGTGTTTTCACTGTTATTTGTACTAAACCTCAGTGTTATTTAGCTTCTACGGGTGTGACAAAGCAAGTCAAACAAAGAACATGTTCCTTGTTGTCCAAGAAATCGACCTTGTCTACGAGTGAGCAAACTGCAAGATTATCAATTAAGTGCTCACACATTAATGATAAAATCGATCACCTGTTAGTCCCATGTGTCTGTTCAAAAAGGGTTTTCTGATCTGCCACCTCTTTGGTTGAAGTTTGCTATGTTTTAGCAGCTAAAACTACTTGGCTAAGATTAAGAGAAGAATGTGGCCACGGTCGAAGTCAGGAAAGCAGCACCAGAATGCTTAAACAAGGTCTGGTGGCTCTGTGAGGCTGAACTTCAGAGACACTGTGGCACTTTGAGCTAAATGCTAACATCAACATGCTGACAGAGGGTCAACAGCTGAGGCTTAGCAGGTATAATGTTTACAATATTCTTCATCTCAGTTTAACTTTTCCCTGTGCAAATTGTTTTATTAATTATTGTTATTAAATAACAAAAAAGACAAAAATGAATTGTGTTTAACATTGGGCTGCAATGTCTCTAAATGAAAATATAAAATGAAAATATAAAAATGAAAAATCCCAGTATTTTCAAAATTCAAGGTGATCTCTTTAAATGTCTCATTTTGTCAATTTAAAACCTAAAGATATTCAGTTAATTATGTAATAAATGGATAAAAGTTACCCTGTTGGGAAAATTTGTTACCAGATTTACTTGCCCAGTAATCCTTATTGTTGAGCCCTGGGACTGTTTTCAGCAGCAGATTAATAATCATTTGGTGCTCTAAAGCAGGGGTGTCAAACTCAATCAGAGAAGGGGCCAAAATTTAAAACACAGTCTAAGTCGCGGGCCAAACAGGATTAAGATTTATTGAACAGCCTAAAACTGACTGTTTTATTCAGAAATATGAATTTGAATAGCTAGACTGCAGCAACCTTTTCCTCAATAAAATAAATAAGATTTTTTTTTTTCTTCAACAATAACAAAGGAAAAGAGAATATTTCAGCTCAGAATATTTAAGCTCACATATCCAGGTGGGGGTTATATTTGGAAATGCTTGTTTTTTGTCTGGACACACGATATCGCACACTTTAATCATGCAAACCCTCAATGGCACTGCATTTGGCATAAAATATATGCTCATTTAATAATATTACAAACCCGTCAGTCCATCAGGTACAGATGAGCATACTGACCTGCTCAATTTAACATTAAGGCCAAAACGCACTGAACCTCAATAGAAAAGTCAACTGTAGCTTCTATGGTTCACTCAGATTTAAAATTTAACACCACAGAACCAGCAGTATTTTGGGAAAATGTTAAACTTCACACTGACACACACTGAGGAGATGAAGAGGACAGAGTCTGGACTCTTCATCATGACTTACAATAATGCAGCAATTAAGTATTTGAAAGTACACAAATCAGACTTGAAGTAAAAAAATCGCGCACCACAGAAGCGTACATTATTCATGATCATAAAAAGTTTTTTATATCAAGTTGACACATCTGTCCATATTCACATGCTTCCTCTCTCTCTCTCTCTCTCTCTCTCTCTGCTGTGGATCAGACTTATTTTTACTTTTACCTGGTTTCAGGTGGAGCTGCAGCTCCATCAGCACTCGCTCATCTCTCTCCTCATATACTTGTTTCTTTGCACTGAGTCAGTTGCCTAAACAGACAAACCTGTTTACATTGTCGTTTGACAGAAACTGGCGTCTTCGCGACTGCAAGCGGATTTATTTCTCGAGTTGCGCGGCAGCTGTCGCAGTGCATTGTGGGACTTGTAGTGTGAGTGGTGGGAGTGCTATTTACCGACGGGCCATTCATAATAGACACATGAAATTATCTCGCGGGCCGTATATAATTGAATCGCGGGCCGGATGTGGCCCGCGGGCCTTGAGTTTGACACATATGCTCTAAAGGGTCCATGTTGATTGTAATGACGGAAACATGTCATAGTCATGGTCTTTTCATGGATATAGCATATCATCATTGGGGCTGGGATGATACATTTCTCTCCCAATTCAATATTATCACAATACTTGAGTACTGATTCAATATATATTATATTATATATAATATATATTATATATATTGTAATTCTTATAGAGACTGATATACATATTCTGTATAAAAGGATACGGGATATGATTTAAAACTAATATATAAAAGATATACTTGTAAGTGATGTGACAGAGACACAGTAGTGCTACATTAAGTCATGCTTGTGTTGAAGAGCCTGATGGAATGAAGGACCTGCTGTAAATGCTCCGTCTTGCTCTGTGGGTGCAGCAGTCTGCTGCTGATGGAGCTGCTTAATGCCCCCACAGCCTCATGCAGGGGGCGAGAGGTGTCTCCATGATTGACGTCAGCTTGGCTGACATCCTCCTCTCGCCAACCTCCTCTGTGGAATCCAGAGGGCAGTCCAGGACAGAGCCGGCACTCTGAACCAGTTTATTGAGTTTTTTTTTCCTGTCCCTCTCAGTGTGTTTAACAGTGTCCTGCACACCTGAAGTGACCTCAGTCTCCTCAGCAGGTGAAGACGACTTGTATTTCAGTTCTGATTAACACTAAACACAAAGTGCAGCTGATGATGATGGGAATGTCATTAAGTTTTGGAGTATTTGAACATAAATGAAAGTATCAGAAAGTATCAAATTAAAAGTTTGACCAAGTGATCAGAGAGTCAAATCAGAGATCACCAAAGTCATTACAGTTCATCCTGAGGGGGACCTGGTCAATCCATCCAATCCATCATTGTCCAGACACTCAAAAAGATAAATGTCAAAAGTCAGGGGATCTCCAAAGTCATTAGGATGCATCATCTTGGCACAATAAATGTTTGTATTTTCCAAGTGTTGAGATAAAAGAGGAGGAAAAGTCAGGATGACCACATTCATAAACATTCCTCTGCGGACCTCTGTGGACCTTGGAGATCTCTACCAAATTTCATTTGTCAATATTTGTTGCGATAGTTCAGTCTGTGTTAAAGCTCTGAACTGGAGTCATGCTGCTAGCACTGACATTTGATATTTTATATTTTTCATGTCACGTGCTGACAATGTTGATAAACCACACTCTTCGCCAAATATTTTTTGACAAAAAATTTAAGCAGTGACTAAAATGCAGGTTTGAGGACTAACAGATTACATGTGAAGGGATTAGGTAATCTGGATACAAAAAAAGGTAAATGTATTCCTTTACAGTTACAGATACAAAAAGATTTTAAAATAAAGAACAATACACTACCATGCACAGTGCACACACTTCACCATTTCACCATTTTTTGTGTTTAAATCAATCAATCAATCAATCAATAATCACAGACAACTAAGGAAGGAACAGCTGGACAACACTTAGAGCTGCAACAATTAATCTATTATTAATCAACTACTAAATTAATCTGCATCTATTTTGATAATCAGTTAATTGTTCTGAGATTTTCTTATAAACAAAAGTCAAAATCCTCAGCTTCTTAATTGTTAATATTTTTTTGTTTCTTTACTCCTCTCTGACAGTAAATTTAAGATTTTTGGGTTGTGGAAAAAACAAGACATTTGAAGACATCATCTTTTTAAACATTTTCTGACATTTTATGGACCAAACAACTAATCGATTAATTAGTTGCAGCCCTAAAAAGACTATTGAAGTGGTTCAAAAGTATCAGAAAGTTATCAAGTTACATTACTTTAATATTTTTGATACTTGGATTATGTCACTGATTACATTTGGCATCTGAGCGTTTGTGATGTGACCGTGATCCAGAGAATAAAGCACCCCGAGGTAAACTGTGTTTTGTGATTCTGAGCGAACATTGTCACAGTCTTAGGGCTTGATCTGGTCATTTCCTGTTTTATTTTGTAGTCCTGGTCCTCCCTCATGTGTCTTGACCTTATTTCCTGTCTTTGTCCTTTTCCCGCCCTTTTTTGATTACCATCACCTGTGTTACACCTGTGTCTGATTGCTGTCAAGATATGTAAAACTAAACAAGATGCTGGACCCAAAACAGCAGATGGGGTGAGGCAGAAACAGTTCAAAATGTGTTTTAATTAAGAAAAAATATATAAAAATCCTACTTGTGAGGCCGACAGGTCAAACTACTACCACAGTACGAAAAACAAACAAATACAACAAGGGCAAATGAGGAGCAAAAGTCCAAAAAAAAAAAAAAAAAAAAAAAATCCAACAAATGCAACAAAGGTCCAAAACACAGGGGATTCCACCAAAAGACGATGACGCACTGACACAGAAACAGAGAAACACAAGAACTAAATAGACAAAGAACTAATCAGGCGCAGGTGAAACACATGGTAATCAAAAAGGGCGGGAAAAGGACAAAGACAGGAAGTAAAGTCAAGACAAATGAGGGAGGAGCAGCGCTACAAAATGAAACAGGAAATGACCAGTTAAACCCCAAGACCGTGACAAACATTACATAAATAAAATTTGCCACGACTTTAGTGTCCTCTATGTCTGACTTCGATGTATTATCAGCTAGCTAGCTGGGGATGTAGCTTGTTAGCTGCTAAGCTTCTAGTAGAGCTTGACACGGGATGGATTTTCACTTCTGTCCCATCCCACTCCTACAAAAATACTCCTCTGCCAATTCTATGACAGACCGTCCCAGTCCCAGAAAAATGGCTCCCATCCCATCAATCCACACTCAAGTCACTGCAAAAAACTGACCTATTGTTAATATGATTCCCGTTCCTACCTGCTACTACTGACTTTTTTCCCCTGTCCCATCCCAGTCCCATGATCAATAATGAAATTGACTCCCACCCCGGGGGAAATCCCATGGGAATCCTGTGTCCCGCAGGATTCACGAAAAAATGTCAGCCTCTAGTGTCTCTCGCCTCTCGCCAGCTAACTTCTAATCAGATGTTTATTTCCCACTGGTCAACGCTGCCTTCCTTCGCTTTGGTGGGTGGAGGTGGCTCTCGTGTGGAGGAGGCTGGGGGAAAGCAGAAACTGGGTGCTGCCTTCCATTCACCTGACGGTGAGGAGGAGGAGCGAGAGCCACCCCTACTGAGTGTCCAGCTCAGCAGCTACCAGAGGGAATAGTGGGAAATAACAGCTCACCATTAAGTCACTTTCTGTCCAGCAGGTATGAAACACAGATTCGGTACTTCACGACATTGTTGTCAGCAGAGAAGTGAAAAGTTTAACCTGCTTGTGAGTAGGATTCATCCTTTGTGGACCAAATTCCATCACTCAGAATTTGTTGCATTTATTTCAGTCTGGGTCAAAGTGGTGAACCGGAATCATGCTGTTAGCGCGGCTAATAAAAAATAAATTCTGTTGAATATTGGTATTTTAGAGGGCTTTTAACAGAGGCCCCCTACTTTAAAACAACAGCAATCACTTTCACAACCATTAGAGTTTATTTGTTGGGAGAGCATAAACAGTTTTTCAATGAATAAATAAATGTTGCTTTTCTGAGGAGAAAAACTGTTTCAATTTAATGCTGACAAAATCAATGAGAGACTGGAGCTGCAAGTACTGTAATTGCATCACATCCATAATGTTGCTTTTTATGATATTTTGCTAAATGTAACAAGTAGTTTAAGTTAATTAAATCAATACTTCAGCTTCAGTTGCCTTGTGTGGATACTGTCGGATTAATTAATGAAAAAAATATTGGTTTTGGCAGAATCATCCACTATCAGCATTCTGTTTCATCAGTGCGCTGTTAAAAAATATTCCCTGATCATGTTCAAGCAAATAGTGGTGCTCTCAAATCACATCTTCTGAGCTCATTGTTGATCATCTGAAATTCAAGACGGTTCACAAGTTTTCAAATCTGGGGCTGCTATAACAAAATCGAGGTGTTCATCTTCCTCTTCCTCTCTCTTCTGCACAGAACTACAAACCAGCAGTGCTGTTTAACATGCAGCAGGACAGCTGTGGGTCAGCCGGTACAGACTCAAGCTGTACAGCCAAATATTGTCCAGACCCGCAGACGTAATTTAAAATTCATGTGAAGATTCCAAAGTGACCAAATATGTTGGGTTTTATGTTGGTTGTTGGATTGTGTCTAAAATGATGCAGAACAACACAGCGAATTTCAACTAATGCCAGCATGCAACCTCAAAAACTTCTCATAGCTTCAATACAGAGCTGATACATGAATAAAATTATCATAACATATGTAAGATACCACCAGACAGTAAATTTAGGCAATACTAGAGTGCTTACTTTTGTTTTCTTTTATGTGATTTTGCTTTTTTTCTGTTGAAATATTTTTATTAAATTGTAAAGCCTCTCAACACAGACAGTACAAGACCCAATCCCCTCGCTCAGATCAGGTCATGAGACACATAGAGATAAAACAAAAAAGTCAGAGAAGGGAAGGAATCCACCAGGAATTTAGAGAAAAACTATTTGGGTGGTTATTCAAATGTCTTCCCGGTCTGGGAGATGTACAAGAGGTCAACATTTTCTAAAAAAGGGTTCCAGGTGTCTTGCAATTTACTTATCGAGCCTACAAGGGGAAAAAAAAAGTTTCTCAAGTTTAATATTATATAGAACTTCCTTAATCCATTGATCATGTGCTGGAGGGGAGAAGTGTGCTTCCATTTCAGCAGAATCAAGCGTCTGGCCAATGAAGCTGTGAAAGCCAGGGCTCGCTGTGCAGCAGCAGGGAGGCCAGTGTTAGAGGTAATTTTTACTACAGCAAATGTAAAACCTTTCATCATCACAGGTTTTATAGGTTTACAAAGAGTATATCATTTTTAGTAAACATATGAAACATATGCGAGCAGATCGTTATTGTGAAATAAATCCTGACAGGATGGTGCAGAACCCCGACATGGGTGAAGGGGTTTATATCACAACATCCTGCTCACTGTACATTATCACACTTATTACATGGTTACTTACAAAAATATACACATATATATTTTGCACACATTTAAGTTATGCAAAATATTAATTTTAAAATGATTTTATGGCTTTATTTTGCAGTAGCTCACTGCAGGGCCGGCTCTACCCAATTTGGCGCCCAGCAGATGGCGCCCTAGGTGACCGCCTATATCGCCTATGCCAAGAGCCGCCCTGGCTCACTGTATATTATCCTGCTTGTTACATGGTTATGTACCAACAAATAATAATTTGACAGAAAATATTCATTTTAAAATTATTTTAGTGATTATTGTATTGTTTCTCTGGAGTCTATGATCACAGCTGTTCTAAAGCAGCAGTCTGTTCTTCATAACAGACCTTAGAACGTTTAATTGACCAATCAGAATTGAGTATTTAACAAAGCAATGTAATAAAACCATATAAATAATGGTATAGCTGTAGATAATAGAATAGAATACAGTTATAGATAAAGATAAATGACCTTGCAGTACTTTTCATTTTTACAGGTTTGGGGTTTCAGATGCAGAGCCTTTTCACAGCAGCCATTTTCACATGAAATAGTAGGTTAAACACTCGGGATGCACAATAAATATCAGGGCCAATAAATTATCAGCTGATAAGGGTGAAATTTATATCATTATTCATTCTTCCAATAATTAAATTATAGCCAATAAATATTGGCTTCTGGCAATAATTATGCCAAAGCATTTAATTTGAATTCTTAAGCAAAATGCTCTAAAAAGCCAAAGTTGTTAGAACTTTAATCAGGCCTGAAAAGTTGTGCGTGAAAAGGCCCAAGCTCAACAAAAGACTGTCCAAAACCGACCCGAACCCGGGACAGGGACAAGACAGGGGGGAATTTGAACTGGCAATGACAAAACTGGGGAGAAAAATGGAAAAAATAAATAAATAAATAAATAAATAAATAAATAATAATAATAATAATAATAATAATAATAATAATAATAATAATAATAATGAATGATGATGATAATAATAATAATAATAATAATACAGGCAAAACCCAAAACCCAACATAAGCCAATGAAATATGTGAGAAATACAAGCAGCCTGACCCGACCCAAACCCGTCAGGTCAGGTTCAGGAGGTTTTTTTATGTTCTTGTTGTGCAGACTGGATAACATGAATGTCTTTATGTGATGGATGAAGCAAAGCATCAGAGAATCATCGCATGTTTTCCTCTTGAATACTTGACTTGTCTTCTTCAGTCTTCAAAAGGACATTCCTTTGTCATCTGAGCCTTGATTATTATATCTCGAGTTTTATTTGAATTATTTAATTTCTTTAAAGAGCACTGACGTATTGTACTGTTGAGGGTTTCATTTTCTTTCCATTATATTTTTCCAACTATTATTAATGCCGATCGTGTAGGTCTAAGATCTCTTCCTTACTGGTGTGTATTCACAAAAAGAGAACAAAAAAAATCAATAAACATACTTAAGATAGTTCAGAGTCATGCTTAAGAAAAGATACCACCAGACCAATTACAGGATTACATTACTGAATACATTGTTTAACAGGTAACCTTCCCCACCTTAATAGTGAGAACTTCCATTTCACAAAAAAAAAAATACACTTAATATCTTTTAATCAAGGTTACATTCCACTTATTTCAAACAGAGCCAGGGTGTGAAAAGGTCTGCTACACTAAATGGAACACAGCCTTAATTAGTATCATTGGTAACGCCTGTGTTTTTCCTTCATGTCAATATGGCTGCCATGAAAAACGTCTATTCTGTCCTGTTGTGAATTTGTTCAACTGGAGGACTGCTGATATAAGCAAGATCCCAAACTGTCAAAAGTTTCTTCTTTAACTGAGAGCTGATCTATTTCAACTCAGCACATTCCAATTTATATTTCTCCCTCACATTGTGTCCTGTCCTCCCCTGCTGTCACTCTGCTGTCCGTCTTACAGCGCTCTCGAGCAGCTCATCCCCATCGTAATGACCTCCTCGGGGACCTGGAGGCGCTGTTTGCAATGGCCTGGCTGTTTGGTGAAGGACTTTCACTACTTCATGTGAGACAATAAAGAGCGGTGACAGAGCGTGGTGGCGACTGTCCTCTTGTTAAAAGCTCTGAAAGCAGAGTGCGTGCAAAACCTTCACACCGAGATGAAAAGGACAGTAACTTGCAGGGTGAAGCCCCCCTCTCTTGGTGCGATGATGGGTTGGGATGAGGAGCAAAAAGTCTCTTTGATAGCAACTCTCTTTGACAGCCACTCATGTTAGCCTGTGAAAAATATTTCCTCTGAACAGAAATGTGTGAAAGAGGAGTAAGCTGAGATACGTGCTGTCATATTCAAAGTGTCAATAAGGCTGTGTTTTCAATCCAGTTTATAAAAGCTATTTCCTACAATTACCAGGCATGTGCAGAGAGATGCTTTACATGATGGACAGAGAGTGAAGGAATTCAGTCATGTATATACATATGTAAGGTGAGAGCCTTCCATTGGATAAAACCTATAGTGATTAATATGTTTCAGCTGGCAACAAGTTATTTAACCCTAACTGATGCAGTGAGCAGCTTCTCATTTCTTAAACAACCAAAGATGTGACTCTGTTTCAGAAGAGTCAAATTATTGGCCTGCATCAAGCAAAGAAAACAACTAAGGAGTTTGATGAAACTACTAAAACTGGGTTAAGAACTGTCCAACACATTATTAAAACCTGGAGGGATAGTGGTGAACCATCATCTTCAAGGGAGAAGTGTGGTCAGAAAAAAATCTTGAATGATGGTGATTAGAGATCACTAAAACATTTGGTGACATCATAAAAAATCAGCAGTAGAACTCACGGCTCTGTTTAATAGTGAAAGTAAGAACATTTCACACACACAATGTGAAGAGAACTTCACTAAACAGCTGTGTAGCCTTAAGAAAACCACTTATCAGTGAGACTGATCAGAAAAAGAGGCTTTAGTTGGCTGGGGAGCATAAAGATTGGACTCTGGAGCAATGGAAGAAGGTCATGTGGTCTGATGAGTCCAGATTTACCCTGTTCCAGAGTGATGGGGGCATCAGGGTAAGAAGAGAGGCAGATGAAGTGATGCTCCCATCATGCCTAGTGCCTACTGTACAAGCCTGTGGGGGCAGTGCTATGATCTGGGGTTGTTTCAGTTGATCAGGTCGAGGTTCAGCAATGTTATGTGTCCAAAAAATGAGGTCAGCTCACAGCCTGAATATACTGAATGAGCAGGTTTTTATATCAATGAATTTTTTTTTTCCCTGATGGCACAGACATATTCCAAGATGTCAGGATTCATCGGGCTCAAATAGTGAAAGAGTGGTTCAGAGAGCATGAGACATCATTTTTACACATGGATTGTCCACCACAGAGTCCAGACCTGAACCCCACTGAGAATCTTTGGGATGTGCCGGAGACTCTCCCATCATCAGTACAAGATCTTGTTGAAAAATTAATAAGTTTACACACGTGTCAAACCCCAGTACAAATAGCGGCAGCATTGTAAACCAAACTAAAGGGCAACATTATAGTGGCATGTATTTCTTAAATAAAAATATATCAAACTTTTTGATTTGACAGCTGATTAATAATCTTGTATTTTATGCATCAAAAAACATTTAACATTTCCTACATGTTTCATATTATAATACTATGACTTCTTGTGTCTGACAGCTGGAAAAAAAAATCTATCTAATAAAAAATGTAATCACTAGGATGTCGGTTTGTTACAAAATTAATAGCCAAGAATTTTATCTTTCAGAATTTATTTTCCAGCATAATTGAAGAGTAAGAGTCCCCTCAAAATACAGGTTTGTCCCAGTTGTCAAGAATGAGTTAAATGTTTAGTGGATATACAAGCTAGAAGTGATAAAGACAACATCAATGATTTACAGCTGACTGTGGGTATCTATCCTATGTTGCAGGGCTCAAAAACTAATGTTTCACTGCTGCGGGCCTCGCACTCTGTGGGGAACCCTAAAACATCGCATGCCTGCTGAAGTAGAGTTTATGCAAGAGCGGTGTGTTGAAGTTTCCTCAATTTATGATATGTAACCTCGGCTCTGGTGCACTTAGATAACCACTTTGGATGTGCAAATATTTCCCCAAGCCTGAGTCTTTGTCCCACAGCAGCGCCCCGACTTTCCAAAAGTAGCAACTCTAGCAAGAAAACACACATTTGTTTCCTCCCCTGTCTGCACTTCTGTGGCGATTAAAATCCAACAGAATCATTGAAAACAATTAGAATCACGTCCAGGCTGTCATCTGCCTGACATGTGGCAGCCCCCTCTGGCTTCAGCTCCGGATCGACTGGTCTCTCTTATGGTAATAAAACTGTCTATTTTGGGATAAGGTTGTGACAGGAGCTCCTCATGCTACTCTGCCTTCAGTCTGCTCGTTTGGTATTAATTGGTTTGGAAAACAACACTGGCTGTTAATGTGTGTGTGGTTTTTTTTTTAAAGAATTGCAGGTGATAGCTGCCCCCGTGGACGTGTTTATTTGTGTTCTTATTTGACATATTTCAGGTTGTTGTTGACTCATTAGAATTTTTTAAGATTCTGTTCCTGTTTGACACAAACAAGCCTGAACAGTGGGGGAACTTAACAGCAGTTCAGCAATGTAAGAATGTGAAAATACTCAATTAGAAGTAAAAGTCTTGCATTCAAAATCATACTTGATTGAAAATACAGATGTATTATATGTACTTAAATGTCAAGTGTGAAAGATCTATCAGCAGAATATGTCAGAAATGGAATATAGTATTCATACTAAGGATGATAACAATTAATCAGTCGTTAAGAATTTGGTCGATCAATTAAAATTCAATTGAAATACTATCAAATAAAGATCTGAAATATGACAATTATGAGTGCACTCCACATTTTATCCAATATTCAAGTAATCAGAACCAGAAATACTTTATTGATCTCCGGGGAAAATTGCTCATCTAAAACAGGCTCCAATTCAAGAAGAGAAAAATATATAGCACAGTATGTCTGTCCAATATTTTGCTGTGGAAATAAAGCTTTGATCTGATTGTTTGGTGAAGGCAAAATCTCATTTAAAGAATAAAAGATTAATTGATCAGTAAGTTACCAATGATTGATTAAAGAACGTGTTTGTAATTTACCCTAATTTATACTGTCGTGGTGATGGGATTTCACCTGTGAGTATTTATGTTGGTTCAGCAGTCGACAGTATGAGCATCTTTTCTTTCTTTTTTTTTTTTTTTTTTTTTTTTTTGCAAATTACTTCATTTATGATAAATGAACGTGATTTGGTGCAGTAACCTCACTGCAGTGGGCAACTGTTTAGTCTCAGCAAGCTCACTGCTGGGAGCTAGCAGGGCCGTTTCTGTGTTCAGTAGCACATCTGTCATTTAGTATCCCAAGTGCCAAAGTAAGACTGTCACTGTCCAGAGATCACACTATGTCACTCACATGAGCACACTTTGTTACAAATGTCTTCCTAATGTTAAAAATAATCATTTTGAGGAAAAAGATCACCAGATGCATGGTATTAAATGTAAAATGCATGCCCAAGGGCCAGTTTAGAGGGTCTGGAATCCCCTCACCATAGTTTCAAAAAATAGAGGCCCCAAAAAACATTTCACACAGGGCCCCCAAAAAGTTAGAAACGGCCCTGTGTGCTGGTCATAGTCACACAACATTACAAATACATTCTGGCAGTTTGAAAGAGGTGGAAAAAGTAAACACATTCTGTACTCAAGTAGAAGTACAGATAACTGTGTGAAAAGATTCTGATAAAAGTACAAGTACTGATTAAACTTCTTTACTCAAGTAAAAGTGAAGTAAAAGTACAGCCTCTGACATGTACTCAAAGTAAAAGGTCGCCCTATGAAGGACACTTCTACTGACTGTGTCTGTGCAAAGCTAACTGAACCTCAACTTTTCCCCACAGTCAAGTCTTCCTCTCTTGTCTGTTTTGTCTTGTTACGTGTTTTACATCGTTTTCATCTTGTTTAGTCTGTCATGCATGATGTGCACTGATGGACACACCAAGGAATTATCTTTTCTGTGTGCAAAATAAAAAATAATCAATGATGCTCCTCAAATGCATTAAAACTAAAATAACACACCAGGGAAATAAATACAAATACCTGAAAACTCTACTTAAATGCAGGGATGAAGTATTTGAACTTCCCTTTGCTTCCCACCTCTGAAGTTCAGTCAAAATTTTTTTACATTTCCTCTTGCTATACATACATACATATATATATTATATATATATGTTATATAATGTATATATATATATATATATATATATATATATATATATATATATATATATATATAATATATATATATATATATGACACGCAACAAATGGGCCACAGGCGGGAATCGAACCAGCGACCGCTGCAGAGGACGCACAGCCTCAGTACATGGAGCACATTTTTTATGTGTGAGAAAAGCAGCATTATAATGAAGTACTGTAGTGCTGCACAGATGCTCTGACCTATAAATCTGGTTTTACACATGTAAGAAATGATTATTTTGTACAGACCCCAACAAATGTCACATTATCATAGTTCTTTTTTTTTTTTTCAGTGAAAATTAAATTTGTGATGCAAAAATTATCATTCCTGCTATTCATGAACATATTATTTGGTAATATCTGTCAAAATACACCAAGTTGATTCACAATGCAGGACAATAACTGGACATGATTTAGGTGTGGAGCCTTTGTGTTTTGTTCAGAGATGCTGAGATTAATCAGCTTCATGCCTCTATGCGGGGGGCTGCTTTCTACAAGCAAATCCTGAGAGCTGTGATCCTGATGCTCCTTTTTTTTTCTGGACCTTTGAACAAAACAGCGATCATGAATATGCAGAAAGAGGAGGAGGAGAGCAGCCCCTCCAGGCCTCATAAAAAGCGGCATTAAGCTTCCCTAATTAAACTGAACTCTCCCCTTCCGAACAGCGAGCTTGACTTTGGGGACGTAATAGAGCCTCCTCAGGTCCTCTCTCAGCCTGATATCGGCCTCCTGCACCAGCTCCTCTGCTGGAACACTGCGGGCTGCAGCAATCAATAAAGAGCAACTTCATGAATAGAGAATCTTCTCCATTATAAACAGTTACTATTTTGAACAGGCTGGCCATGGTAGAATGGTTTGATTTAAATGCATTGAATGCTGACTGACACCACACCTTACAGCTGGTAAAGGTGATCTGTAACCCTCTGTAATGGCCTGAAGAAAAGAGCAAGCATGCACTGATTAACTGAATTACACAAGCATCACAGAGCATAAAATAAGGACCATTATTCAAGTCTGGCAATGTGGCATATCACATTAATGTTTTCTGTGTTCCCTCGAATGCGGCTTGTTTTCCAATCACCTTGTGGGCTGCTGTGCTGCTGCGAGGAAGAAATCAAGCCAAATGAAAAACAACAAAAACAAAACTCTCAGCAACAAGGTCGTATTTTAGGTGCTGTAGTCACTTCTGAGATTCATTTTTTCACTTTTCACTTTTCACTTTGACAGCTTTGTAAAGATACTGTTTTGTTTGTATCCCTGTGGAATTCATATACAGCTGTGAAGCTTTCTGTAAGCTGCAGATTAAAGGGATAGTTTGGATTTTTTTGAAGTGATGTTGTAGGTAACTGCCAGTGTACAGTGGATGGCGGTCGACACGCCCTGAGATGAAAGAAGGGACAGTGGGAACATTTTTTTAGCCATCTAAAAAGATCAATATGAATATAACTCTTTCCCTGCCAGTGTTTTTTTTTTTTAATTTGCCAACCAGTGCCAGCATTATTGACAAAATCGACTGATTTTTCAACACCCACGGAATATTCAGCTCTATGAATATGTTAACATGAAATATATCAAAAGAAAGAACTGACACAAAAACATTTTGTTTGAGCTTCAGTCTTTCTTCAGTCAATCCACTTTTCAGACAAAACGGAGAAAATGGCGCTTTAATGAAAGACATTTTTTCAGTAGAATATCAACTTCACATTTTTATTTTTGTTTTTTTATCACTTCATATTTAATGTGTGACATCACTGTCACCTGTGTGGTTGCCGTTAGCTGTGTGTGTCACCCGCCTCCCGTCTGAAAAGCTGTCCAAGAGACCCTGGGGCGGGAGTGCTCTCCGCCCTGGCTGCGGCGTGAGTCCTAGGGGCTGGGGAGTGAGCAGCCTCGCTCCGTGGCCGGGCTCTCTTGCCGGGTCACGGTGCTTTCTGACCTACAGACCTGCAGCCGAGCACCGATGATTTCTTGTGTACCATTGACCCCCGTGGTTAGTTTGTCTGTGTCATTGTGTGACTTCAGTATTTTAAAAGGTTAGTTTGGATTCACCAAAGTGACACAACAAACACACAAGTCGAGGCAGCGGTGGACCATCAACTTAGTGAAGAAAAATTAGTTTTTGCTAAAGGAGTCTGGTGGCTTTCAAGAGAGTGATATTTGGCTCATAACTGCAGCTTCCAGTCAGAAAGAGCTGTCTGACAGCAAAAACCTAATTTTATTAGGTGGGTTTGCTGCTGACTTCTGCTGTTCCCCCAAACTGGGAGTGTATCACAGGGTTAACCACTTTACATGTTGAGCAAGTGGGTCAGAAATCTGCTTTCACAAAGTCAAGTTTTACTCGCCCCTACACAAATTGTGTTATTTATTATTAAATATGTGAATGTCTATTTCAATCAGAGGAGACTCATTTCAATGCAACAAATTTTTATTGATAAAACACAAAGCTTGGAGTAAAAGTCTTTGGCGTTTAGACCCCATGGTGAAAAGCTCATGATAAAGGGGGAACGTGAATTATGAATAGATTAGATACCCCCCCCCGGTGGTGGTAATAAGGGGAGAAGATGATGACTGGGCTATGTGAGGTGTGGTTCTGGATGAGGGGAGCGATGAATCTGCAATGACAGCTGACAGCAGAAGAGAGGGAGCAGGTAAAATTTTGACAGCTACGATGTGATTGGTTGAGAGATAACTTGTGTCGAACTGAGATTGGTTAGATGCGGGGAACGCCCCCGATCCACTGATAGGAGGAGAGCTGGAGAGTGAATGAAATAGTGAAGCGGGGAATGTCTCTCTGATTGAATTTACACTGAGCTTCATATGTCAGAAAATGTTGAAAAATGTTTAACACAGTTTCTCAGCGCTCAAGATGATGTCATTAAATGTCTTGTTTTGTCAGACTGAAAACCAAATGCATGAGAAATAACTTTAACCATTAATCAATTATCAAAATCCTCTTGCCAGGTCAGGCAAATGAGTTGCTTGATTTACTGGCCCAACATGACATTTTACTTGCCCTGGACAGGTGGCCACTTGTCTCTGCAGGCACACTGACTCTTGATAAGTACCTCATACAGCCACAAAGGCTCACTGAGGATCTGAACACACTGAATCTTGGAGTTTGAATGGAAGTGACATTTTCTTTAGATTGCACCACTAGACACTGCTTGTGAAACAGTCACTCTTCTGATAGACTATGGCGAGTTACTCCTTTATTTTCAGAATAAAGGACATTATTCTTCCATAGTCATTGAATAAAAGCACCATGCAGTCGACTTATTCCAAATAACTGTCGGGCTTTTCAAGAAGCGTATTTAATTTTGTGAGTTTCGGGTTGAACAGCGCTTTTATCGTTCCAGAGTTTGACAGTGGTCCTCACAGTGGACTCACACATGGTTTAATTGTCATCAGCTGATCAAGGAGCAAATTTAACCATCAAAGACACAAAACGTAACGCAGAAAAATGCATTTTTGATTAAATATATAAGAAAAGCTATGTTGCAGTCACATTTTAACAAGCCCTCAAATTTATTTAATTCTAAGGACCAATTAAAGGAGCAGTATGTAGCAACTGCACATGCAAAAACAAGTACCACAGTCTGAATAGCAAGTTGGAGCCACACAGTGTATATTAAATGGGTTGAACAGCACAAACTGACAATAACAAGTCAAAGTAAAGCCCTTAACCCGCCAGCCTTACTGCCTGCCAGACCCCATTAACATGTTGCTTAATTTAAGCGTTATAAACATCTGCTCCTTCTACAAGATTATTAATGATTTTATTATTTTTAAACAGACACTTTAATCATTCGGGGAACATTCTGCATTAATTTTAACTCTAATTAACATGAAACAGACATACAAAAACCAGCAAAGGACACCGTGGCTGTAGCACTGTTGTCAGAGCAGCGAGTATTTCAACTTAACATGTTTCCTTATTCTCTCACGATCATTTTATGTTTTATTACAGTCAACATTTTACAGATTTCTCCTTTAATGCCTGTTCAAACCAAAAACAATAACTATTAAAATATAATTCTAAAAACTGCTCTAACTTTAGTGGATGTGGGAGGCCAGACTGCAACTTTATAGTTGTGGTGTGGATTCACCTCTTACTTGGGTTTGACTGAGTGTTAAAATTATATTTCTATAGTTATGGCTATTGTTATTGATGTGGACGGCCCCCAAGCGAGTGTGTGCACTGGATGACAACAACTGTGAGCCAAAGAAACTATGCCTGTCCGTCCTGTCCATCTCCATTTGCCAGAGGCACCGCCGCTGGGACTTGAGCAGTACTCCCTGTGATGCTTAGTGAGTGTTTTTGCCTTAATGCACAAAAAATGAAACTGAAAAATGGGCCATAATTTTGGCAGTTAGCTTAATACTGTTTCACAGTGATCAATACTGTTGCATTCAGATACATTCAGAAGTGACAATAATGCCTGAAACTGAAAACTATTAAATGAATCATTTCAGGGTTCCACTGGTGTATCTCTCTCCTTCTTTATTTCTCTCATCATCATCTAGCATCATTATTTTCTCATTTAAATTCAGAGCTATTCAGGACTTAACAAAAAACAAATTAACAGTACTCTCCCGCGGTCGTGACTGCCCAGTTCTTGGTAAAAAATCATTTTGTGCTCCTTGTTGGAAAATGTTACGATGGTAAATAACTGTACCGCACAGCCACCAAAGCACCTTTGACAGAGGAGGCCTTGTTGCTGTTGCTGTTATTCATATAAAGAATCGAAAAAGAAAACCAACCGTTCCCTGCCTACACACCCTACATATTCAGATCACTTCTTTCTGGTCACCTGGGCCTATATACCGTATGTTTCTTGTCTTTTCTATGTGGAGCTTATGGCATTGTAATCTTCAACATGCTACACATGTTGAAGAAGTGCAGCATAAATGTAATTAGCCAACTGTTGCATCACCCATCCTTCAAACCTGATTAGAGCCTTTTCTTCAGTCAAATAACTACTGTAAGAATAGTTGCTCATATAAACTGTAAAAACAAAAAAGTTGAGAAAACTCAAAATTTCAAGGCAACAAACTGCTGTAGATTTTTGAGTTTTGATCCCAACTCAAAAAAGAAAGTTTTACCAACTACTGATCTTTTGTTACTTTTCTTCTTTAGATAAACTTGAAGCTTTGAATTTTAGAAACTCAAAACATTGTATTAAAAAAAATTGAGTAAATTCACTGAAGTGAAAGTAAAGTTAAAAATTTAATATTTTCAATTAAAGACAATCAGGTTTTCAGCTCACTGTGACCATTTTTAGTTTCTAAAACTCAAAGATTCAAGTTGATCTAAAGAAGAAAAGTAAATTATCTCAACTAGAGATTAAAGGTTGGCAAAAATTTCAAAGTTTATTTCAAAACTTGTTGTGCATAACCTGGAAATTTTAAGTCATCTCAACTATTTTGTTTTTTACAGTCTGAGACTGAGAAGTTTAATCTACTACTTGAGAAAAAAACTTGCATTTGAAAGGTTAGATGACTGAGCCTGATAAAAAAAAAAAAAAAACTTGCATTGTACTTCTTTTAACCTTTTTTTTTTTATTTAACAATTTTCATTTGTATAATCAACATGACAATAAGATCTTTGCATTATTACACTGAGAAATAACAAAAACAAATCAGACATGAAACTGAAATTCTATTAAAATATGAGAGGGAAGTTAAAAAGAAATAATAATAATAATATAATGTAATATAATACAAGATGTGCCAACTGGTTACACGTCCACCTCCGTACTGGGCTCTGTCAGTTGTCGATTAGATATCGAGGGGCTCAGCTATGGAACAGTTGTGTATATCCAAATTGAATCTCAGTCTAACTCACTCAAGAATTTTAAATACAGGTTTAAGACCTGCCTGCTGAACCAAACTGTCGAAATAGAAAATATCTGACTTGAACTGACCTTCTTCTTTCACTGTGTTTCTTAAGGAGTTGACTGAACACAACTGTGCTTCTGCACACACGCACACTAACTCACATGCTCACAGATGGTCTCACACTCTCACTGCATTATTTTATTATGTTTATGTTGTTGTCTGATCTGGCTCACTTTCTGTTTGCACTTTGACCTTATTGCTCGTTTGCTCACGTTTGTGGATTACATGTCTTGTATATTTGCTTATGTACAAAGCTTATTGAAGTGAGATTCGTTCTATAAGCCTCTGGGTTTTTTTTTTTAATCCCACCTGCAGAATTGCTTTTTTCTTTCTCTTCTTGATGCATTTCTCTTGTTATTGTGCAAATAAATAAAATAAATATTAACTATATTTATACTAAATAAAGGGCTTGTTTTGTAAATCATATTCTTCTATAATGCTGAACAACAGCACTGCATTTTTATTTTTTTACGACTTTAAAAAAGCAACTGTGTGAGCAAAAATGAGCACTGCAGTTCAAATCGCAAGTTGGAGCCATAGACTGTATATTACATAGGTTGAAATGCTCTTTAATATACAATCTATGATTAAAGCAAGTTGTTACCCCTGCCCCCTCCTCCCCAGACTCAAAGAAGCTCTGCAGGCTGCAGGAGCTCTGCAGGAGCTCTGCAGGAGCGCAGGACATGCACAGCATCGTAAATTGACAGTCTTTTCTCAATTGAACTGTTTCAAACATCTACACCCTCTGCAAGATTATTAATGATTTACTATGACTCACAAACTGACACTCATTCGGCAAACATTCAACATTACTTTAATCTCTAATTAACATGAAAGAAGAGAACAGGAGAACCTGTTCTGTGGCTGCTGCATTGTTGTCAGAGTGTTGTGAGAGTGAATATTTCACCTTAACTTGTTTCCTTGATCTCTGATGACACAATTATGGTAAGGTTCTGATTTACTAAAGTAAATCTTTTACAGATTTCTTCTTTCAGGGTTTTGATATAAGTTAGAAACTCATTACAATACACACAAAAAAGTGGTTTTACCTTCATATATTTGGCCTTGTGAATTTGAATGATCAGAATGTTATTAACCAGAAATTCATGTTTTGCAATTGTCCATGACGAGTCCAGAAATAACATCTTTTGAGAGAAGGTTTCAAGTTGATGGATCTTTGGGAAAGGCCATTCATGTACATCCAGCCAGAGAGATTCAGAAAATAAATGATCATCATAAAACACACAGTTACTGGCTTCAACTCCAAATCTTTGTCTTAACAATTCAGTGGATGGATACACACCATTTAACGTTTATCACTGACCACCATTTATAATTTCTGAAGTAAGGTACCATGGGGCACACTGGGAGGGACGTGACTTTGCATCTCTATAGAAGGACAGGACTGTTGTACTGTACGTGCACAACTCATTACATGTATGTCACATGATGTAAATGGGCGCGCACACAGCTGCTCAGCTCTGTTGATGCCAGCCTTTGTCCACAACACACCTTCATACAACTAAGTAGTTTCAGCAAGTCCCCAAATTATGTTACAACCTCTAAAACAACTTGTACCCAGAAGAGGTCGAGCATAATCGGACAAGAGTCAAGAGCTGCAAAAAACAAGAGAACAGAGTGACCAAATCAAAAGGACCTAAACCTAAGAAGAACTAACTAACAAACAACAAAACACCTCCTCCCAAACCAACTAAGAACTGATGGGCTGACCGAAAAAAAAAGGACAGCCACCTCTGTCCAACTCACATAGTGCCAGTGAAACAGGGTTCTCACCTCTATCCTCAAACATCCTCCAAATTAAACCCCAAACAGCAGAAACAAAGTCATGCAAACTGGACTACAGGACCCACCAGAAAAAAATAAAAAGAAACAGAAAAAAAGGCTACATAAGGTCACACAACTATTACTACAAATACTATCGCAGCTCCTGCCGGCTGCCATGCTGGAAGGTGGACAGAAAGCGAGCTGCAGTCCCCTCCTCCTCTTTATTGGTGCCTCAATCACCCTGAGCAGCCACACCTGGAGAGAAGGAGACACAGACCATGAGCGGGACAGGATCAGCATGATCAGCAAGATGGGGGGAGGAGCATGTAACGGTCACTTTGATTGAGCATTTTCAGAAAAATATAGGATTAATAAAAAAAATTAAACAGGATCAGAAACAAATACATGACCTCAGAGTCCTCAGTGTGAGCTACGGGCCTGTTTCTTAATTGCATCACCTCCAGTGTGCAGGATCTGCAACTTCTATTGAGTTTCCTGATGAGTTGAGTGAATTGCTTTCACAGAATCAGAGCACAGATCAATTTGCACGTACTGTTCCACATAAAGTAGTTAGCTAACACACACTGATGAACCAGTAGTTTCAAACCCAAGACTTGACTGTTTACAATCAAACTGACTCCAGTGCTGAATATTCTAATTACTTGACCGACTGACCTACAGCATGTTAATGGGTTTAGGGAGGACAGGAGTGATTAGCCAATAACAACACAGCACTAAACGAGATGTATTGAAAGTCTTCCACTGGGAGTTGTGTTCATGTGGCTCTTACTTGTAGAAAATTTGTGCACACAATGTGTTAAATCACTCAATCTAAATTTAACCCAGAGAATAATACAGATGAAGAAATCAGAGTCCAAACCTTTCTAAAACGATGATGTAAGGTGTTTCCGTGAGCACTGAGCACAGTGTCGCTAGGCAACGTCTGATGTACCAAAGCTGTCCAGGTGTACAGGAGAGGTTACAGATATTATTCAAGTTCTGTTGAAGCATGAAGCTGGTACTTCTTACTGCGTCAGTGACTATTTGACACGTTGAAATTGCATCATTTTCCATCCTGCCCTCGTGCCACAAATGGGGGAAAAAACTCTAATGATATCTAGTATTTAATTTAGAGCAGACAGGCATCGACCAAACTGTCACAAAGACAGGAAGTACCATCATTATTAATACCAGTTCATCAAACCAGTGATTTCTCCTGTTTGGTCAGGTTTCTCCACCAGTGCCTTGCCTGCTATCATTGTTGTTCCTGAAGGCCTGAGGTTCTACCCAGAACCATTTGCTTCAGAAGAACTCCTTCTTAAAGAAAGGGTTCCTTGGAAAACTAAGGCTTAAAGAGTTTCCTCAAGGATTGTTGAAAACACTGATGTTAAAAGATCCTCAAACTCAAATATTCCCATTACCCACAACTCAAATGTTTTTTTAAATGGAGACGTATCTGGAATTTCCTTAATCAGATTATACTTATTGATCCTTCAGGGGGAAACTGTTAACGCTACAGATGCTCCCTTTCAAGGATAGAAAAATATATCACATTGAACAATAGAATCAAAAATGCAAAAAGGTGTGTAAAAATATGTAAAACTTACCAACTACACACAGGGACAAAATGGCAGTAATAGATAATAAAACAAAATATAAACAATAAAGATATGTGCCTGATTTTCCCAAAGTTATATACTGTTACAATGATTTGTTACAGGTAAAGTGTGCATCAAAAAACCTTTAAATTAATGAATATCATGAGGCAGAGACGTCCTCTCCTACAAATCAGACTCTACAGATTGAAGAAACAATGTGGATTTGGTACAGATTCCTGCAAAAAAAATCACACCAGTCATGTTTTTCAATCAAAATAAGAATAATTATCATCACCTCTAATATCACAAATCATATCACAATTGCAATATCAGTAAAAATAATTGCAATTAGATATTTTTAAAATCGTTCAGCAGTACTGTGTGGGCTCTAGATGAAATCCTTGGCTCTTGTTGGGGCCATTAGAAGGTGAAAAGGTTCAGGATAGAACTCCCAGAGTGGGTTCTGAGTGGGAACCATTACACCATATAAGTGGGTACGTGTGTTTAATAAAACCTAAAGAAATGATCTTCTCCTACTGAGGGGCTGTGTGAATTTTGTCCTGGAGCCTGAATATGTAATTTAGCGTATTGCCAACCATCTCCCACCTGAGGAAACCTGAGACCCAGACCCTCAATCTGAGAGGTTAATAAAATGTACAGGCAGCAGAGGCTCCACTGATTGTATTAACCTGATTTGGTTTGGCCAGAGGTTTTCAAAGTCTGAGACTGTGGGCCTCAGCTCAGACAACACTTGGAAAAAGGAACCGCTCCAGAGTTTACTTGCTTAGTTTCTCTCAATTCCTGGATGTCTGTGGTATTGGTTCCCAACCTGGGGTCTCTGACAAATAGGGTCTCTGTCTGCTCTGAGCTTGTAAAACAAGCACGTTTCCTAAAATCATGGTTCAAATTACGGGGGAGTTAAGGGGAGCTCAACTCCCCCAAAAAGGACATGAGCTCCTCTGAGATATTCAGGAGGAGCCCTAAAACATTGTTCATTTTAAATTGTATATTTTTTTTCTGTACATTGATTGTATAATATGTCAATGCTGTGTGTTTTATTCTCTTGTCACATTCCAATTTTGTCCAAAACAAAAGTCTCAGTGGGTTAATTTTGATGCACAAACTCTTGGCGTTAGTTTACATTCACAAAGATCAGATGATGAAGTTGATACCTGATTCCAGGCTCTGTAAAAACCTTAAACAGTGCAAAAACAAACAAAAAAAAAACAAAAAACAAAAAAAAAAAACACAAGTTTGCTGAACAATGTTTAATAAATGTTCAGCTGTATTGTTTTTATCATGTCATTTGTGATTCTCAAAGGTGTAAATATGAGAAGCAGAAAAACATTGCCTGTGTCCCCCCTGCTGATTTTGTGATTAAAAAATATATTTTTTATTTTATTATTTTTTTTTGCTCTGACTATTTTGTGATTTTGTAGTCTTAGTGGTATTAAAAGTTTAACTTTTTCTACAGTAACCATGCATCTGTCCGCGCTGCCACACACTGTACTGTATGTGTACATGTGACATCCAGGAAAATAGCACTCCCCGAGATCCACTGTGTAATTTGAACCCTGCCTAAAATCAAACATTATACAAAAGTCTGTATACAAAAGATTTTTTATTTTTTATCTCACTCAAAAGTACTGTAGCATTCTACTTAGTAAGCCACACCTCTGTGACCTCTCAAACTCATGTGATAATGAATCATTACTATTATTTTGGTAAGGAGGAGAAAAGAAACATTTAGAAAAGCGACATTTACCGGAGTTCAAGGTTCTAAGAACAGAAACAATTTTTGATGCCAAGTTTTGATAATAAAGCTTTGGACTTAATGACTCATTCTTTTGGTGTGTGTGTGTGTGTGTGTGTGTGTGTGTGCAGGGTGGGGGAGCCCTGTTTTTCTGTCATGATACAGAAGATGGATACAGCACGAGTATAAATAAAACAATACTCGACACCACAGCCAAAGAGAAAAAAGGACTTTTTTTTTCTTTTAATAAAAACTCGGATCCGTTCACACACACACAGAGGTTTTGCTACGTTGCAGCTAAGAGTTCAGACAGAAAAAAAAGAACTGAACTGAGCTCTTGACTGAGCACTTTGATCATTTTTTAAATAGCGTTGGTACTTTTGATAGTTTAATTAAGGGATATTTTATTGTTTTTTAACAAATATGGTATTGAAAAATGATCAGTTGACAACCTTATCACAGACTCTCAACAGCTGAGTCAAGATACTCTGATATTGCTGTTAATAAAAAAAAAGGTCTGTCCATTTTATGACTCTGGGAAAGAGATCAAAACAGTCAAATCCCCTGATGCTGTATTTCTGATCTGATTATCTCTTTAACCAAATCACACACACTTAGAAGAGAGTCACATAGAACAGCCTGATAACTAATGTAATATTTTTTTTAATTTCCATTCACGAAGCCTCCCCTGAAACTGTCTGGGCTAATAGTCTTAAACATTTTTCAGTCCCTCCAGAAAGTTGCGATGTTGCAAGCCGCAACAATTCATGCAAATTCAACCAACTCCCCTGAATTCTGCACGGCCCTGCAATTTTGTCCAAACTCCAAAATCATACATGTATGTCTCAATGAACACTGTCATTGTTCTGTTTTATTATTCACTAGTTTTTTGCACTTAATTTTTTTTATTTTGACACAGGTACTGAAAAGAACAGGTTTGTCATTGTTACTGACATTTATCAATGTTCTGTGCATTTCTTCATTTACAAATAAAGCTTTTTTTTTTTCACTCGCTCCCGTAATTTTGTTGCAAAAAAAAAAAAAAAAAAAAAAAAAAAAGCCTAAAAACATTGCAAAATGCATCGCAATTTTTTCTTTTTAGAAAAGCTACCACAAAATCAGGCATTCTAGGCCACAACAATCCCCAAAACAGCCTGTGAAATCCTGGAGGTACTGATTTGTATACATTAATAAATCTGAGTTTGATACTATTGAACAAAATGATTTTAGCCTGGTTTGGTTTTTTATTTGATTTGATCTGAAATGAACTTGAACGTGAAATGAAATGTTTCTTAGTGGTGAAATAATTCTTATTAGTCCAAAATAACAGAAAAGAAAATTTGCTGTGGTATCAGTTTCACAATTTTACTGTTTTGAAGGAGTCCTTAATTTTGAAAAGTCTTGGCAGTTTTCTTCTTATTTTTATACCTGCAGTCGGGGAGCGTTCACGACATGAAACGAAAGCTCAGTGGGTCAAAGCAAAAACTATGTCTAAACGGAAATTCAATGGCACATAGAGATAAGAAACAAGTTATCACCAGTACAATTCTTGTGGACGTGCTTATCTCACCCTGCTGCCCTGTATGCCTGTATCAGCTGCCAGCATCATTTCACTGTGGAAAGGGGATTTCAAACTATTCCCTTTGCTAATTATATTACCGGATGTTTATCTGGCAAAATTGAATTCTTTTAGAAGCGTGATGCATAACATCAAATGATTAATTCTCACCTAGGATTGTTTCTATGTGTGGAACCAGTTCCCACCTAATTAGGGCAGAATAATTACTTTGAAAAGTTATTTAAGTGTTGATGCTGGATCTATCTTCCCTGCTCAGGCTTCATTAAGAGCTTTGTGTGTGTATGAAGAGACAGTCATAGCACACTGTAATCAAAACAAAGCAAGTCTGTCAATGCTCCAACTTTCTAACACTTTCAAAAACTTTTGCCACGGTCGAGTTCAAAGACAGTATATGTAATACGCAGTTTAATTGCTCTGCATGTCAACTCTGTTAGCCGCGCTCTTTGACACTGACGTACTGTGCAGAATACAGCATTTTATTTTCACAGCTCATTACCGCAATCAGTGCAAATTTTATTTTGAAGGGTCAGTCTCATTTTATGCCAGTGTAAGATGTGTTTGAGATCAGTGCACGGATCTGTTAATACATCTTTGGATCACACAGTCAAAAAAGACACTGCAGTTCAGGGCTGGATTACAAAGCTTCTGACAGGAATATAATCTCCCCATGTTGTAAATGTACAATGCTAGCATTAGCATTAGCCTTTCCTGCTCAGCTTACTTTGGGGCTAAACCCCTTCACTTTTCCAGCAATTTAGAAATAACAGACAAAACAATTACGGGTCTGAAGAAGCTGCAGCGTTTATTACCTGACATACTGTAATCTGAACTGTACATTTACTGCCACACTGATAGCTTACTGCTAAGGTTAAGTTTTTGCTCTGCTATGAGACTATCAGACTGCATACTGCTTGTACGCTGTTCAAGTGCTCTCCCGCACTTGCACAGTGTACAAATATTACGCACTGTTCCTATTCCTTAAAGGAGCCACACAACACTTATGATAGTATGCGTCAATAAGGTCCAATAAAACAATCAAATACTTACTTTTACTAACAAAAATTTTAAAAAGTCCTCGGGACAAAATAAGATAATTTTCACACAGTGCTGGTACGGAAAAGGTCCCTGAAAGCTGTCTGGTTTTGCTGTATTGCAAGCCACATTTACATATTTGTACATATTTGTGCACAGAAAAGATCCTCATACAGCATGTGTACAAGACTACAGTTCATACTGAAAACTTAAAGATACAATAGCAACACTCGACTTTATATAGTGTCTAATGTCATTCAGAATCACGTATTATCAGGACCAGACAGGAGGACACTACAGTACATAAGCAACATTATCAATGTCACAAAAGCTGTTAGGACTTTATCTAAGGCCTAAGATATCTGTGTCTCCAGACACACAATCTGCATAGTAAGTGCTTTCATAAGCGAAGGACACTGAAATTCTCCAACATTAATTAAATGCATTTTCCAGTATTTTGTATTTTATTTTAAACACAATTGTTGGGTTAGTATTTGTAATTTATCACAAGATGCTTTGTGACCTATCTGTGCTCGTCTCTTGTACATTTACAACATTTTAATGCCTCGATTGTTTGATGAAATCTGAATCTTTATTTAACATTTTGCTCTTATGTTAATGTGTGGCAGTGACCATTAGTGCCAACATTACTACCAATACAATTAACGGTTAATCAATCACCACTTTATCCGTGTCTCTTGTGGGAAAGTTGAGCTCCCCCATGGCTCTCACATGATTTGAACACTGATTGAGCAGTTTTATGGTCTGTAAACCTTGAAAAGCAACCAGGGAGACTCCCGCACACCGTCTTGCTTTCTACTGATTTATTAAATAAACAACGTTTTGTCGTCCAGACCGAAACGTCGTTTATTTAATAAATCAGTAGAAAGCGAATATCAAGTTGAATTTTCCTCCGACACACCTGTCACACATTCAGGTGTGCAGAGATTTTTTTGATGGTCTGTAAACCAAAAATGTTTCAATTCACCATCATCCCCAAAAGAAAGCCAACCAGTCTAAAAAGCAAATTTACCTTGAGAGAAGAATCAGTCCAGTTAAGCTGCAAGGCAAGTGTAGTCTACCTTCAGCTTTTAATATGCCTATTTAGAACTTAAACTTTTACAAGAACATCTGTATTTTCCCATCTTTTATTTTGTCTCTGAAGGACAGGATGTGCAGTGTGACTGGTGTGCAGCTATAGATGGAGAGAGGAGGCACAAGAGGTCACTATGCATGAATTATTTTTTTGCATAAAGCAAAAAAAAAACCAAAACGTAAGTCATCAATGTGCAGGAATGTGTTCACACTGACAAGGACATCATCTTGCTTTCTTGAATTTTAAGATAAAAATCTAAATGAATTCACTTCATTTATACCATACACTTAATGTGTCTATTTAATTAAAACATCTCATTTATATGCCAATATTCTATTCAATCATCATGTAATAATAATGAGAATAATGACAGACCCTATTTCAGATCAGATGCCTGATCACAAAATAGTGGACGTGTATCCAAATTGTACATCCTTGTGTCCCCAGCTGAAGAAGATTGAATGTTCGGTTCTCAAAATATGCAAAGGACAAACAGAGATTCCTTCCTTTATAGTTAGACGAGAGTGCAGCTTTTTTTGAACATGGCACAAGCACTTATTCCCCTGCCAACACTCTGCGTACGTACAGTCTTCTCTGAAGTACAGTTCATGTTCCTTTAATGCAGCAAGAACGACAAAAGTAAAAGGACTTGGTGTCCATCTCCAAGACACCTGCTATTTTTGCTTTTATGGACATAGTATGGTGAATGCAAAAGGGCAGGGTGAATCATCAGAATAAATCAGAATACATTTCAGAAATAAAACATGAAATGCCACTTTTACTAGGAAAAAAAAAAGAACAGGATAAGAGGCACTGATGCACAGGATTAATGAGCCCTGGAAATATGTCATCTCCCTTACACACTGGCAAAATACTGAGATATAGCCAACGAATGTGATGTGTGCACTGTGTGGGATTGTTTTGCAGCCACCTGATGTTATTTCCAGTCGATTTAATCAAGGTAAACGCAGTGGACAGCCTTGTATAATGGCAGTGCAGCAGTTCTCAAACTGGAAGCTGGAGTTCTATTAAACTGTCCTGATGCCTTTAAATGCAACAGGAATAGAATTAACTGAAGGGGAAGGCTTCTAGCTGTGGATAATCACCCGTTAATTTATAGATCATTGATTTACTGCCGTTCCGACTGTATCACAGTAAACTTTGATCTCAAAATGTTTTGAAGAATTTTCTCCAAGTGTCTGTTTGCTCTGGTTGAATGAAGAGTGGAGTGAGTTGCTGCAGAAACATACCTGATGTCTATTTGCAACAAAACCTCTAAGACCCCACCAGAATCACAATCACTTCCTTTGCACCACACCGTTTAAAAAGCTGGGAGTTAAAATCCTAACAAAGTTTGAAAACATAGAAGAAAATGAAGTGATATGGTTGAAGTCAGAGCTGTTAGTAGATGGGAGGCCCTTTTTGCAGGAAACACAGATAAATGAACACTTACACACCAGTTCAGACACGCTGAGGACAGACCTCACCTGTCAAAGGTGATGATTAAAGGGATAGTTCACCCAAAAGTGAAATGCACTCATTATCTACTCACCGTCATGCCGACTGAAGGTCAGTAAAAGTAACCTAACATGTTTAATCATCATTATCATCATTATCTAGATTCTGTGACAAAGAGGTGGATTCATTTGTTTTTCTAATGTCCGTATGTTGCAAATTTCTGGGCAAACATCCACAAGGCCACAATTTTAATCAAAATAATTTAAACACGGGGTAAATTTGGACCCAGATCAATATATTGACCAATTGATATTATCAACTTGATATTGGCCTCTCACAGCTTTATCGGTATCGGCATATAGGTTGTCCGACACATAATGCACATTGTTTTTATGTATATTGATCCTTTTTCCTAATTCAGGTTTAATTTTTCAGTACCCTGATATCATTTTGGACAATATAGCTGATTGTTTAACTGTAAAATATCCAGCCTCCATTACACACCTTTGTCACAAGGGATCATTGAGAAAAGATATTTCATGCCGTAGATAAAATCGACCGTTAGTAAAAGAGAGCAGGCAGATTTTTGCTTGTTGACCTTTCAGGCTGTGCAAAGTGCAGAAGGATCAGACTGTGAGCTTCACAGGAGAAGACAACTTGTATCTAAAAGGGGGGCAAAAGTTACACAAAAATGTGGATTTCATACTAAAATAGCTTCTTCATTGTGTCCCTGATTGGAGCAATTGTTCCAACACTTCAGTCACTGCATGGTGCGAGAGGTTCCAGCTGCTGAATGTTGCGCTTTCAAATGTCACCAGAGCGTTAACAACTAAACCGCAGATGCACTTATTAAATGCATTAAAATATCTGATTGTCCTTGAACCAAGTACATTTAGTTATGAAGTCAGTTTATTTGAAAGAATGATGAGTTATGGGTATTTTAATGTTTATCTATTATTGTTCATGTTTTTTAGCTGGCCCCTGCCCCCCTGTCATTTTGCTAAAGTGGCCCCCGGGCAAACCAACATGAGTGTCCCTGGTCTACAGTCTTGAGAACCTGTCCATTTCTCACAGTGAAGATTTCAACTCGACATGGCAAGAAAAACACAAAGAAAGACAATATTAATAGGTCCAATGCACTTAAAGGAATAGTTCACCCAAAAATGAAAATTCAGTCATTATCTAGGGTTACGTTTATTTTGTTAGTCTGAAAAACATAATACAAGGTGTAATATGAGGAGACTTGGATTACACCAGACGAGCAGTATGGAGGCATTTGATTTTTTTTTTTGAAAACTGGTCACCATTCACATCCATTGTCTGGGAGATTCTGCAACGCTATTTTCCTGTGAAACTTCTGAGTGAACTATCCTTTAAGTCTCTCAGTAATCCATGATGTGAATCAGTGTGCACAATACAAGTTCTCTGAAACTGAAACACACATTCATCATGAATGTCACTGATTACACCTGGGTGTTTTTTTCCCTGTAAAACTGTCTCCTGTGAATGTGAGGGCACTTTGTTTGTCTGCTGTGAATCATCTGTACAGTGTTTCACCTTCCTGACATTTTTTCAAAACAAATCATAGCTATTTAGATTGAGTTTTAGATTTTTTTTTCAGACCATTCTTTCTATTATCTCTGCCCTTGACATTTTCATTGGTCCGACCACAATACCCCAGCACCTGAGAAAACTTGTTACACACCCAGAGTATTTCCAAGATGGAGAGAACGTTATCCTGCACTGATGTGCTGTTATACAGTTCCAGTAAGTGAAATAAGATCCATTAATTGAGAGCTTAAGCACTCTTCATTGCCTATTCAATGCAATTAGCAGATTATAAATTTAAGACATCATTATAAGTTTTAAGTATAAGTTTTGTTTTTCAGATTTTCTGACAAGATTGAAAAATAGTTGAAGGTGCTAAATACAACATTCAGCCTAATAAGATGTCAGGAAACAACTATTTGCAATATAAAGATGTAACAGAGAGATGCCTTCCTGAGCTTTGAATTCGTTGTTAGACTTCCCTGTTTAGCTGTGACGGCTGCGTGTGCATGCCCGTGTATGCTCGAGCATGTGAGTCCCTCCTGGTCTTCCCTGCATTCGTTTCCAACATGGTGCATGGTTCTGCACATTAAGAACAGCTGTCAAACCATCCATCAGCTCAGTAAACTTTCTAATGTTAAAAGACAATGATTGAGTTTTGCTTGCTGAGGTGGATCACCCACCTTAAGAGGGCTTCATGGGTTTCATGTCCCCGTACGTATTTTCTTATTTATGGACTTAAATATAAACAAATCCAGCGGCTGACTTATGTGTTTGCATTCTCAAGCATCTCCGCAATTACTGCAGTGGCAGATCAGAACTGAATGTATTTACACTGACAGTGAAAGCGGAGATGTTTGTGTTAATTACAGTCAGCAGTCACCCGCTCTGTCAGATGAGGTTATTCAGTCTCAAAACACAAGTCTGAAACACAGAATCTGGGAATAAATAACATTTTACGTGCCGCTTCTGTCCAACCTGAAGTGTGGATGTGAAAGTGGATTAAAGCTGTATTTATATCATCAGACTCTCTGATTCCTTGCTTTGCAATCAGAAGAAAGGCACCACTGAATAAAAACTAGAGACATGTTATCCAGGTAACGAAGTACAAAACATCAAGGTATCAAAGAATTTATTATCCTTGTACATCACAGGGTTGCATGCCGAAAAGTTCTGTAATCAAATAAATTAATACATATCAAAAATAAAAAATAATAATCACAGCAAACAATAAATAAATCAGTTGTAAGGGGTCTGAGACAGTATATCTTATTATCTAGGGCACCAACATGCATAGAAACACACACCAGAGGGAAGCAACAAAATGTGAACTCGTGTGCATCTTGAGCATCTTTCCAGCGGTTTGTTTCCCACGCTCCTTGTACTTCATTTTTTTGAATTTATATCAGGCTGAATGTAAACAGCAGCAACAAGATGGTGATGATAATATGGTCGACATCTTTAAAGTCTGACATCTGGAAAACATGATGTCAACATTCGGGGCTTTTCAACGGGCACTTTTGGCCGTGCCGAGTCAAACCATGCTGTGCTGATTTGCACTCCCATTATCACTTTCATCGTGCTGAGCTGCGCTAAATCGCACTTGAGATGGACCTATTCTGGAGTGGAGCCCTCAAACAAACAAACTGCTGTGATTCTCGGCTCGTGTGTGTGCAGGAGAGCAGAGAGAAAGACGTTTTTAAAAGTGTCTGTGACGGTGTGTTCAGCTAGTTTCTCTCCTGTGTCGCTGTTTTTGCCTTATCTGTTGTATTTTACAGTCATGTTTGCTTTCAGTCGCACAGGAGTCGTGTCAAGTTACCGCTGATGACAACCGAACATTTCCTGGTTTTGCTTCTTCATAATAAAACCTTTTTAATAACACAATAACACTGGACTTTTATTGTGAAGAATTTATAGGAAGTTTATCGTTTATTCACCATTTTAAAGCTGCTTGACTTGAACTAAGCTGCTCATCTTCAGTTAAAAGACACATGTAAGCGAGTTACCCTGATCCTGATGTAATGGAAATGCAAATTCAGCCGAGTCAAACTGAGCCAATCCAAGCCAGCACATGTGTATGGAAAACGGCCAACAGAGTCCTCTTTCCCTCGTCCTGCTGTGTGTTGCCTTCTGTCAGCTCAGAACTGGTCCAACCGTCAGGTGCAACTGCTTGATCCGTGATGATTAACAGTTTTAGTTTCCTGTTTCATTTCTGTGACATGAGCCAGGTGCAGCCTTACTGTAAGTCCAAACTGGGTTAGCATGGCTCTTATCTCTGCTTTCCTCCCCCATTCCTGGGGTGGTCCATGACACGTCCAGCTGACGTGACTGCATGGTTGACAGAACTCACTCACACTTCCTTTTCTCATGACTGTTTTTCTGTATAGCTGATATGTGTTTCAGCAATAAAGCTGGAAAAATAACAGATTTAAGGAGAAAAGCAGTGAAATTTTAGCGAGCTACCAGCTGCATCATCTACACGTGCAGCCGCTGTCATGGCAACTAGATATGGGGGAGGGCTCACCATTGTCCCCAAGTAACGAGATCACGGCATCTTTTGCGGCCCCTCGTCAGTTCTTTGTCGGCAAGCCCCTCATTGTGCGAACAAAACACAAGGACGTAATAAAAATGACATTTCATGGAGCGCAGGCTTGTGACTTTTTCTTTCCATTTTCATCAAGTTTAATGCTGAGGCAGCAGATAACAGCACAGCCCAGATAAGACAATGTTTTGTAGATTAAAACCTGTATTTAAATGGTACATAATGAGTACATTTTTAACATATAACTGATCCTGACATTGTTTGACATCCTCCTGGACTCACATTGGGGGTAGTTCTTCCTTACTCTTTAGAGGATCTATGGGACAGGGGGTCCCGCACAGCGTACAGACTGTAAAGCCCCCTGAGGTGAACTGTGATTATGATATTGTGCTACAAATAAAATCTGACTTGACCTCTATAGGATCTGCTGGACAGATTTCTTGGCAAAAGTGCCTAAAAAAGTGAAATCCTTTACCTACTTGTGTTAAGAGTGGCTCCAAGTGAGGTACCACCACAGTAATGGAGCTTATGAATCACATCCTTATCCAAAACTAACATAATTCTCAAGTAATTTAAGTGTCCACTTGTATTCTGTATGGCATGCCTGCATGTTGAGCAAAGCATTTACATTAGCTTTTCACTGTCTGAATGTTTTATAGATAACCAGCCATTTTAAAAAGAAATTTGCACTCATACTTTCAGGCGCCTGCAGAGGATCTATGCTGTATATTTTTACTGTAAACCTAAATCAGCACTACTGTCCACTTATTGCCTTCACATACCATCAAATATGCACTGCTGCTTTATTTAAGGCTTGTACATAACCTATGGAATTAAATTCCTTTGACTTATCCATCCTGCAGCCTCACCACACCAAATTAATTGCAATATCTTGTCATTGCAGAATTAGCACGTTAGTATGTGAAGTTAGTGCTTTCTTTTACATTATTTCACTTAAAGGACCAGTGTGTAGGATGAACCTTTTTCACCACAGTCATTTTGAATGACATAATCAACACAGCTGTTACCAATTATACTAATTAAAGTTCCATTTCATTCAGCTAAAAGGGAGCCATGGCTAAATCTCATGGTACGGGGCGCCCTCATGGCTCAGTTGGTGGAGCGTGCGCCTCATGCACTGAGGCTGTCAGTCCTCTGCAGCGGCTGCCGGTTCGACTCCTGCCTGCGGCCCACAGCTGTCTCTATCAGAATAAAGGCAAAAGCCCAAAAAATAATCCTTGATAAAATCTCACCTGATACAGCTGGATCGTGTTACGGATGCGCCACGGCAGCCGGAGCCGAGCGCTGCCATTCCACACAATGCTTGTGACTCCACCAGCAGTCTATTTTTGACGGATGCCATGTCAGTCAGACATAGAAAAAATAAAGAGAATCCGGTCAATTTTCAAAATAAAAGACCCCATGCAGACCATAAATCATAAAGACAGACAGAAAAGAAACAAACTACATAGTGTTGGTAGAAGCACAAGAGCAGGGAAAGAGGACCAAATCAACACAATCTGAGCTAGTAAACATAATCAGGTGGGAAAAACACTCTGCTGCTGAAATGTTGCTGAAACCCTGCTGCTGGGGGGCTGCAGACATGTGTACCTCCCTGTTTTCCTTCCAAACTTCTTCATGTTTTAGGGATATTTCCATAAAAATGGTGCTGTGGATCACATAAACCTCAACCTCTTAATTAGCTTCTCGTCGAGTTGATTGCTTTGATGACGGGAAAACAGAAACTTCAAGGATGTCAGTGTCGATTTTGACTAAAACAGAGCCAGGCGACATGTTGCTAAACCTGTTCACTGACGCGCGGAGCAGGTTAGTTCATATTCACTGGGAAAAACTGAAAGTTTCTGATGTTTGCTCACCTGCCTGTTCGCATCGCTTCTAGTTAGGAACTGGTGTCATACTGATGCACAAAGTTTCCCTCATTGGCTGTATCAAAAAAACATATTATTGACGTATTTTAAAACATCCATCCTTAAATGGGGATACTTCACCTAAAAGCTGCAGTAGGTAGTCTCATCTGAGTTAGGTTTCGTTTTCTGTGTCCTCAGCCCCTCCCACTAGATGAGCAGCACGCCCTTCATGAGCGCAAGCAACAGTTAACGGTAGGGGTGTGCAATACTGCAAAGTTTGGTATCAATCCGATTCCAAGTAAATACAGGGCCAGTATCGCTGATACCGATTCCGATACTTTTTACTTAGAAAAGCAGCTCATCTACTTTCGTGTAGGAGAGAGCAATGCATCATAATTTATGAAGTGATGCATCATCAATATGCAAATTTGAAAGAAAACTGATCATTGAGTGATTTTGATTTTTCTTTTAATTAGTTGATCATGATTATGATCATAATAAAACACATGACAAAGATTTTAGGCAAATAAAAAACTACTTTTTAATAACTAACTTAATATTTGCAATTTTATCAACAAACTTAATTCAGTCAGTAAAATAATTCATTTAGATTTATTTCAACTGGCTGAATATATTATAAGACTGTCTGAATAGTCTATATTTAATCAGTCTGCTAAAATTACAACTATGATGACCAATTACACTTTGAAAAATAACATTAACTAATGCTGGAGATGACTAAATCTTACTTTCACTTCTATAAATTAGCTCCCTGGATATTCTTGACCATGCTGAAAGGCCTCTGCCAGTGACCTCTGTCTCGGTGCCGGGGGTCTGGTTCTGGTTTGGAGATCCCCCTCCTCCTCCCTCCGTTTAGTTTGCAGCTCGGAATTTTATTTTGAGTGTTTTTATGTGTTTATATAAAGTTGTGGTGTTGCCACAGTATGTCTGCAGCTGTAAAATAACTCCTCTTCCTCTCTGCCATCATGCAGCCAGCAGTGCGAAGCTACACCGGCAACGACTCACAGCATAGCAGGGGAGGAGGGGGAGGAGCAAAGTGAGCATGAGCGAAGTGAGAAGAGCGGTGTTTGCACAACTACTATGATATAACGGGAGCTGTGTACTGAACGTAGAGAAGAGAAAGTGAAACTTAAGTATCGATTTCATCACGCAAGTATTGATCAATATTGATACAAACACTGGTATCGATGCTATCGATATTTTAGATCGATCCGCCCACCACTGGTTAACGGAGGCTATCGTGAGTGAGCACAGACCAACAGACATCAACTGTGTGTAATAAAACAGACACCTGACAGTAAAAAACACCGACAGAGGAGAGAAACTACATTTAAAAACATGAAGATTCGGTGTGAAGATAAAAAGTACAGAGAGCTGAACATAAAGAGACTTTTAAAAACTTCTCTCTCTCTCTGCTCCCCTGCACACACGAGCTCAGTATCACAACACTCGCTTGTTGGAGGGGGACAGAAAGGAGGCTCATCACCGTTGGGCCGCGGTCAGCGCGAAATGACCGCAGCCTGCTTGGAGGCCAGTCAGGCTCGCAGTTCATGTTTTCATCCTTATTTCTATCTTACTTCTACAAGTATTATCCAGTGTTTTTTTTATTTTATTTTCCATGTGAAGCTGCCTTTTGTTGGCTTTTTGTAATCCAAGAACTGTAGTGCTGTGCTTTTTTTCAAGGTTGTGTATTAACTTAGTTCATATTTGGTCAATATACTGTATTTGACACAGTGAAAAGTCATTCAGGTAAAACTGTATTGCTGCCTTGCTGATTGCATTAATACCCACGACCTCTACAGCAGACCCTCTCCAGACCTTCTTTGCATCATGAATGTACTGACAAAAAAGGTTTCCAGCTTGATATGTTAGTCCCCTGTTTACCACAGCGCGGCCTGAGATCAAAACATGATTCATGACACAATCACGCAGCAAAAATCAATGTTAACTACAGATTTTACAACATATTGATCGTAATACAGTTGAAATCTATTGCATATTATGTCATATGTGTTGAGCAAATAGATTTCTACCACTTTAAGCACCACTCCCTACACAAACACACTCAAACGTTTACCAGAGGTGACGGTCACTTAAATATTTCCTGTAAAAGGATGGTGATGATGGTATGCATTAAAAAGTCCCTGCAGTCTGTGGTTTCTCAGTTTTATATCAGAAATATGAAAATTGCTCTGGTACCCTCAGAAGCACTTCTATAGTGTAATAAGGAATGGAATGCAAAGCTCCTCTCCTATAACGTCAGTGTTCATGTAAAATTAAAATTGTAATGGTACATAAACGTGAGATGAATTCAGCTCTTTATAGATGGCTGGATATGCTCTCTGAGATCCCACGTAATTTAAGTTTTATTCTACTGAATTATCTACAGACTGACCAATCTGGAACTTCAATTTGAGGCACAACGGTGCAGGAATCTTAACCTCTAAACTGATAAAGCATCAGAGCAGCAATACTCAACTTGCTTTGCCTGGAGGCCATTTTTACAAAATGTCGGGAGGTCAGGGCCCAGTTAATAAACAAAGTAATGTCACATGAAAGGGAGTGCTGTGGTACTCGAGCCTATGAGTGAATCACAGAGAGAAAAATCTAAAAAGACTGTTGCTATTAGACCCTGTTGAGATGTCATCATGAGAACAGGGGGGTAGTGAAGTCGTGATTAGTCCAGGAAACCTCTAGACACTGGTGGTGAAGCAATGGCTGAAGATCTAGATGTGATGAGGAGTGGACTTCTGATGAGCTCAGACTGGGCACAGGATATGATGAACTGGAGGTGAATGTTTGACTCACAATGTCCCGATTCGATTCAGTATCGATATCAATATCTACATTGATTTGCAGATGACAGCTCGTAAAACCAGCGTGGTTTTTGGCAGTGTGTTGATATAGAAAATGAAAATAAGGTTGAATGTAGACTGTGACAGACTAAACTGATGTTTATCCCAATCCACTGGATGAATGTGTGACCACATTCAACACGGACATGGACATTAACCTGCAAGCAGAGCAGCTGCTAACGTTAGCCACACTGTGTGTCAGCTAACATCAGCTCCAGGTAAATGACACTGACACTGTGATCTTCTTAGATCTGAAAAGTTGAAGCATTTAGTGAGCTGCTGTCATGTTTTGTAGGTTAATGTGCAGCGCTCATATTGCTCCGTGCAAAACGCCACATATTTCACCAGTATTTAAAATACAATTTGGCGATTGTAGACTGTGATTAACAGCTTCAAATGACTCTTAACTGAATATTTTTTCAGATGGGATTTAACATTATAAACTAATAAATTGTGCTAAACTGTAATTGCTTTCCAAGTGCCTTACTATTAGACTAGTTGACTAGTCTGAATTAAAATTTGTGTTTAATCGACAGGGAAATTAGTCACCAGGTACATCCCTAGTCTACAGCTGTCCTATCAAATAAAGACTAAAAAGCCACAAAAACAATCCTTAAAAAAGAAAAAAAGATTACATTGATTTAAAAAATGGTTTTATTAGTCCTCCAGAGTCCATGATCAGAAATGCATCCATAGCAATGGTTTAGCAACAGCAGTAGCTCAGTCTGTAAGTACTTGGCATGGTAACCGGAGGGTCGCCGGTTCTGCCGAGGTGCCCTTGAGCAAGGCAACTCACCCCTAACTGCTGGAGCACCTGACTATATGTATATGTGTGTGTGCAGCCCCCTCACTCTGACATCTCTCTGATGCATGTTCTGTTTGTGCATGGTGTGTGTGTGTGTGTATAAAAAATTACAGAGTGAAAAATGTAATTTCCCCCAGGGGATTAATAAAGTACGCCTTCTTCTTCTTCTTCTATACAGAAATAACTGACCTTAGAATTCTGTAATTGACCAATCAGAATCGTGTATTTAACAAAGCTGTGTAACAAACGTAGTTAAAAGTCTCAAAGCTGTTATTCTCTAAATCAGCACTCATGGAATGTCTCGCATCTGTCAAATTACAGATAAAATGAATATACATTAAAATGCCCATATGTCATCTTTTATTGGAATTCTTTGTTTCCAAATAATTATTATTTATTAATTGTGACTTTTTAATTAAATTAACTGTTTTAAGGATTGACAGATAAATCAAATATTTTACTGCACTTAATAACTGCAACTGCATTTTACCTGTAAATGCTTTGTTGACATTTGAAAGAGTTAAGACGACATTTAACATAGCTGGAACCTCTTCCATCATCAGATATTGGAATTATGCATAAATATAATCCATAAACACAAACTGGTCCTAGCAGGGACAGAGTTAAAAGCGTATTAAGCTCTTTCTGTGTGATATACACATTATTAGGATCAGAATTATCCTAATTTCCACCTAACTTTTGCTCCAGTTATGTGCATATCTCACCATCTGATCCTCACTCAAACTCCCTCCGGTCTCTAAACTCCAGCGTGCGTCTCTGTCCTCCTGTATTGTCTGGCGGTAAATCTGCACTCTTTTCCCGTGGTGATCGTCACCATGCTGGGATCTCCATGTCTGCTTTAAATGTCAAAAAGCTCAAAGGAACTCTTTTTATATGTGCAGAAATGTCATCCCGCGGTAGCTGTTACACTTTGGATTCAGGACACTTATGTTTTACGGTGAAAAATAAATGCCACATCTAGTCCCTAAAGACTGGGGTCGCGTCTTTAATGTTGAAGTATAGCTTTAAAGCCTGCCGCTAATCCAACTTAATTCCACATTATAATCAATACTTTGCAACCGGTTGTTTCCATGCAAATTATCTTCCATTCTGTGATAATCTTTTAATACGGTTTTAGTATCTCGCCAGTGTATATTCTTTCTTCTCTTCCATGTTGACGAAGTGAGTCATAAACTTAAATTTGCACATTAGTATTTGTAGCCTACACTGCATTTCTGATAAGCACTTAAACTATGAGGAATAGTCTAAAGCTTATTCTAATCACATCCTGTAAAAATGAAAACAGGATACCTTAATCTGCCCACAGTTGTCAAATTCAAAACCGCTGGTACTCACAGGAAATACACTTTAAAGATGGCAGCATAAATTCAGAGCAGAATTGTGATGAACAGGCAAAAACTGAGTTGTTCTCTGAGGACACAAACTGTGTGGTTGGTCCTATACAGGGGACACGAGATGCTCCACGCTCCTCCAGTAAAGTGACAGGAAACAAAGAATAAATGTTACGAGAATGAAGGTCAGTTTATTTGCTTACTGATAGTAGAATGTTGCTCAGGCTTTTCTGGTTATTTGAACATCAAGAAGTTTATTTCAAGAAGTAAAAAATGGACTTAACTTACATAAAGCTGTGTTTGAAAGGCCCTGCACATAGGTAGCTTTAATAGTTTGGGTGTTTTTGACCTCTTCTCAAGACTGTGGGGGCTTGTGAAGAGTAAGGGCACTGTCGTACATGCATTAATTCACGTCTTTTTGCAAACTTTGACCTACAGGTCTGGGCAATATAGCCGAAAAGTTTATCATGACAGTGAAGTTTCTTTTCAGTTGATGTGGCTGAGCTGATAAAATTAGTTTGTTGTATTGCCAGCCTTGGCTGAGGTGATGCTCCTGCACAATTTACACACAACGTTGCTCTGATAGTTGTCCGTCCATCCATCGATCCGTCCATCTATCCACCCACATATCCAGGGTCAGGTGGTGGTAGCAGCAGACTGAGCAGGGTACTCCAGATGTCCCTCTCCCCAGCAGCTTTCCAGCTCCTCCTGCAGGATCCTGTGGCGTTCCCAGGCTGGATGAGATACTGTATGTAATCCCTCCCCACCCCCCGGGGCCTTCTCTCAGTTGGATGTGCTCAGAAATTCTCCAAAGAGAGGCGTCCAGAGACTTCCTAAACAGCTGCCGGAACCACCTCCGCTGGCTCCTTTCGACAGGAAGGAGCTGAAAAGGAACAGCAGCTCTGTAGCCTGAACTCCCTCACACTCTGACAGCTGTCAGACTTTAAACAACCCATATTGGTTATGTGCTTTCATGGTGGTTTACATTTAATGCATTTAATTGAAACTATCAAACTTTTTATCAAACTATTTGTAATTGCTATTAATGACGTGTCCATCGCCGATACATATCACAATCGTTTTATCACCCAGACCTACTTTGATCAATGAAGTCACAGCCTTAATCAATAACAAAGACTGTCCCCCAATATACAGTACAAAATATATTGAATATGTCAACCTTTTATATTTCTTTTTGTTAAGAAAAACATAAGTTTCCCAACTGAACACTTGGTTGTGCCCATGGCCCTAACCAATTGGAGCTAGTCAGATGCTAGTCAGATGATATAAGTTGTCAAATCTGGGGCTGGTTTCAAAAAGATATTTTCGACTAGTCTGTACTATTAGACAGTCTTAATTTTGCTCACAGATTAGTCTGTTGCAAATTAGACCATTTTTCATTTCCCCACGCTGACTCAGACTGAAGACCCATGTTACCATGGTAACAATCAGTGCCACCAACTGATCAGTAGCACCCAACAACAAAAAAAGAGGAAAACATGGCTCATAATTTGTGGTTTGCTAAAATTGTTACGGAGAGAACGATAATTTCTTTGCCTCTTGTGCCATATTTTTATATCATTTTTGTATCTTTGATGCTCCTCTCAACGGTGGATTAACAAATTTTATTAGCAAATTTTATCAGATTTTTTGGTATTGTTACACTCTTCATTAACTTCTTAAGAAAAATGTCCTTGTAACTGTTGAATTCCTCCAAAAGACACATTTTCTCTGCAGGGGGAAATGGAGCTGAGCAGTCATTGGCCATTTTTTATTTTGAAAAATGTCTTAATTTGTCCAGAATTCATTGTGCCATACTTCTACTTAAGATGGTCAAGAACTAAATTGCTTTGTGCAACAGATGAATTTAGACGTCTGTCTGAAGTCTGTTATATCTAAGACATAGTCAAAGTCTATCTTTGTGAGACTGGTCCCAGAAGTTTTACAGCCTGTACTTTGTTGTAAGCTCGTAGATGTGTCTGTGTAGCTCATAAAAATAATTAAAAAAATTTTCTCTTTTCTTGCTTCTTGTTTACCATCTGATGATGTTGGTCAGAATTTTTGAGAGTCAGTGAATGTTGCAAACATGCCAGATCACGAGAAGCCTCTCTTTCATTCAGTGTACAGCCTGCCCATTGCAAAGAGGAACAGAAGCCTACGTTCTGCTAGCTCGCTGCTTTTAATGTAAAATCATGGTGAAACTAAGCAGGTTGCTTCAGTTTGTCAGAAGAAGAGTTGTGAGGAGCAGGAGGAAGTTCAGCCATCATTATCATCCCAGACACCAACTCTTGCACCAGTTTGTGCTCAACAATTGACACCTGTTTGATGGTGGAGATGTTCAGGTTTATAAGAGCTGCTGCTTGCCTCGGTCAAACACCTCTACAGACATTAATACAGCCCGCTGGCTCTCACCTTTACATCAGAACATGAAGTGTTTGTACAGCAGATGAGGAGAAAGTTCACGGCAGACTGTTAATTTCCATCACTTGTTGAAGTGCCTATATGCTCCAGTATTTACTAAAGAGAACCGTCTCCTCCAGGCCCTCATCACCTTTCTCATAATAAGCTCCACTGCTGAATAACACTTTTCACCTGTCAGGCTGATAAAAACTGGCATCAGGACATCAGTGATGACACACAGACTGAACTCTTGTCGTCTCCTGCTGTCATCATCACAAGTGAGATCATTTACTATTTTAGACTATAGTAGTCTATTGCCTGTTTCAGTATTATTGTTTATTGTGTCTAGTGTTTGTTTGGTGTACAACTGCATTTTATGCTGGTGTTGCTGCATCTGCCATCTGCATGTGTATGTGTGTGGTTTATGTGCCGCTGTGCCAGCCTGTGTTCAAGTGTCATTTTTAACATTACTGAGTATGTCGGTGCTGGTGTAACTCTATCCATATGCCTGATTAATGATGCTGCTGCATCTTTCAGCTGTGTGTGTGCGTGTGTGAATATCTGTCTGCCGCTGTTGTCTTGGTGCCTAACATGATGCATAAAGCTTGTATTGAACTGCGGTGCATTGTTGTAATGGCCTATTTTGTTTAACATATGCGTTTCGGAACCTTTTGAGTATGATTGGTCTTGGACGGGCTCACAACATCATCCACACTGTGATTTCTGCTGCTACTGACTCATATGCAGACTGTGTGTCAGGTCTGTGCACATTTGGATACAATTAGGAGCTACTACCGGGACAGAGGAATAACAGTGAACATTAGTTGAGGTCAGGTCGGCCCCCCCGAATGTCTGACTGACGGTTACGCTCCTGGGGGTAAACACAGGTGTTTCCAATGATAATAAATAAGTTCACATGAATTGGGATCATTTTTAGGTATTTGTAAGTATAAACATACAATAAATTTTGAACATTTTTAAAAGGCAGTCCCTCCAGAATTTGGCAGGATGTTTTTTGGGATTGTTGCAGCTTAAAATGCAGCTTTTCTAAAAAAAAAACAGTTGTTTTTTTTTTTTTCACAAAAATTAAAAAAGATGCTTATTTGTAGAATGCACTAGGGGGAATTCCACAAAGAAGTAAAATCTTTTTGGAGCTCTAGCTCATTCGTAATACCACAAAATTACAAAATAAATGCATAAAATTATGAATAATAAAACAAAACATTGAGTCGGTTTGAGACGTACATGTACGGTGTTTGCACGGTGGACTGCGATGATTGGTAGAACTCGCAGGGAGCAGCGCTTGGTCAGATTTGTGGAAAAGTTGCAGTGTTTTGAAAAAACTGCAAGGTTGTGCAGAATTCACTGGTTGAATTTGCGTGAATTGTTGCCATCACATCATCACAACTTCCTGGAAGGAGTGAAAAGGGATACACAGCAATGTGCTTCAAACTGGATACAACGCATTTATCTTTACCCTGAAAAAAAAAAAAACAGTGCAGAGTTCAAGATCTTATCAAACACACCTCCGCTATAATCATTAAAAAATCTCCATCTCTCCAGATTTACATGGGTACAGAGTCCATGAAAACTACTTTTATATATTCAAATAAACATAAAGGCTTATGCATTGTCACATCCATATTTGCATCATCAACTCTGCAGTTTGCCTCAGCTTTATGGAGTGTTTCACATTTATATTTGCATTGAGGTCTGTCAATGACACAGTGTCAGGTGGGTTTATGTGAAAATGGTCTTTTAAACTGAGCAAATCACATGCAGCATTGTAGAGGAGAAAACTTTAAGACTGTAAGAGTTAAATCAATCAGTCTGCAGTATGTATTGTATGATAGACCTCCATGCTCCAGTGCGGGGGGCACTGGGCCATGCAGTGCAGCTGTTGACAAATGGTTTACATGCACTGAGCGGTGGGGCTCCTATGGCAAAATTTAGCTGAGGGCCCCAGAGAGTCTATAGTGGTCTCCACAGCGAGGGTGCTAAAAAGCATTTAAAATACAGTTTCCGTCACTCATTCAGTCCCACTGCTGCCTTATTTCTTTCTGCAGATTATGCACTTGTCCACATCCTTTTATGGACTAAAATCCTTTTATTAGACAACAAGGGTGATATTATAGCCCAGCTCAGGAGTGAGCTGCATGCTAAAGAAGCGACTGCAGAGTACAGTGACTCTGTTCTGCAGGTAGCTTCTTCTGTTCTGGCCTCATCCCCTTCATTTGCATTCACAGTGGAGTGCATTCCTTGCCAAGCAGCTCACACAGCGAGGCCAAGGTCAGGTATTGTCTTGCTCATACGCATCAGACTTCACCAGTCCAACCCCTCACACCTGACTGCCCCCACAGCTAAATGTCTTTGAACACAGCCGGTGCATCGGCCACGACAGATCAACAAGTCTCGGGTGGGACTCACAAACCTTATCAGCACAAGAAAAAAGTAACTGTGCTGAGAATGAGTGAAAACATAAATTTCAGTCTAATTTTCCACAGCCTGCTTGCAGCATAACTTCTATGCAATAGCAGAAAATTACAGAGGCGGATGTCTGCAAAGCAGCAAAGAACTTGCCCACATAAATAACTATAAATCCAGAGCCTTTATTGTTCTGGCAACATAAAATAAGTAGCTTCACAGATGAAGCCATCAGTTGGCGGTGTATCACAATCAGACTCCATCATGTCTTTGCGAGTAGCTGATCAAATATTAAAATGGGTTTTGCCAAAAATGACACTGCACCATGCTGGGGAGTGTTTTTCTGATGTCTGCTGTCAACACTTTAACAAAGTAATACCCCTAAAAGTTTCTAATGGTGTCGGAGAAACTTCCAAATGACCTTTGCACAAAGCTTTACAAGGCGTATATTGTCAGGTAAGCTTCTCATGGCATATAAATGGCACATTTAGAGTGAATTAACGTCTTGAGCTGTTTTTAATGTCACACTTGCTTCGCTGTGACCTTGCATGAAACATTTCCTTCTCATCTCGCTTTGATGATAGACTGCTGCATTTTGGTTTATGAGGATTTCATGCTCATCTCCTCCCTCGTATGTTATACCAGGTGGCAATCTGACAACTCAACGATTTTATCCCCATTTTTCAGACACGCCGTCGCCGCAGCTTTCAGTGAATTGCTTGCCAACATCTTTCCCTCTTTCTCCATAAAGCTGCAATTGTTTTACTTTCCATTTCTCAGACCTTCAACAATAACTTTGACCAGTGTGTGAAGTCAGAGCTTATGATGCAGTGGAATGCATGAGTGTGTCAATGTATGAATATGTTGCAGTGGTATTTTGCATATATTATAGCGACTTTTGTGCTAGCATATGCCACCTATTTTAAATTAAATGAGCAAGTGATCCAGATGACTTACAAAGTAAAACGGGAACAGAGGGATTGTCAAAGGCTGGTATGAATATAATTCTGAATGCAGGATGCCTCTCACTCGCCTGTTGTGCCATCTGGAATTGTTTGGGGAAAAGCTGCAAGGCACACATTTTCTAAGCAGTAAGTGAAAATGAAAATTGAGTGTGTTTTGTCCTGATCTTTTGCACTGGTGTGTGTGGTGGCTCATGGAACCGGGTACCAACACAGCACACAACACCTCTGCTCTCTCACTGTTTATTGGTTCTGCAGAGGTGCAGACATTAATCTTATATGTACTGAGTATCACATGTTTTATTAAAAGTGTAATTGCCGTTCGAATCACTACAAATACAATAAATGTTAATGTGTTTAGGGGAGCTCAGACAAACAAAACAAAACTGAATATCTACTATAAATCTGCAATCTGACACGTTCCTGTCAGTAAAATAAAATTACAATGTGTTTTTGTTCCATAATTATTCATTAGTTACAAATCAGAAGAGAGCATCAGTGGGGCTTTCTGCATACCAACTCTACTGTAATACCTTGCAGTGCAACTGCAATTGGCTGCTTATATTGCAACAAGATTAAGTGAAAATCTAGTATATGGCTGCACTGTGTGTGGTCAGTGTGAGAAAATGTGGCCAATTTGTTACAGGGCCAGTGAGTGGGAGCATCTATAATGTGAATTCCTGGATATCAAAAGAGGAATCTGTAATATATTTACTGTATTCTATATTAAAATGAGAGATATGATATGCCATCAGAAATGAAGAAGTTGAAAAACTTGCTTCTCTGATCACAGCGTGACAGCTGCAGTGTCCTCCTTTGAAACTTCACTTTGATTAGAGTTCAAATTAATGTCGAATGTTCACCAAAAGACCAAGTGTCTATTTATGAGTCATAAGAAATCTTTAATAATCTTTTAGAAGGAGTAGATGTTTACAACGGTTAAATTAAGCAATATGTTGGAATGCAGTCTGGCAGGCAGAAGACAGGCAGTGACTCCAGAGTGTATTTTCAGAGCAGTGGGCTTTTGTTTTCAGGATAACAGGCTGAACTTTACACATTGACATACAACTGACAGTTATAACAGCTGATCAACTTACAGTGTAGGACTCGTCGCCACATGTTTTGTCAAATTACAATGTTGTGCTCATCTTGTGCTCCTGCAGTGTTCCTGCAGCCTGCCTGAGCTTTCCTCGACTCTGGGGAGGAGGGGGAGGAAGGAAGCTTCTCACTTCAACCATATTTTGTATATTATATTATATAATACAGATTCAACCTATTTAATATGCAGTCTATGGCTCCAGCTCTTTATTTGGACTGCAGTACTCATTTTTGGATGATTGATTGCTCCTTTAAACTTTCTCATCTGCAAATGTAGAGGTGCAGCCTCAGTCGCCTAATATTTGCTGTTAAAGTGTACTGAACTATTCAAGACATAGTTCAGGTATGTTTGAGTTAAAGAAAAAAGGCTATAAAAGCAGTTGTGAGAACAATACTTTTCACTCATATCTTGGGATTTGATTTGAGCTCTTTCATCGGTTTCTACATGTGGATGTCTCATTTTTTAAGACTTATTCTCTACTGGGGGTTTTATCAGACCTGGAGCTTGTCTGTAGCTAATCTCACACACTACTGGACCCATCAGCCAAACTTTTTTGTGTGTACATTCCTGACTGCATGTTGAAGGACCTCTGTGATTTATTTGGCATTTTGAAAAACCTTGAAGAAAGAAAAACTTTTTCATGCCTCCACACTGGCGACAGCTGTGGCCAGAGACATGATGTTTTTGGGTCATCCCATCACATTAAAGTGATTTCTCAAGAAGGAGGGAATTTCTTCAGACTTCAAGGATGAACTGATTAGATTTTGGTGTTCAAAGGTTAAATCTCATGGAGACCTCACAAAACATGTCAAGTTTTCATATGCTAATTATGACAATAAATGTTGTGTGTACTGTACGAGTGTGTGACCACTCGCATGATGACAGATTGTACAGTCAGTTTAAAGCAGGTAAGGGGCTCAGGGTCTACAGTTCTAAGAGACTGTAGCGGCCCTTTTTTTTTTTTGCAATAGCCAATTTTTGTGTATTGGTCAGGCGTTATTTAAATTGCTTGGGTTAGAAACCATAGTTTTGGTTTCACATTGGAAATTAACCCCAGCATCTTGGGGTGAAAGTCCTGTGTTTGTTTTAGCCATCCATCTACCATCTGGTCAGACAATTGGTCTGCACTACCTTGCAGATGTGCAATATTAGTGCTTATTCTTAGGTGTAACATTACTTCATACTTTTAATTTCAATGTAAAATAATCAAGTGTAAAATCATCATTCTATGTGCAATGGTGATTCAACTGCTGAGTCTCCTAATACTGTAAATATTGTTCCTATTTTTATATTTCCCTTGTTTATAGTGCTCCTCTTTTTATTTTTACATTCCTTTGTTTAAATTGTTCATTTTTTTAAATATTTTTCTCTTGCTTATATTTTTACATTTTATTTATATTTTTTATTGATGCTTCTTTGTATTTTTGCTATCCACTTTGCTGCGGTAACACCATAAATTTCTCCATTGTGGGACAAACAAAGGAATATCTTATCTTATGTGTGGATTTTCTTCCTCTTTATATTACACCAACAGCCCAGGGTGTCTCATAAAGCTGCAGAGGGCTTTACATTGAAGCCCAGTGCGTCGCTTTCAGCTGTGAACGACAGTTCTGTATTAAAGTCGTATGATGACACCTGAGCGAGTTCCAATCACTGAAGAAGACTGTGAGATACAGTTAAAGGGGAAAAAGCTTGTAAGTGAACCTTGAGATTAGAATATTCGACCACAAAATACACTCCTGCTTCAGGGAACTGATTGCAAAAAACATCAACAAAAGATGATGATTTGAACAGAGCCTGTCTTCTTTGTTATTCAGAATATCAGGACATTTCTTTGTGTATTAGTACTTTCTTACCTTTTGTACAGATACAGCTGATGTTATACTCACAGATATGCAATGCATGGGATACTGGTGCTATTCATGAACATCAAATTATACTGTATGAAATTCAAATCATCTGCAAGACCTTTAAAAACACTCTGGAACAACCGCTCTATGCAAGGACTGGCTCACATCTTTATAACTTCACTCTAAAATGAAACCACATTTCTCAACCTCTGGGTTAAAATATACTGTACTTTTGATTTACTGATCCCAGACTTGCAAGCTCGAATTGCTTTCAATTTATGGCAGTCATAACACGGTTTGAATCTTACATGATCGCACAGTTGGAAAGGACTTTTGTTGTATAATGACGTGCCTTGCGGATTTTTCACTATACACTATCATGCATTCACAATCACATTTGTACCTCAGTAATCTGCTTGACTACATTTTGCTGCATTATTCAGTTATGTCCTTGGTCTGCAGTCTGTGGAGCAGCAGGGGTCCACATTGTGGGGACAACAGTGTATTCATGGTCGCCACTGGAACGTCAATGACACATAAGTAATGTAGAGTACATAGATATGCCTACACATCGGTACATAGTGGTACTACAGGAGCACAGAGGCACACAAAGATGGTTACTCATTGATGCTGGGCTTGAATCTCTCTAACCTTGCTGCAGTTTAACACAGAATGTGTGTGTGTGTGTGTGTGTGTCCTGGTGAGATAACAACTTTATTACACAGAGCTCTGACTTTAAAGTTTGTGTAAAGTTTTTGCATATAACAGAAATGTGAGATTAAAGGAGCTAAATACACAACATTCAGCTTCATAAGATGCATGTGCACATGTGTGTTAGTGCATACGAGTCCCTCTCAATCTTACATGGGTATTCATCATGGCGGCCTGGTGAGTAAATTTATCATATTAAAACTGAACAATCCAATAAAATATGTTTCAGAAATCATTAGGCAAGAATTAGGTGATGCAGTAACAGCATATTGAGCCGTCTCTGATCAACACTGCTTAGTTTGATTGTTTGATTGAGTTTCAGGAGTCTCTGTCAGAAACAGTCGTGTCTAGAAGGGAACCCTTTTCTTTATGCACGTTGTAAAGAAAATAATTATATTGTATCATTTAGAAATGCTTTGTGTAAGATTTGGGTAGATTCAGAGACATAAAGCACTTGGTTAGGGTTAGGAAAAGATCGTAGTTTGGGTTTAAATGATCACTCTTGCGAGATCTTTTGAGGGTCTGGGGTCGGGCTGAATGATTTTGAAAAAATATCTAATTGCAATTATTTTATAATTGCAATATGATTTGTGATATTGGAAGAGATGTTGATTTTTCCATCATTATTCTCATTTCCATTTAAAACATACCATTATGGTGTGATTTTTGCAAGGATCTGTACCAAATAAAGATGTTGAGTCTGTAAAAATAGGATGTGTAGGCCAGGACATTCCACGATATTTCATTTAAAATGGTAATTTGACACATTTTGCATTTAACACATATTGCGCCTCCTGGGATTTGAAAATTGACACAGTCTACATTGCAATTTTGAAAGAATTTTGATTAATTGTCCAGCTATGACCTGAAACATGGACACTCAGTCCAGCAGCTTTACTATAGGACGGTGACAGGATGTTTTTTTTTTTTTCCTTCTGTGTCGGGTTGTTGGAACTGAAGTGAGCTGAAGTGAACTGCTGGGCTGATTTGGACTGAGAGTCACAGAACGTACTTTTCATGACTGACCGTTAGGGAGGGGAAGGGGAGAGGGAGGCAGTGTCGCTCACGGGGCTTACGTAGTGTTAGGGGACCATGGCCATTTCAGGTCCACCCGAACACAGAAATCAAGAGATACCACAAGGTTACCAGGTCTGTGTGACAAGCCCAACGGCCAACAAAACCAGCCCTGGCAGACTTAATGTATAGGACCATCATATCTGTGTGTTTTTGTGTGCGTGTGTGTGACGTATCTCAGGACTGTGTGTGTATGTACTGAACTTTACTCAGTTTGGTCGGATTTACGTAGAAATAAGAGATTTTATTTCAAATATGGATGTGTATTTATAGATATTACTAATGTAATTTGCAACGCAAGATAGGTGCACCCAAACAGCCACCAGAAATCCACTTCAAGAGCATCCCATTTCTACAGAAAAAACACAGACCTGGCAACCCTGAACAATAGTTTAACGGTCTTAATCACAGTTCAGTACTTCATAGCTCTCAGTCTTTCCACATGTTTTCAGAAACTACGGTCTAACATATATAATGTGTATAGAAGAAAAAACTGTGAATGCCCTTTACATAGACTTTAAGTTGAAGTCGACATACTTGGACATGAACGACAGATTTGCACTCACAAGTCGCAAAGCAGATCTATCACAAAGTGAAATCATTCCTCATGTGCCAAGGCTACCAACGTAATTATAGGCAAGGCAAGGCAATTTTATTTGTATAGCACCATTCATACACAAGGCAATTCAAAGTGCTTTACAAGAACTTAGAAATACATTAAAATAAAACATAAAAATTGCATTTGAGATCATTAAAAACAAAAGCTAAAAGCAAGACAATAAATAGTTAAAAACATTACAGAAAATGCATTTAAAAAGCAAACATTAAGCAAAAGTAACAGCAGACAAATATAAAAACAATAGCTACAGATTATTCTAACAAAAAGTCACATATCTACTTCACTGGTAAGCTGCAGTAAACAGTAGTGTTTTTAGCCCTGATTTATACCATGATAACATGGACTCCACTGAGAGGAGTAATCAATGGAAAGTTATTACTTTGAAAAATCTCAGAAATATGAGCAATGTTTGACCTTTCATTCAGCGCGAGTGAAGGATAATCCTGAATCAACTTATCAGCAAATTATGGACTTTCCTTCATTTGTGGGCATCAAAGTACCTGTGCAACTAAAGAATTTACTGCTGCAAGGACTGGACAACATAATGTGCAACTTGCTTTAATTAAGAGTTAATTCCTGTTGGTCTCAAGGGCTCTCCTTTAAGAGCACAAAAATGAATGCATGATAAAAGGTCAGCATGTCTGAGGCTTTTAAGTTTTGTTCGTGTGCGGCTTGAGGCCTTTATTAAAATGAGCTGCATGAATTCTCTGTGAGGCTCACTGCGATCGCTGGTTTGCACAGCACAGTCTCGGTAAAGAGCTCTCAACCCAATTGAGAAATCACCCATGTCCAGACCTGAAGAATTCATGTTTGGATTTTACAGACTGGGGATATGTGACATTGGACAGGATAAGGTGTCTAAACATAGCTGCTCCTTCATTCAGATGAAGGCTGCTCAACCAGGGCACCAAGACAGAGAAGTCCTATCACTTTTAGTTTCTGTGCTCCATAAAGATTCTGATTCCTTTTCATTTAAAGAGCTGAATTTAAATGTTTGTGACTAAAGCTGCAAATTTGATTAGCTGATCAAAGTTGCCAACCATTCTGATAATTGATTAATTGTTTCATTTGTTGGATCCAGCTTTTTAAATCTAAGGGCGTGATGTTTTTCTTTTCACCCCAGTGAACCAACTGAGATTTCAACTTTGATTTCTCGTTGAAAACAGTTGATATTTGGTCTGAATGTTTCTTTTCACCCTCACATAAATTCGTTTTATCATTTTGATAATTTGTGCAGTTTCAATGGAAAAATGCTCTCCAAGATTTGGGTTTTGACTGTTGGTCGGACTAAAGAAGAAATTTTAAGACTCTAAGACTCACGTGGGCTCTGGGAAATTGTGGTTAGCTTTTTTTTTCCCCAAGTATATTTATTGAGTTTTTAGAGTTTTTGTAAACACGAATAAGAAAGAGCAAAACATCGGCCTACACAATCGGCATTAATAACATTTGGGAAAATACATTGGCGCTCTTTAGAAAAAATAAATAATTAAAATAAAACTCAAAATATAACAATCAAAATTCAGATGACAAAAGGGCAGTGTAATTGCAATATCATAAGCAGAAAAGGGGTGTGGGGGTGGGTCCACAGTCAGGCAAATACAATGCTTGCAAGCGTTGAAGCCACCGTGGAGTTGGAAAAGCAGAGGTATGGAGTCTATATTTTCATAAGTGGAGTAGGCAGGTCAAGTACTCAAGAGGAAAAGATCATCTTATGCCAGTTTATTTTGGAAGGTTTGTCCTTTATCTATGACAAAAAGATATTCTTTCAAGCAGCATATCAAAGATACTGTACTGTCTGCTGAAAGACCTTTGTGATTCACAATTTTTCAAAAGAATGTTTTTATGGCCGTGACCAGAGGCAGTATGATTTCAGGTTATTCTATTCTTGTGAACACAATATCTCAAGAATGCCTCGGGGGAATTTGTTCAAAATTGGCACAAATTACCACTTGGACTCAAAGATGAACTGATTAGATTTTAGTGGTCAAAGGTCACAGTAACCTCAAGAATTCATGCGCTGATTATGACAAAATTACACTCAAATATCTAATAGGATAAAATGACGTGATGACACTTTAACACCAAAAGGTCAAAGGTCAACTTCACTGTGACATCATGTTCAGCTCTTTGCATTCTTCTGTAAAAACAGTATCAAAGTGAAGATGGCAAAAAGTACACTTAATACCTTTTTATTGCATTCTCTTAAAGTTACAGGGTTAATGTAGTGGTAAGTTCCATATTAAATTCCTTCAAAGTCTTCACTAAATACACGAGTCTGGACAGACATGGATGTAAACTGCAACGTGACTGGTTAGACGAAGACAAACAGCTATGAGGCAGCAATTCTATTTTTTGACTGCTCTGTTTTATACAACCACTGACAGCTGACTTCTCACTCTTCTTAACCGTCCACAAGTGGCCACAGCTTGTTTAAGCTCAGGACAATGTTGTGTGGAGGTCATGTTAATGTTGGAAGAACTTTGCAAATCTCTGCTGGTTGCATCTGGCAGTTATGGTGGCATTGCAGTAGGTGCCTCACCATTTGTTGCCTGTCGGGGATCTGCACTCTACTGAGTGCATTCTTCTAGTTTATTTTTCTTTCATTTATTCATTTTTTGGGTCTGTGTGAGTGAATAACAACAGAGTGAAAACATGTCATTTCCACAAGAGGGACTAATTAAGTATGCCTTCTTCGTATGCTTCTTGGCTTTGAATTCTGCCGTTCTTAGATTGCTGTAGCTATGTATTAAAAGGCACAACATACCGTCTACTGTATATTCAAACACCAAGATGAAGTGAAAGAAAAGAAGTTATTCCAAATTGTAATGTGAGTCAAACTCTCGCACAACTGTGCCTTTTTCAGATGCTGTCAGCAGTGCAGATGTCAGAGGAGCTCCACTTTCATCTCCATAAATGAAACTGAACAATGATAACAATGATCCTAGCAGATCAAAAACCGAGCTGAGCTCTAGGAAGTTTTCCTGCATATTTGCCCGCAGTCTCTCACCTTTGCTGTTGCTGTCTCGCTCTGCAGCCAGAGGGGAAAGTCGTCACTAATTAACATGTCAGTGCCGGCTGCTGCCATATGAACTCCAAGACACTGATTGACTCGTGGCCTCAGGCCTCTGGCATGAACTATTCACAGTGCACTCCAACACGTCTTCAGGCAGAGACAACAATGCCACGAGGCCTTATGTTGTATTTATGCAACTTAAGATATCTTTGTGTCACTGGCAACTCTGCCCTTTTTGCTGTAGTGTGAGATCGGCCAGTTGAGTAGGGATCAGACAAGAAAAGTGATACGGTGCATAAGGAGCAAGGCTGTACTTGCCAACCTTCAGACCTCAAAATTGAGAGGATTTTGAAATCAAAGAGGGGAGTCTGGAGGTTGTCTGCAAGAAAAATCAGGAAGAAAAAGTTTCATAGTCTTTGCTTCCTGCATTCTGGTGACTTTTAAAGGTAGAATCACTGTCCAAGCTGTTTGTAAATGCAGCAGAAAGATGCCAGGTTGTCAAATACCAACATTTTGGGTTGGTCCCCAGCGTCCTGAGCACAGCAAAATAATGAGGAAATAAGGAAATACAGGCAGACAGCAACGTCTCTGCAGATACCACCACACACTATGAGTGTATCATAAGTGATTATTGAAAGGGATTCGGTTTATAGGAGTCTATACATTACTTTCTAGGAGAATGTTGTGAAGCTGCAACGATTAATCGATTACTAATCTATTATTAAATTAATCGCCAACTATTTTGATAATCCATTAATTGGTTTGAGTAATTTTTCAAGGAAAAAAAAAAAAATTATCTGATCCAGCTTCTTAAATGTAAACATTTTCTGTTTTCTTCACTGCTTCATGACTGTAAACTCTATCTTTGGGTTGTGGACAAAACAAAACACTTTAACACTTCATCTTGGGCTTTGGACAACACTGATTGAAATTTTTCACAATTTTCTGACCTTTTATTAACCAAACAACTATGGATTAATCGAGAAAATAATCAAAAGATTGATCGATGATGAAAATAAGGCCTGTTGCAGCCCTAAAATATTGCATATTATGCCTTTAAAGAATGAACATAACAAAATAACAAGTAGCTGGAAGCTGGAAAGCACAATGGGACCACAAAATTTAGCCAAAGCAAGCCCAATGTCAAATTTGATTACAATAATACAAGTTTTTCCAAAGTTATGCACTTACAAAAATATGTGCCTCTTTCATAAGAAACAGAAATTTTGTTTCCAGTACTTGAGAAATTTGCTTGAGTATTTCTTTCTCTTACTATTCTCCATTTCTCTGAGGACAAGGCACAAGCAAGACACGTATGTAAAGGGACAGTTCACATAATTTTCCCCTGGCCCGTAGTGCTATTTATCCATATAGATTGGTGTGAGTTGTCAAGGTTAGGAGATATTGGTGATAGAGATGTCTACCTCCTCTCCAATATAATGGAACAAGATGGCAGTAAGCTTGTGGTGTTCAATATATATATATTATATATATATATATATGTATATACACAATACAATATATATATACATATATACACACACACACACAAAAATTTAAAACCAGTGTCTCTTTACAAAAATCATGACACAGTTACTCAAGATAATCCATGGACCTTCCTGTGAGCCGTTTCATGAAGGAACTACTTCCTGTCTGCAGTAGAATCTACCAGAACTACTGTACTTTTCCTACATGAAACTGCCCACAACAAATTCTTTGGATTATATTGAAAACCATGATTTTTGGAAACAGACAATAGTTTTGAATTTTTCAAATACCGGAGAGAAGGCGAATATCTCCAAAACTCTGCATGTCACACCAAAAAAGTCCAAACAGACAAATAGCTCTATAGGCCAGGAAGAAATATGTATTTTTGGGGTGAACTGTCCCTTTAAGGAGCTCTCTTCTGCGTCACATAGCAAGATTTGGTGTAGCTGCATTGCTGTCCGGGTGGAAACAGTAAGATATTCAAGAAACAGGCCGTGATAATGGGAAAAAAATGAGTAAGAAAATTTGTTATAAATTGGGAAGAATTGTTACCTGGGAGGAAAACGGGAGAGGGCGAAGAAAAACAGGAGTCTCACGGGAATATCAGGAGAGCTGGCAAGTATGAGCAAGGTGATCCCGATGGAAATATGGCTCATGTGCATCCAATCCCTCACCTGCAGATCTGCTTGCACTGCTCATCTCCAGGTCATTTCCATTTAAATGGGCAGACTTTGTGGTGGTGAACTTTCTGAGACAGAAGACATGAGTGGATTAGCTCCACACATGGCTTCCTTGCTCTCACTGAAGTATGGTAACATGAAGGACACACACCTGATGAGTCTCATCAATCTGTAGCAGCCATATGCACATTTAACATGGCCCTGATTAACCCCATCATGTAACAATTTGACGCCATCGCTGCTTGCGTATGCAACACCACGGCTGTGTGTGCAAGCCAAGAGCCCTCACCTGCCTGAGAGCGAGCCAAATTAACAATGAGCTCAGCTGTTAGATTTGATTATGATTTTTTTTTAAAAACAGTCATCACAGCCATGACAGAAACCCAGTGAAAAAGATTCAAATGCTGAATGCAAAGTATGGACAAACATACTGCAAGGGGAAGCAAACAATGTGCAGCAATGTTAGGCGCAATATGTCATCTATGAAAGCTGCTGGAAAAGTGCTTTGATTTCTGCTCACACCGCCAAAATTATCTGTCTATTATGGTCTACATCCCTGCAGGGGGGTTTTATTATATTTATAAATTGTGCACATGGATTATTATAATTTGAATTTCAAATTATTAATATGTAGCCTCAAATTAATAATTCTCCATGCCCCCAAACTCTTCATGTGCATGCTTTGCAGGTGCTGGCACCTTGCTATTCCAGTTCAAGCACTGATTTACTCTAAATGTGTTTCCAGTGAATCCAATCATGAGGAAAAATATGAGAGCAAGATCATTTTAATACAAAAATTACCCTTGACAAGAGACATTTATGCAACGAGGTGGGAGGAAAAACCCAAACCAGCACCATCAACAAAGCCCACAACCAATTCAGCCCGTAAATACAGCAGTATTTATATTTCATTACTTTCGACATCATTAAAAATATTTTATATACCAAACAAGCAACAAATTTAGCTCATCTGCTACATGAAAGTAATTTGCAATCAATACCATGCATATGAGTACACATAAATCCTGCCCCATTATGGAGCAAACTTAGCAACCAGCCGCACTAGACATTACAGTATGCCTGACAGCAATAAAACCCCAACAATTCATGCTATAATAAATCGAATCTCAAGCGGTGCCAGCACCGAGCTCAGCATATAAAAGCCAAAACTGAGCAAATAGCCAGCAGCAACAGCAGCCTCAAAGTTAGCTTACTGACATATAACGAGCTAAAGCAAAGATATCACTGCCAATGGAGGAAAGCACAACCAGCATAATGTTAACACTGGATACTCCACCGACTGTTCACAGGCAAGATGATCACTATTACTGAATTAAAGGTGCAATATACAACATTCAGCCTCACTAGTTGTCAGCAGACAATTATGTTCTAGGTAAAGATACAACACTCCCTTTGTGTGTCTGAGAATCTGAGCTTCTCTGTTTATTCTGGCCAATCAGTGATGCATGTTAGTGCATAGTAGTGCCTTTTTGTCTTCCATGTGTCTGTTGTCAACATGGTGGCCTGGTGAGTAAGTTTCTAATATTACAGCTAGAGCTGTGATGGTAAAAAGTTTTTAAAGCAACATATACCTGTGGGATGGTGGTCTGCTTACTTTGCGAGGATGCTGGATTAGCGAGAACACACAAGCACGCAAGAATCCATCCTGCCAGGCTCCAAGTTATCTGTTTTGTGTCCGCACCTGCGAGCCAATCAATGTCCTTGGATGGGTGTGGTTTCAGGTGTGCCGACAACAAGTAGTCTCCTTGGAAGCAACTCGTCTCAAACAAACAATAGCGGCTCCTGAAGAGGTTAGCACAGATATGGAGATAGCATCAACTATATTTGAACTGGAGAGTATTTCCTTGTGGAAAGAAGAATGGCACTGAAAGCTTTTATCAATGGAAAAAATGTTTTCTTCTTCCAGCCACCTTCAGTTAGGGCGAGTTGATCTGATTGGTTAAAGTTAGTCTGTTAGATGTGACAGACAGTTCATCCAATCACTTGCCCGCTGTTTTTTTTTTTGTTTGTTTGTTTGAAAGCCCCAGCCCCTTTCCAAACACTTTCTATGGATGGCTTGCCAGATGGTTCTGTGTAACAAACCATTTGGCGTGTCAGGTTGGTGGTTTACCGCGAGTGCCACGATAATTATGCTTTATTGGACTTTACTGGACTTTAGTGAGGCATACTCTCATAAGCGTAGCGTAGCTCCTGTAAAGAATAGGGCAATGCATAGTGTAAGTGAGTGAAAGTGAGCAGCAGACGAACAGTGACAGTGATGCCCATAGCGGAGCAGTAAACTGTCAATCTGGCAGTAAATGTACAGTGCTGTCATGGTGTGTGTCAAAACTGATGGTGGACCCAAAAATGCAGATTGGGCAAAGGAGAAACAATTCAAAATGTGTTTTAAAAAAGAAACAATAAACCAAAAGCTTACTTGCGAGGCCTGCAGGTCAAACTAGAGTACAAAAATCAAACAAATCCAACAAGGGCAAATAAAGAGCAAGGAAAAAAACAAAAAAACAAAAAGTCCAATAAATGCAGCTAAGATCTGAAACACAGGATGACACCAAAGGATGACGATGAACTGACACAGAAACAGAAACACAAGGACTAAATAGGCAAAGAACTAATCAGGCACAGGTGAAACAAATGCTCACCAAAAAGGGCAGGAAAAGGACAAAACAGGAAGTAAAGTCAAGACATATGAAGGAGGACCAGGACTGCAAAATAAAACAGGAACTAGCTAACAAAGAAACCCAAACCATGACAAGTACAGGTTACTGTGAGTTAGTTCATAGATTCTGCAACTTTTTAAGACCAAAAAAAGAAAAATGAAGGAGTTTAGCCCCAAAGTAAGCTGAGCAGGAAAGGCTAACGTTAAGCTAATGCTAACGCTAGCGTTGTACCTTTACAGCATTGGTCCCAGTCGACCAGTCGCTTCTACCCAGTGTGAATCTGATCATCTGACTCACCAGATGCACACTGGCTACAATTGGCTGTACCATTTTTGTACCACCAGTGGTACAAATGGTTGCTTGGTTTCAGTCGGCATCACGGTATCTACTATCTAATTAGCACCTAGATCCCTAATGGTACAAATCTATACAAGCTAGCAGCTGTTATCTTTTCTTTTGCTGGGATTTAGACATTTCAATGCCATATCGTGGTAATGCAGTAATGCGGTTAGCGCCTCAGCCCTAATTATGGACAGTTTGATCAGAATTTTCTGAACAATGTGTATTCAGATGCTGTTTTTCTTTCTTTCTTTTTTATTTTTAACAACTTCGATTAAAAGAACCATGTATTTGTTTTGGTCTACTGCGACCTCTAGTGGCAGTGAATGTTGCTTACAGCACCTTTAATATTTTTCTGTGCAATATTTTATTCTCAGCTTGATAAATATGACATTAGCCCAAAATTATGTTACATTTATGTTTTTGTGAATTTATATATATTGCATGTAGTTTGCTATTACTCTTACTGACACATAAGAAAATGTTACGCTACTCCATACTGTCCACAAATGTGGATACTGCACATACAAATGCATGTACAGCAGGTGTATTGTGTTGTCCAGATTTTACACAGCACATGTCAAGGTTAGATATGTGGTCTGCACAAATCACAGCCCAGCACTATGTATAGAATATTAATAGCAGAGCAACACATAAATATACGATATATACAGGCAACTAAGATTCCACAGCTGAACATTTGTATCCATGTCACCCATTCATTGCTAAATAATAACCCAGGGCTGCAGCAGAAAAACAAGAACAGTGCTAAGAAACTGAATCAGACAGAAAGTAAGAAAAAAATCTTATATAGTGTTGATGTATTAAAGTTAATTAATTCAATTCCAATTATATATTGTGCGATGTAGTGGCTATTTTAGGGTCATTTTATAAGCCAACCAGCCAAGAGCATTTTCATTCATTTATTTAATAGAACTTTGTTTTTCCATTTCCAGGTTTTATTGTTCTGCATATCTGCAACTACCTTAATTGACAAAGTAATGGGAAAAGGATGTTTTAAAATAAAGCTACTCTATAAATACTACAATTTAACTCAACAATTTAACCTCAGACATGTTTTTTTTTTCTCAGCCACACTGTTACAGTTTAATGTCAGGACCCCATCGGATGCTAAAGGACTAATTGCACAAGTCCATTAGCAAAGAAAGTTTTTTTTTCCTTCTAGTTTTTCATATGTCCTATTCAATCTGATGTAACTGGAACAGTGCTTGTGAAGGTCATCCAGAGCCGCCGTAATCCATATTAACGAGCTACAGTCGTTGCTAATGGAGCTACAGTAATAAATATTGACACTGCTGAATCATTATGATCGAATCACAGGGTCTCGCGGCGGCGGCTGTGTACTTGGTCAAGTTCATTTTTCCTCATCTGTTACTTTTCATCTTCTCCACTTTCACACTCCATTACTGCGTGTCTGTGCCTGGCACACAGGCGATTGCAGATCAATGTGGATACTGCGTGTGCGCCTCCCCACCGCTGTTACTCATCCTTCACACCCCTGCAATCAATCAACCATGGATACATGTTAGCCATCAATAAATATACCATAATAATTCAAAAGTTTAGAAGGCACTTACAGGCAAACAATGTGAAGAACAATGCTTTGTATTGCAGTAGATTAAATTAACACACTACAGCTAATATAAACATCATTTTGGTACAACAATCATCTCAGTAATGATTTCTCGACTAAATGTGCTGTGCTGTTTCCAGGGTTGGGAGGGTTACTTTAAAAATGTATACCAATACAAATAATTACTTATTACCTGTTGAAAAAAACATGTAATCAGTAACCTAATCCATGTATCACAATATTAAAGTAATATAACTTGATTACTTTGGATCACCTCAACACCAAATGGTGAAATTGTTTTGCCTAATATAATGTTTTATGTTAATTGTTTGATGTATTAAATGTTTGTCCAGCTTTTTCTTCCTCTGTTATGCACGATTGCATGTTTAGATAGAGGTAATAATAGACATTTGAACTTCGTTAAGTAGCTGTTCACACTTGACACTCAAACTTAAAGTAAACTGCCATAAGTAGTAGTCCTGACAGGTTAGCTAGCTATAATTGGATTTCTGTGTAGCCAACATTAGCAGTTGATCTGTGTAGCTAACATTAGCAGTTGATCTGTGTAATACTTGGTTGTCGTATAGCTAACATTAGTGATTGGTCTGTGTAGCTAACATTAGCAGCTGGTCTGTGTAGCTAACATTAGTGGTTGGTCTGTATAGCTAATGTTAGCAATTGGTCAGTGTAGCTAATTTTAATGGTTGCTCTGTGCAGCTAATGTTAGCAGTTGTTCGGTGTAACTAACATCAGCAGTTGGTCAGTGTAGCTAATGCTAGTGGTTTATCTATGTCACTAAATGTGTTGTACTACAGGCCCACTACTTACCTAACGTGATGTATTTATAAGGTTGAGAGGGTAAAATTAAAAAGGTATTATGACACAATTAAAAATTTGCAATTACCTTTTAAAAATGCAATGAATAACCAAGTATCAGGATATGAATGTAATGTAACTTGATTACTTTCACTTACTTTTGGATTACCAAATGGTGAAATTGTTTAGCCTAATATGATGTTTTATGCTCATTATTGAGTGTATTAATTGTGCTATGTGTAGTAATAAGTACTAGTAGTAGTCCTGACAGGTTAGCTAGCTATAACTGGATTTCTGTGTAGCTCATGTTAGCGATTAATCTGTGAGCTAACCATAGACTGTATATAGAAGTGGACGGAGCCTTCGTGACGTCACCCATTGGTTTCTGAACACCCGTTTTGAAGCCTCGAGTTTCAGATTTGGCCAGCGCCATTTTGACAGTTTTGAAACCGGATGTGAATATGATTGGTTGAGACGGTGGAGCAGGGCGGGACCATACGCGGGACCATAGACTGTGTGGGCGAGGCATAGGCGAGGTCGGGCGAGGCCATCACTGCACGTCAACTTGGCTCCGTGAAACGGACAACCGAGATCCAAAATTAACAAGTGGGGGAGCGGGGTGGGCTGGTGGGGGGCGAGCATAGACAGTATAGTCTAAGGGAGCGAGTGAATGGCACTACCATAGGGCACTACGCCTGTCAATCATGAAACCACGCCCCTAATTATACAGAACTTTAAGCCTTAATATAAAATCAACGAATGACTTATATGAAAATTCAAGTCTGGTTCAGTGAACATGGTGGGGGATATTAGCGATAGAGACCAAAATCGTTTTTTGACACAGGCTATAAATATGTTTATTTCAGCTGTAAAGTTCGGCATTTTAGAACGGGTGTCAATGGAACCGGGCTTCTTTTTGCAACCAGCTCGCGCGCCCCCTGCTGGATTTCGGTGAGAATACAGCGTTACTGCACTTCCGCATTGGCTTCATTTTTCAGAGCCGGAAGCTCCGTCCACTTCTATATACAGTCTATGGAGCTAACATTAGTGGTTCTTCTGTGTAGCTAACGTTAGCGGCTGATCCGTGTAGTTAATATTAGTGGTTGATTCGTGTAGCTAATGTTAGTGGTTGATCTGTGTAGCTAACGTTAGCAGTTGCTCTGATCTGTAAATGTTTTTTTAAATCAAATCTTGAGTTCTTGGATGATGACAGTATTTTCATAGTTTCAAGCAGAACTGTTCCTGTACTGTGATGTTGTTCCTCTTTTATGATTTAGAGACAAAATAATGTTAAATTTCCAACCAGGGAAGCATTTTTTACTAGAGGCCATGATAATAAATTGACTGTAAGATTTGCTGGTTCAGGTGGTAGCTGAGATTAGAGTGAAACTGAGATACTAAATGTATCTGTAATCTGATTACAACTTTTCTTCTGTAACTGTAATGGAATACAGTTACCTTTTTGTATCCTAATTATGTAATCGTGTTACATGTAATCCGTTACTTCCCAAGACTGCCTATTTCATCAAGGTAAATCAACACATCAGTACAACAGGTTATGGACGTTTTTACATTTAGAGGATTTATACACTAATAAAATAATAAATGGTATGTCTTCAATTAATAGACAAATGCTCTTTTTCAACAGCAGTCTCCATGTGGCTGACCCATATACTGTTGTAACATTTATAGCTCATAACATCAGTGGAGGGACTTCTTTGATTAAGCCTGGGTAATGGACAAGACAGAAATGCATTGTAAAGCACTATCGTGCCGGCTCCTAATTGCCTGATGACTTTAATTAAACTTCAGGCTCTTATTCTTGACTAATCACACAGCCTCACTGTTCCCAACCCTCCTATAAATGGTACTCGCATGTCGTTTTGCAGATGTCAGCATTCCGGTAATAGCAAGTTGGTTCAAAAAAGTGGCTCTTAACACGTCTCATGCACTGTACACAGACAAAGCATGGGTGTAGTCAAGTGAGACAATTTGTCACCAAGCAGTTACCATGAAGTATAAATCAATACGCTCTCAAGCAGCAACGGATTCCATTTCATTTCTCACATTAAGTATCAATTTATTGCACATTACCATCTCTCCATAATATCTCCTTAACATGTGCAGAAGCTATAAAAAGCCTTTTGTTCTGTGCAGCTCCAACGATGTGCTGCCTACGAGGCCAGTGGTTCTCAAGGCCCCCCCTCTACAGACTCATCAGGTTAGTGTTCAGGACCCCTGCAAAAAAATCCATATTGCAGAAAGTCAGGGTGATATTTCCAATGCTCGGTGAGAGCTCGCAGCTCTGTTGGAAACACCAATGCCCTGCGTTTCTCTGTGGGTGGTGCTGCCATCAGACTTTCAGGCGACTCACCTTGAGACACAGCCTCTATTTCCTGTCCAGAGCTGTAATATTTTGTCTGAGGAGCCACCACTGTACAGTAGTTGTTCCATATGATAGCAGTAAAACTGGTTATAATACTGTAGCACATAAGGACCAAAATATTTGCAAATATTTGGGACTCCTGTCTTCTTTATCCCAAATCAAGATAAAACATGATAGATCAACTTAAAATGCATGCAAACCTAAGCTCACTGCCCACTTTATTAGATACACCTTGCAAGTACCAGGTTGGACCCCCTTTTGCCTACAGAACTGCTTTAATTTTTCATGGCCTCAGAAATTTTGGTCCATATTGACATGATAGCATCACGCAGTTGCTTTAGATTTGTCAGCTGCACATCCATGTTGCAGATCTCCTGTTCCACCACATCCCAAAGGTGCCCTATTGCATCGAGATCTGGTGACAGTGGAGGTCACTGGAGTACAGTGAACTCATTGTCATGTTCAAGAAACCAGTTTGAGATGATTTGAGCTTTGTGACATGGCGCGCTATCCTGCTGGAAGTAGCCATCAGAAGATGGGAACACTGTGGTCATAAAGGGTGGCGTTTAAACGATGCTCAGTTGGTACTAAGGGACCAAAGGTGAGCCAAGAAAATATCCCCCACACCATAACACCACCACCAGCAGCCTTAACCGTTGATACAAGGCAGGATGGATCCATGCTTTCATGTTGTTTATGCCAAATTCTGACCCGACCATCTGAATGTTGCAGCAAAAATCGAAACTCATCAGGCCAGGCAACATTCTTCCAATCTTCTATTGTCTAAAATTTATTTGCGACGTTTCGGTACTAGACCTTTGCCTGATGAAGGTCTAGTACCGAAACGTCGCAAATAAATTTTATATTGCAAGTTGGACAGTGTGCGGGAGTCCTTTTGTAACTTTTTGGTCTTCTCTCTCCAACGCACCTGTCTTGTTTTAACAGATGTGCGAAGTGTTTTACTTTATTCTTGCCTGAACACCAGCACTTATACTGTAATTGAGTAATATTTTAGTCATGTAACAGTACTTGTACTTTGCACTTCTACTTGTCCTTTTCCACCACTGGTTTTAACCATTAATGAGGTGGTTGCTATGCTGTATTTAGCACTTTTTGATTGCTTGTCCCTTATGTTGAATGTCAGAGACACTTCCTGGCTCTCATTTGACCCTGATTGCCTCAATGTTTTATTTTATTTTCCACAACCATCTGTTGACCCCCAGAAATTATCTTGTGACCCCACTGGGGATGCCGACCCCCAGGTTAAGAAACACTGTACTTGGCTACTGTTTCACCACAACTAATTATATGAGTGTATACACATGCTCCGTTTTGCTTTAATGATTCAGCTAAAAAAAAGAAGAAAAAAAACCTTGTTCCCTGCAGTAACTGCAAAGACACTCTGAGGAGAAGCTTTTATTTCTGGGGGTCCTGGAGTTAATGCCTTACTTATATATTTTCTAACCTTTAAAATGAAGCCAGCTTTGTCACAATTCTGCACACAAATGCATCTGCACTGCTTGTAACCTTTAGAAAATCGCAGACTATGGGCTGAAATAATTTAAATTATCCATCAAGTATAGTGTGGATATTATAATAAGTGTAGCGCTGGACAAAAACACAAAAGCCACATGAGGTGAATGAGATTATATTGTAATAGCAAGTGGACAATCAACAGTGAATTCAATTGCTTTTTCAATTTCATCTATTTTCACCTAATGTAGGTCTACACGTGGTACTCTCTGGATAGTATAATATACAGAAAATGGGAACAAACTGAAATAAATGGCACTCAGAAGGTATTTTGACGTCCATTTATAATGACACTGAGGAAAATGTGTTTATTTAGCAGATAAATCCATCCAAATACACCAGCCGATGCAAGCTGTGAAAACTGAGATGCGCACTAAATTGAAATCTGTGGGGAAGATCGTCTGCTTACTGCTGAACATCCATACGTTTACATTTAGGGAGAATCTTAAAGGGATAGTTTGGATTATTTGAAGTGGGCTTGTATGAGGTAGTTATCAATAGTCAGTGCATTACTGTTTGGAGAGGAGTACCAGCATGGGAACTAAGCAATGAACTGCTGTGAACAGGGTCAGCAGCAAAACATATTTTTGATATTAAATCAATATCAGTGTAAGTGCACACTATATTCAGAATATTTTCACTGCTTTACCTTGACTTCAGACAGCCTTTTCCAACAGGAAAGGGACAAATATTCTCTCTCCAAAGCAACCAGACTCCTTTGGGAAAACAATCATTTTACGTCACAGAACACAGGAGTTGCATTAAAGGTCTAGATGTCTGCAGAATCTGATTCGTAGGACAGGACATTTTGACACATTTTGCCTTTAACAAATATTGCACCTGGAGTTTGCATGTTCTCCTCGTGTCCGCGTGGGTTCTCTCCGGGTACTCCGGCTTCCTCCCACAGTCCAAAGACATGCAGCAGGTTAATTGGTGACTCTAAATTGCCCGTAGGTGTGAATGTGAGTGTGAGTGGTTGTTTGTCTCTGTGTGTCAGCCCTGCAATGAACTGGCGACTTGTCCAGGGTGTACCCCGCCTCTCGCCCAAAGTCGGCTGGGATAGGCTCCAGCTCCCAGCGACCCTCACGGATAAGCGGTTACAGAAAATGGATGGATGGAAATATTGCACCTCCCATAATTGAAAAACTGCAGAAAGCCATATTGCAATTTTGATAAAATTTCGATTAATTGTGCAGCCCTAATCAAGATGATCAATACTTTACTTGAAAAACTCATGGAAAGCAGCCCTCTGGTGGATTATCGGTGCACTGCAGGCAGCAACCGGCCCGTGAGTGCAAAATCCAACATGGCTGTCTTCGTGTAGTGAGCTGCACATTGTTGGCAAGGAAATCTTTACTAATTTTTGAAAAGCTCTGGTAAGAATTACAGCTAAATTGTAACGAATATTTCAATATGAATATTCATTGTATTTAAACAACCTAGTTACCTAATATTTTGTACCTTATTTCATAGTAAAACCTTGTTGAAAAGGTATCAAATATGATACAACAGGTATATAAGATACTTTATCTGTGAATCCCTCATCATGCAGTCCACATTATGCCTACCACCCTGACAAATACACTGTCAAGTCATTAAAGATTGAAATGTCATTTTAAAATAAATTTAGTTTAGAAATTGACATATTTATATGTTTTTTAATATATGCAACCTGCTCTCATTATAATCACTTAGATGTTGCAAACAATTACTAGTCAGTGAATATTTGCTAATATTTGTCTGTCTTTTTGATTGATTTTCACTGGCTATCATAATCTGTGTGTTATCAAATATGATATAAACAAAATATCATATCATCACTCATGATCATGTCCAGAACCGTTGCTTTTCAGGAAATGAAAAAAACAAACGCTGTGTTATTAAAAGAAGTGAATGCTGCTCAGTCAAAGTTAGTCGCTCTTTTTAATACTTTTCAGTGGTTACGTATTTGTAAAACCCATAGACAGACATAAAGTATTGATTTATGAAAAAAATAAACAAATAAAAAAATTGAATTTTCTAAAAACTATTTGATCTGTCTAGATACACACTGTACACTTACACTGGTATTGATTTTTTTAGGTGGACCTTTTTTAAAAAAAAAAGTTTTGCTGCTGACCCCGTCTACAGCAGTACATTGCTTAGCTTCTATGCTGGTGCTCCTCTCTGCTTCTCTAAACTGGAGGCATGCTGACCTCCATCCACTGCAGGTAATGCACTAATTATTGATTAGTATGTCATGCAACTCCATTTAAATAGTCCAAACTATCCCTTTAAAATTCCTGGAGAGCTGCATTTATAAGATAGAAGTAGATTAACCGACAGGGTTTGCAGGATAATCAAAAATAATATGTACTGTATGATCCATCATAGTTATGAAAAAATGTAATTCAGTTTACAAAAGAGGAATACAGGACAGAGTCAAGCATGATGTTTACAGATCAGTAGATTTTAATTAGTTCAGAAGGCAGTGAACATCATTTTACATTTGTAAATACATCAGCAATTCAACCAGCTCTGCCTTGAAAAGCTCCATTTATGTGAACTTAAGTGCTTTGGCACCATTATTTGGTGGTAAGCTTTGACACCAGTTACTGTATTTAATTCAGAGAGATCAAGCTGAGATAAATGGCTGCATTTTTTTTTTTTTTTTTTTTTTTTCTGAGTTTCAAACCCAGAATGCAGACGCTTCTTCACAAGGCACAGGCTTTATCAGTGAGGACAGGATCCACCTTGGGAGTGTAGATGCTGAACAGAGATTTGGAAGAATAAGGTTCTCCCAGCTGGGAATATACAGTAAAGATCAGTGTGGTGATACAGTAGGGGCAGCTGCAGTTTGGGGCAATGCTGAATCTGAAAGACAAAACGATGACATGACATTTAAAGATCAATATCCGCCAGCTGATTCATCAAAGACAAGAGGCCAACAGAACATTTAGATACGGTGATGAAGTTTCGTTCTTTGACAGCGTGGGAAATTTGTGAATGAAAGCTGACAGCGGGGAGAGCTGGAGAGAAATAGTAGAAACTCGCCAACAGATGAGGGGTGAAATGTGAGAAAAGTTATCTTTCTTTGTTGAATTTTTTTGCACAAGCCACACAACACTCAAATCTGAAATCGTTCCAGTCGCTCCAGAAATACAGAGGGATATCAAAAGAAAACATCAGTGGTCTGTGAGCCTGTGACAGAGATGTTTGAGATAGAGAGCACAGGGCATCGCAGTGCCTTATCTCTGCAGTAAGACGTGGACTCCAGCACTGAAAAATAATTGGAAGATTTATTTTGGTGCAAGACCGACTGCTTTGTCTCCGTGTTTACAGATGGTGCAACACTGTGCACCATAGCAGAAGCTACAGTAGATATCTTAGTTTACCAGCATGAATCACATGTACTGTAGTAGCCTGATGCAGTATTATACTACTGCTGCAGCCTGAAAACCATGATGATACAAATGAATGAATGTGTTCTGTATACATGTACAGTGTCCGTGTATATGCATTTGTGTGACTGTGCGATCTCTTCAATGGATCTGGAGCTTGTCCACAGATAATCTCACATATTTCTGGACCCGTCAGCCTAATTTTTTGGACACATTCATGACTGTATGTTGAAGGACCACTGTGAACCACAACACTTTTTTTTATGCTTCCACACAGGTAACAACCGTGGCCACAGGCATTGTGTTTCGGGGTCATCCCATTCTTGTAAAGTTGAAATCTCAAGAACGTTTTGAGGAAATTTCTTCAAACTTGGCACAAGTGACCACTTGGACCTGAGAACTTAAGTGGTCAAAGGTCATTTTGACCTTGTGTCCATCCCATTCTTGTGAATGCAATACTTCAAGAACGCCTTGGGGGAATTTCTTCAAACTTGGTAGAAATCATCAGATTTTGGTGGTCCCCTCACATCCATCCCACTCTCTATATCTCAGGAATGCTTTGAGGGTATTTCTTCAGTTTTGGTACAAATGTCCACTTGGACTCAAGGATGGACATTTGATGGATATTTTGGTGGTTAAAGCTCAAAGATCAAGGTCGCTTTGACCTAATGTCCACCCAATTCTTGTGAACACGATATTTCAAAGAAAACCTTGGGGGATTTTCTTCATATTTGGCACAAATGACCACTTGGACCCGAGGATGATGATAAGATTGTGGTAGTCAGAGGTCATTGTGACCTCATGTCCATGCAATTCTTGTGAACGCGATATTTCAAGAATGCATCAGGGGAATTTCTTCAAAATTGGCACAAATGACAACATGGACTCAAAGATGACTTCATTAGATTTTGGTGGTCAAAGGTCATGGTGACCTCACATCCATCTCACCCTCGTGAACACAATATTTCAGGAATGCTTGGAGGGACTTTCTTCAATTTTGGTACAAATGACCACTTGCACCCAAAGATGACTTCATTAGATTTTGGTGGTCAAAGGTCACTGTGACTTCATGTCCATCCCACTCTTGTGAACACAGTATCTCAGCAGTGCTTGAAGGGAATTTCAAGAATTTATCATTCTTATAATTATGACAAAATTTCACACACATCTAACAGGATACTAGCAATGCTAGAAAGCAACTACATTCATGTAAGTAGATATGCCATTAAATCACAAATTAAATTCAACTGTAATCCATTATAGTTACTGACCCCAAAAAAGTAATTAAATTACAGCTACTAATGATGATTACACATGATTACATCCAAATACTCTTTTTGGGTCGCCTGGTGGAGATTGGGGCTGGACAATATGGCTTATAAATAATATTATATTATAATATTTCTAGGCTATGCCATGATATATGATATGTATCTCAATATACGCATTTTCTCTAAAATAACATCCAGTAAATTCTCAAATAAGGATCATCTTCAAAATCAAACATCACAATAGTTTTGACCAAATACCTCTATTTATATTGCAACAATATTGAAGGGATGACTGTTGGGGCTTTTACAATGAGATTTTGATAAATAATCATCAGTAATGTGGATATAAGGACTAAGTTGGTAACAGTCTGGTGAGTTCAGAAAACTACATCACTTTGCTATATTGCAGCCTTTAAAACTGGGAAAAGACAACACAATATCATGATATGACGATATCCAAAATCTAAGACAATATCTAGTCATATCACAATATCAGTATAATAGAGATATATATTGCCCAGCCCTGGCTGTTGAGATAAGAATAAACATAATAATAACCTTGTAAACCAGAAAAATAATGCTTTTTAACAGTTCATGTCTTTTCTCAGAAGTCAATTACATCCTAACAGTTAGGAAGGTCCACGCAGCTCTGAAAAGATGACTCCTCTGATCTCGTTTGTTCACTATGAAGAGCCACCTCTTCTTTCAAGCTTGTTTTCAAGGATCAAAGGGAAATTTTGTTGAAAGCACATCGACAGTAACACCATATGAATGTTGTCCAAATGTCCCCTCATTATTTCTGATGCTACTCTTGATTTTCTAAGAACTTTGAAGTGACTCAGGTTCTGTTCAGTCACAAACAAGAATAGCTGTCCTTACCTTTTATATGTTGAGCTCTTCTCATTTCTCTGTTTTGTGCCTCCTCTTCTCTCTCTTCCTTCTTCCAGCCTGTGACCCAGAAATCGATCTCAGCAAACCATCTTGAAGGATGTGTCAATTCTTAAAATGCACCCTGAGGTGAGAGGAGGCTTGCTGAAGGAGCTGCAAGTGAGGGTGCATGGTTCTTTTCTGCCTTTTTTTCACCCGTGACGTATAAAAGACACATGAGCTGGACCCTGAAACCCTAACCTGCTAACCCTAATCCTAAGTCTTTTGTATTGATTGTTGTATTGTTGCAACTGCTATATCAGCCTACATGAGTTGACCCACATGTTAAAGCTTCTTAATCATCTTTGATGTGAAAAGATGAGATTTCCACATAGTCAGAGACAGCAAATGGGTGCATCCTCCTGCTCATAGCTCAGGTATAAAACCCCACTGCGCTGTGGAGCGTTCAGCGTAGATGATGCGCTGCAGTGCGCTCTGTTTCTATCACTCTTCTCTGCTTTCATCACAGTTAGTTTTCTGGTTTGTAGTGATTTTTGAGACTCAGTTTGTAAAGCTTACAGCCTGCCATGCTGTTGCACTGCTCTGTGTACAATTCCGCAGCTAAAACTCATTTCACTGTGCCGCGCATGTCAGGGCTTCCCCCAAGTTGTTCACCCTGGTGATAAGAAAATGCCAAAAATGTCAAAAAATTTTGTTTTTTTTTGTTTTTTTATGGTGGCCGGCCACTGAGTCAGTACTACATTAAGTCATTACTAAAAGCTGACTTGTGATTTGAAAATATGACCAATTAATGTTTTCTAAATACATTTAATTTATTCAACCCACATTTTTCAAGAACAAAATGCAGGATGACTCCTGCACCAACCGGCTCAGTATTTAAGTTGCTCAGTGACTGAAAGATTAAATCTGTGCAATAGTTCAACAAAAACAAAATATATTATATTATATAAATATAAAAAATATCAAATTAAATATATTTCATAAGAATATGATAAAATATTTATTTTAGCCTCAACAAGCCTCAAATCAAGCATGGTTGACTTTTCTAACTGATGCATTCATTAAAAATGTGTCCTTTTAATGCTGACAAAAAACATATTTCAAGTGGCATGAAGCTTCTCTTTAAGAAAACAGCTTGTTTGGCTGTTTTATGTGAGGGACAGTCTATAAAGAGTGATTATGCACTAAGGTGAGTTTGACACATGGACTAATTCCCTACAAATGTGTCATTTAAATGATAAATGATCTGAGAGTAACATGGTTATTTGCCTGAAGGACTGAGTGAAGCATTAATGAGCGTTATATGCCTGAAATATTCAGCACTTGCTTGTTTTGTGGTCAGTTTATTCAGCTGTTGCATTCGTCTCATACCTGTGTTTTTTTCCATCCCAACAACAGACAGAGAGGGACAATAGTAACGGTGCACAATGTCAATCTCCAGTCTGACTGCATCTGAAAAACTGTGTTATTGGTAGAGGATGTGTATGTTGTCCACAATAAAATATGGTTACTCTAAATAAATGCATCTCTGTGTAAAAAGGGAATTTTAAAAAGTTACCTATTAGGGCTGCACGATTTAGTAAAAAAGTCATGTTACGATTATTTTGACTAAAATTCCAACTGTGATTTGCAATATGATCACTGGAAATGATCAGTTCTGCATCACAATTTCCATGTTTGCATTAAACATTAAAAATGTGATGATGTGATATTTATTGAAGTCTGTACAAAACAAACGTGTTTTCTTTCATCTGGGGAACAAGATTTTTAGGTCAGGTCAGTCATGATAATTATGTTTTCTCACACAATTTTCCTTTTTCAAAAAATTACGGCTTGGCTCTGTTTCTGCAATTTGGATGCACTTGGCCATATTGCTATTTTATTGCAATTACTTTTGCACCCTATTCTCTATTGTGTTACTGAATTTTTTAAAAGCTCCTAACAGAATAAATGCATTAATCTCTTATTTTGGTATTTATTTGAGCTGTATGATATGGTAAAAAAGTCATGTTGTGATTACTTTGACCGAAATTGCGATTCGATATGCAATACAGTTAGTGGAAATGATCACTTTTCCCTCACAATTTTCATTTTCAATGACAAAAAAATTAAAATCGTGATGATGCGACATTTGAAAACCCGTTTTACATCTGGAGAACATTTTTAAGGTCAAGTTCTTTGGACACTGGATTAATCGATTGCGATCAATCCAGTGGTTACAGAATTCCAGCGCTTCTAGAGTTAATGCACATTCTCCTTTGAACATTTTCTGTTCTTAAAACATCAGGAAATGTTACACTGCTGCAGAAAACCTGTTTTGTTCTCCAACACTGCTGTACCATTTTTCTTTATATTTAGTGTGAGCTCAGGAAAAAAAAGAGGGAGAATTTATATCAGAACTCTGCGGATTACTCATAAGGTACTGCAGTCATGAAATATAATTAATGAACTGCTGCTGTGTTTCTCTCCTTATAGGGCTTACAGTGGGAAGGTTGAAAGTCAGGTTCGAAATGATGTAAAGTAAAACCTTTCAACTTGGCTCCGCAGAAAGCTCTGTGATTCCTTCAAGCTGTTGGGCCCCCGGAGGCACACAGCAGCACATCAGCACGGAAGGTAAAAAATGAGCGTTTTCCAAAGCTGGGTGATTATTCTGAGCTAGCCAGTCATTACTAGGCAGCCTAAAGAAGACCGAAGTACATTCATTATCTGACATATCACACGTAGGATGTATACCCTACAGCTTGCATTGAACACTCTGGTAGACTGGACACACATTTCAGTGTGTGAAGTCGTCCATCACGCTGAATCTGACAGGTTCACCTTATTGATTTTATGAGGGAGGCTTGCTGGGAGTTATCTACGGGTGCCATCAGAGACCAAAGAATCTCCTACTGCTTAACATTTATAGGATCACTAACTCTCCAAAACTTCCTGTGGTTTTCTTTTTCCCCTGTTCAGACTGTAGTGTACTGTATGAAAAATCAATGAAAGACTTGGGGGAGGATTGTAAAACTTCCAACCATGACTGAATAGTTTGAACTCATGAACTTAACGAGCAGTTTCACCAAGGATAAAATTCTTATTCATGGTGCTCACTGAATTATTGGGACTATTTTAACGTGAAAAAAAATCCAATATTTTTGTACATCCTGAACGGTGATTGACAAAGGTTATCATACTTTTTAAAACAACAATCCCAAGTTCTAGACATAGTTAAATGATTTTATGTTCAGATAAAAATTCTTTTATTTTGTAAATGTATTCACAAAAAGATCCAAATGCACCATTATCACAGTCAGTGAGAGTTGCACAGCCAACATATTTTTTTAGTAATTCATGTTTGTGAGATTCTTACCTCAGGCTGCTTCAGTCCATCTAAATCAAGACTATAAATAAGTGTCGGACCATGACTCTGCTGTCATGCTTCATAACGGTTATATGTGGTCTATTTTCCTTTCGACTTCCAGGGGGAATATGCAGGTGAGAACCTCATTCCAGAGTGCCTTTGAGCTGTATATGCATGCATACGGGGGACACTATATCAGCTCTTCTTTATAGGTTCCTCTCCCATAGCCCACATCGTATGTTCTCTGTACAATATTTTACAATTGCACAATATTATACTATACATTTTTAAAGAACTCCTCCTAAATAATTCATGTTGCTTTAAGATTAAAATCTATATCGGATCATTTCGTTCTTCCTTTGGTAAAGCAGTATTTCAGTCTGCTTTTTTATCATTCATGTTCATTAGAGGTGCTTTTAATCCTGAAGGGAACTGGACACACAACAGGGTTCACCGGACTGCGGACTGAAACGCAGTAAGAAATATGAATCATTTATGCGTTTCAGAGTGGTATTAAAATGACGAAAATCGAATCTGACAACCAAAGGGCTACCTCAAAACGTTTAATGAGCCTATACTGTCAGTGACAGCTGTTGTTGACATGAGTATGCATAGAGACTTTGGGGAGTAAACACACACACACCACACACACACACCACCACAAAGGCCGTTACAGGTAATTATTTGGCAGACGTTTCCTATCTGTTGTCTTACAGACAATGAGCTGTGGCATAGGAGGTCTCACAAGTCCGCTATCAATCAAAACAAAGGGATTGCAGCGGACTTGGATTAAGCTTTGATTTACATGCACCAGCGGTGGATAGACTCCGTGGCTCTATCTGTCTGTTTGTTTACAACATATTAAATAGAGATGCACTCCCAGAGGGCATTTGTTGGGTAAAGTAGTGGTTTGAATTAGCCAGCTATGAATTATTAGGTAAAGTGAACGTAAAGGTCAACTTTATTGCAATATATACAACCCTACAAAATACAATTATGAAGTCAGATTCAGTCTCTGCATTTAACCCATCCCAGAATCAGCAGCTGTGGGGAGCCTCTGCACAGCACCCGGGGACCAACTCCAGTTTTACATCAGCACATTGGTCAAAGTACCAACAGGAGAGTTGACCTTGCAGAAATGTTTTTGATGGTGGGGGAAACCGGTATATATACTGTATATGTGTATGTATTCATATTAGGGCCCGACCGATTTATCGGTCGGCCGATTAAATCGGCCAATTATAGCCCATTTGAGAATAATCGGTAATCGGCCAAAATTCGCAGATTATGGCCGATTATAACTGCAGGGAAAAAGACTGGATTTTCCCAAAGATTCCCCAATATTATTTATCCGACCGGTAGAGGGCGCACCGACTTCATGACACACTCCACTAACCACCTCACAGCAGAGTGACCTGGAGCTGGCAGCAACTGGAACGCACATGCAGAGCCGAGCGGTCTGCATCAAAGGTAAATATAACTAGTTTGTGAAATAAACAATAAGTCAATAAGTTCCCCGTCACGATGTGCCTCGCTGTGGTCTCGGTCATGCCGAGTTATCTGTTTATGTTGCGTGTAAGCACTACCTACGTATGCAAGCTAAAGTGAACCAGAACCAGAAGAAAAAAGGAAAAAAAAAATCAGTAAAATAAAATGGGTTTTGCTCAGGGATTGCCTTAATATTCAAATACAAAACTGATTTTCTGTATCCTCTTCCATCTCACATCAAAAATTACAGCTAGATTACTAATCCTGTGATTTATTTCTCCATTTGATAGATTTAATTAATTGCATCCTTTCATTTTCTCAGCTGTGGCTCCTCTGGTTTCAACCTGTTTTTGTTATTTGCTGGAGTGCTGCTACTATTAAAATTCTAATGTTTATCAGATTGTTGAGAAAGGTCTGGTATTTTACCAGTAGATTGTAGGCCAGAATGAGCGTACTGACAATGTTATCCAGCTTTGTTTATTTCAGCCCAATGTTGCTGCAAGGAGAAGAATTTAATGTGGTGAATGTGGTCTGCTTCTACTTCCCCACATTTCTGCCAGCAACTTATTATTGCCTCCTTAGAGTATTTAGCTGGGATAAAAGGTGTAAAAGCACACTATTACTATTATTATTTTAATACTAATTGTTGCAGTATCACCCCTACTGGAGATACAATGTTTTTCATTTTCTCTAAGGTCTCCCACATATAAGACGTTACTGCAAAAGTGGTTAAAGCGACAGATACTGTGACAAACTTCAAAAATAAAAGAAGTGCAAAATAAAACCAGGCTGAAGGCAGGGGGTGATACATCTAAACCCAAGGTCTAATTGATGGCAAAATTTGGCATGACAATGGTCAGTGGGTTCCCACATGTTTTTTTTTTTTTTTTAAAAAACAGAATGTGAATATCTTGATGCACTGAGGAAAAACAAACTACAAACACAAGTACAACAGACAGAAATATCAAATATTAAGGCCAAGCATGAATGTATTCATTTATGTTAAGGTGATGTTTAAGTTTTGGATGCCAAAATGCATCATCAAAGCCCATCTCTATGTGCAAGAGCATCACCTGCCGTGCTGGAGGGGGCACAGAAACAGCTTCTCTAGGTGCTGTATGTGTCCAGAGGATCCATCATTTCCACGCCTCCAATCCACTGTTTATGGTAGCAGGTGTGCAATGAGTTCTGGTTGCACCACTGTGCATTTTGAGATGGGGCTGCATAAAGTTGCAGGCTACTTCATCAGGGGTATCCAGTGTGACTCACCACCTCCGGAAAACCCTTTACAGATGTGGCCACATTATCCCATACAGTTTTTTGAGCCTGTCCTCCAACAGAAAACGACCAGAGAGGTCGTTTTTGACAGCAGCTTTATACGACCTATACGTACGTTTACCCTAACCCTAACCCCCAAAAATAGAAGCACCATCGGGCTCGGCCTTGCCAGGGCTCATACTCGTGGTCTCCTGTTCCGGGGGCGGGCACCCTCCCTGATGCATCACGCCACTGTTCTATTGACTTTTGCTTTTCTTAATGCAGCCTGTTCTCCAACAGAAAACGACCAAAGACCAAAACGCGACCAGAAACGCTCTACTGGGTCGTATGTCCACTGTACGACCTATCTGGGCGTATGATTTGGAGGATATGTTGAGTTTTTTGGATGCAGTACATTTGTTATTTTCACCTTTCCTAAAAATAGCATTTCAATATTTTTGCACCCTGGGGTTCCTTAACAGTATTGAAGTATCATAAATTGGTTCTGACTGGAAAGCTGAGGCTCTTGTGGGTTTTCTAGGTATATGACAATGAGGGGGGTTCTTCAACCTCCAGAACAGAAGTGCTCACCATCCAACTGATGAAAAATTACAATATCTCCAAATGTTTTACTTTTTAATCAAATAAACGACTAGTAAATTAATCACTAAGTATTTTGATAATCGATTAATTGGTTTGAGTGATTTTTTTAAAAGAAAAAAGTCAAAATTCTCTGATTTCAGCTTTTAAAATGTTTTTGTTGTTGTTGTTTTTTTTATTCTTCTATGACAGTAAAACTTAATATCTTTGGGTTGTGAATAAAACAAGACATTTGAGGTCATCATCTAACTATTTTTGATTACTCAAGAAAATAATCAGCTGATTAATCAACTATGAAAATAATCGTTGCAGCCCTAGTCATGTTAAATTCAAGGGTTTAATGTCTAACTTACTCCATGTACATCATAAAGCCTTGAATATAACACGACTCATTGAAATAGCACCTGTTATCCATCATGTATTTGTTCACAGGTCAGTCTTAACCTGTTCAAAATGGTGGCAACATTGATGACCGATCCAAAGGTCATGAGCATTTATGAGCATTTCTGGCCTACTGTCGGCCATCTTAGTTTTGAGAAATTTGTGTTGCACTTACGGCTGGCCAGTGGGTGGCAGCGTATGGGATGATGCACTAGTGTCTAGGGTTGGACAATATGTTAAAATTTTCCAACCGACCATCGACAGCCCATCCATTGTGATTGGCAATATCTCCTCCCGTTCCAGTCTCAGCTGTGAGACATGCGCAAGCGGCAAACAGCAAATAAACTGCGCACATTTACTATGTCCAATAAAAAAATAAACTCATAAAGTGTCATTAAACTAAATATTCTCATACCTATTTTCCTTTTTAAACAGAGAAATACAGCCGTACACCCTCTGAATTCAAGTTTCTCTCATTTACTGAACCAAAACAAGCTTAATTGACTCTTAAACTCCTGGTAAAACACACTTCATTCAAACTTGACAGAAAAACACATAAAACACACTTGAACCGTCTTTGTTAGTCTGACTACTCTTCCAACAATCACCAGCTCTGGTTTGGTCAAATTAAATCCCTAATTCATCACGTGAAAAGAGTACAAAGAGTCCAAACTCTCCAGGCTGTTTTTTCCTCTCACTCCTCACCCAGCTCAGAGCACTCATAGTCTGGCTGAGTGGGTGTGTCCCGTGCCGCTGGACGAGAGTGTGTTGTGAAGCAGCGCCTGTCACCCTGGAGACTATTAAATTAGCAAAATAAAATGGCAAATACTACCTTAAAAAACAACTGGCAATATATTCATCCAATCGCTCAACCCTACTACAATGTCCACTGTGGTGGCTGATGTGCAACTATAACATCAAACCTCATGTATGTACAAGAAGACAATTTCTAAATAGCTGTCACTGTGGTGATCACTATGCATGATGTGGCTAATATTGTTGTTGCTGCTGTTTCTCCATTTTGGAAGAGGCCAACTGAGAATGAAATGGCAATTAAATCCTCCAGACTTTGAAAATAAGTAAGAGATAATGTACAGTGAGCAGGTCGTCACTGTGAAACAAATCCCCAATGCAAAGCGGAGGGGTCTTGAATCATCCTGCTTCTTACATGGTTACTTACCAAAAATAAAATATTTGGCACACGTTTATGTGACACAAAATATTAATTTTAAAATGATTTTATGTCTTTATTTCACAATAGTGACCTGCTCACTGTATAATTTCCTACTTGTTACATGATTATGTACCAAAAATGTCAATAATTTGACACAAAATATACATTTTTAGTGATTTAAGAATGATTTTATTGTTCATTCAGAGTATATGATCAGAACTGTGTCCATAGCAACGGTCTGTTCTTCATAATAACGGTTTATTGTTTATTGTTATTGTATAGCAACGGTGTGCTATAAAGAAATAACAGACCTTAGAATGCTGTAATTGACCAATCCGAATCAAGCATTCAACAAAGCCAAGTAATTAAACCAGTCATCTGTCACTACGCCTGATGTCATGACAGGGTAAAGGTCCAACTGAACACTGGAATTAAAAATCTGTGCTCATCCACGTGTGAGTTTCCTCTACAGCGCAGTGGCATTTTCATCACATCTATTTTTACACTTTAATTCTTCCTTTTACTGCCACCCTCATAGAAAAACATTGGCTAACTTGACGGTGGTCAGTTTGTGGGCTTGATGTCACTGGCTGCTGTTATAAACAATCAAATGTTTGGCTGCACAGTGCACTGTGGCTTCTTGGCTGGAGAGCCAGAGTGTGTTCTGAAAGTAGTGACAGAGTAATAGTCAGAAAATATAAACAGGACTTGTGACAGTCCCCTAAATTTATAAGCCAGAGCTTTTTAGCAGCATGGTGCTGGGAGATGCCCTGCTGCTCATGCTGTTTGGGAACTGCAGTAAGAGCTTTACAAATATAATAAAAATCAAGCCATAATGCTGTCAGCTGCAGTAATATAAACACTGAAAAAGGACTATCAATGGAAATAAATCGCCACTGACACAGTTTTTGATCAAAAACTGTAAGTGTTTGAGTGTCAAGCATCAGATCTCAGCACTAACATCTTGGAAAGTGATAACAAGCCAGAAGAATTGAGAGCAAAAATAAGACGGCAGGAGGAACTTGATTTATCTAAAATCGAGATGGAAAATATGAGTCTATCTTAACATAAGACGACAGCATCTCAGTTCTGGTGAGAATACACTTGGAAGTTTCAGATGAGATTTAACAACACCTGTTCAACAAACTATATTCCAACAATCAGTAACACAAAAATGCTGGAGGGACTGTGGAGAAAACCACTGCTGATTAGAGTCCTGTTTTGAAACTGTACAGGAAAAATACATCATTAATGTTTAAAAAATGGACTTCAGAATTAATTATAAGTTCATTTTGTTTGGAAAAATGCCTGGGGGATAGTGAGAACTGAAGACAAGTACCTTATTAGAATACTGAGAATAACTGCTTAACGTCATAAACTATAACTTAAATAAAAGAAATGGAGCAGTTAACATATGGAACCAGAGGGAATCTTAAAACACATATGGTGGACCGAATGGTAGAGCTACAGAGGAAGAGAGGGCAAAAAGCCACAACACAAAAAATTAAGATATCACACCCAAGTTTAACAGAAAGTACAGTAATTTCAGACATTCAGGCAGCCAGTAGATTATTCCTGGGATAATATATTATGGGAAGGTTCAACAACCAAATAGAGGGAGCACATCCTCTTATCCTTTATTACTGTACTTTCAACTCACGATCCAATCCAGTAACATATTCAGTTCAAAACACACTATTTCAATCCATAAATACCCACAAACTGCACAAACCAGCCACCAGATGTTCAGTCTCCCAACCATGTTCGGTCAAATTATGTAAACACATATACTCGTGCAACATCCCATTAGAAAGCTGAGATTTTTGTGTTTCAATCAATGACGACCATTTTGAGATATAATTACAACAGCGGATCAATCAGCGCCGCAAACCAGCAAACACACAAGTACAAAACTGAAGCAACTCACCATTTAAGATTCCCTGCAATCCTCTGATCGATCATATTCCATTAAAAACTGTCCTATTTCACTGTCAAAGGTCCAGTTAATCCACAACAGTAACATATTTAGTCCAAAACACACTATTATTATAGATAAATACCCACAAACTGCACAAAGGAGTCGGCAGAGGTCACAATCCTCCATTTACATCAGTCTCTGTATGGAGTTTTCATGCAAATAAAAGTGATATCGTGGTCTCGAGATGGCTGCTGCAGTCTGGCGACACTTCACCTGAGTCAAGAGGAGCTTCCATGTCCTGTCCACAGCCCACAAAAGCTAACAAGAGTCCTCGTTGAAATAAAATGCCTTCGTCTCTTCTCCCCTGAGACGACAGAGCCAGTTGGAACAGACTGTGCAGATGACTGGCGCTTCGTACAGCCAATGAAATCCCAAATATTAACATATGTAGTTATATAGAGATAATATTATGTAATATAAAGCTAGAACTGGGAAATTATGGAAATACAGATAGTTTGCTGTGAATTTCTGATATGAACTGCTTTTTTTTTTATTACACAGACCAATTACTGTACATCACTGGCCCCAGGAGCTGTCGTCTGTAGGCCTACTGTATAATGACTCAATTTAAAATTTGGCTTTTCTGTCTGGTGCATCTTGAACCACAGAAACAGACAGCAGATAAAGGTCAAGTTCTAAAGATTATCATTTGAAAAGGAGGCTCTCAGAAGGAATTTACACCAAGAGGTACACAACAAATTCAGCTTGAGCATTCACTCAACCCTGCCCCTTCTCTATACAGTCCGCAGAACGACTCCTCGCCCTATAGCTCTTGAGTCCATGTATTAATTATTTCATCAATGGGAGGAAAACTGCACTTCCTCTCACCTCAGATCAGAATCCCACAGTGGTTTGCAGGCTGTATACATTTTAAAACTTTTTTGGCCAAGCCTGATATATTCATTGATGCTGGTCCAAGTACACGCTTTTGGAAGGAGAATGTTTTATTCAAATAGATGAGAGTCTCACCTTTATAGTCATGGAGGCTGGCTGACGAGGCCAGCCACTACATCTTTTATATCTCCATTTCATTCTCCATCTTAGGCACATTCTTCCTTTCTATTCATATCATCCAGCTGCTATATGCTCAAGAAGAAGACTGCCCCTCTTCAGAGCCAGTGATGACATTATTATCCCGACCTCCATATTGTGTGCTTTTGTTACAGTCTCACGGTTTGCTTGTTCTGCTTTCCTTTGGTTACAGTCTTGAACACAGAACAGGGTTCACCTCTATTCATTAGGCTAATGTTGCTGCAGGAGGTTACAGATGTTTGAAAAGGTACTTCTATCTTAGCAGCCAACATTATATTTAAATAAAAACCTTGGCTCAAAGTACCAGGGTTCATTCACTGCCATTTTACTACTTAAGGTTGTGTTATGAAATTTAAGTTGTAGTCCATTACAGAGAACACAGGGTTATGAGGACTACTTTAAAATGTATTACAACAAAAGTACCATTTAATTGTTAAAAATGCACTCAGTAGCATTACTTTGTGTGACTTTTGGATTACCTCAATACAAAATATGGTGAACTTGTTGAGTCTAATACATTGGTCTGCAACTTTTACAATCATTGGCTAAAAAAAGAAAGAAAAAATCTGTTTGGAGAAGCAATTATTAAATTATTTCTTTTCCCTTCAGACTTATCTTTCTTTAATTTGGCATCTAGGTCATGGAGACTCAAGAAGACGAGCCACTGTCAAAATCTAAAGGGAAAGGCACCGAGCCATAGACAAAATAGTTTTTGGTACAGGCTACATATTTTTACAGTTAAGGTATGTAAGAATCCATTTACACTGTCAAAAAAATAGTTGAGACAACTCAACATTTCAAGGCAAGGTACTGCAATAGATTTTTGAGTTTTGAGTCCAACTTAAACTTTTGAGTTCTGAAATAAACTTCAAAAAGTTTTGCCAACCTTTCATCTTCAGTTGAGATCATTTACTTTTCTGCTTTAGATAAACTTGAATCTTTGAGTTTTAGAAACTAAAAAAAATCACAAATTGGTCACAATGAGCTGCAAACCTGATTTGTTTTTTAGTGCATAAAAAAATAAATAGTTTTACTTGAAAATATAACAGTTTTGACACTTACTTTAACTTAAATCAATTTACTCAAAAATCTTTTTAAAATACAGTGATTGAGTTTCTAAAATTCTAAGTTTATCTAAAGAAGAAAAGTAAATTATCTCAACAAAAGATCAGTAGTTAGTTTGAGTTGGGCTCAAAACTCAAAAATCTACTGTGGTCCGTGACATTTTGAGTTTTTTCCAAACTTTTTCTTTCTTACAGTGTAACCAGCATCTATATATTGTCTTTATCAACACAAATAATAAAGCAGAAACAACTTATCAAAGATGTTCTCATCAGCAGCTGTCAGCTTGAATCCAGTCCAGCAAAAATCACATAGAATCCACTACAGTAAAAATGTCTAAAATGTCCAATATCAGGAAAAGTCCAACCAAAAGTAAAGTCACTGGAGCGTCTAATAGCATTGTTAGCTAGGCTGCTGCGTGCTGCTCGCTAACATGTCACGCTGAGTGTTCGAGCCTGTGTGGAGCTGACAGCAGCAGAACCTGAGACTTGGGACGGGTTGAGTTGTTGAGAGAGAGAAGAAGTTTTTAAGAGGAGTTTCCTCCTCTTCTGCCGTTTTAGTGCGACAAAGTTCTTCTCTTTTTTAGCCAAAACAGACAGAAAATGGAGCTAGCTGACTCACAGCACCTGCGCTCCATGGAGACTCGGAGGTTGCCATAGTAATGATGATGTCACGTCAACGCTTGATTGTTTCAGAAATTCCATAATACAGACTTTTGATGCAGTTCCTACAGGTTTTCTTCAATTTTTAAAGAACTGTAACCTTGCAGAAAGTGACATTATCAGTTCTAAACACATTTTCATTGGTGATGTTGATATTAGAAATAAAATGTGCAGTAACTGACACATCAGAGGTGGTTTGGACTGCGTTACAGCTCCTGCAGCAAAATTATTTTGGGCTTCTAATGTTAGCATTTTACTGTGGAAAAAAGTTTGTTCTACTCTAAATAGATATTGCATCAATAATAAAGTGAGGTTGCAAGATACCTCACTTTTCTTGAAGTAGCCTTCAAGATTTTACATCAAATTTACCTCGTTAAGGAAGTACTGGAAAGATTTAAACTAAATATTGACTATACAATTCAGATATAGAAAGAATATTTCATTTGTTTTTTCACTGTGATCATTCAAATGCATTTTGAAAAGATATGCAATTTTTTATCAATTTAAAAATGGCTATTAACATACAGATAAATGTATTTGATGTATTGTTGTATTCAGTGTTTAACACACGACCAGTGATATGAACCATATAATTCAGCTTCTGATTATTCTTGGAAAATTCATGAGTTATTACAGATTTGAAAAAAATGAGCTATTTTGATTTTAAAAAATTGATTGGTTCATAAAATCCAAACAGATTCATGAATCTGTTTGAAAACTTTAGCTCAGAAAAGTCTGTAGATGATGCTGACTTATTTTCACGCTGATTGGTCCAACTGTCTGGGAGGAGTTTACAAAAATTAGATTTTAATCAAATTGAGAAAAAGTCATAAAAGTTGACATTAGTTGCCAGACCAATAGAGCAAAGATGCCAATAAGCTGAATAATTAAAATGGTGAAAGAATTTTTAGTTTGCAGCGAGCCATTTTCCAAATGCACATGTATGTCAGTAACAGAAGCAGCGGTCTCCCTCAGGCATCCAAACAAGTTATCAAGTCTCAAATTTCAAATTCAACATTTTACCAGCAACAACATCACTCATCAAATGTCTGGTTGTTGCGTATACGATACATCAGAATCGATTTCCACTGGTCAACTTAAGTCGCTCAGAATTCCAACAGAATTGTGACTGTTTCAGAGCAATCGGCAGCCTGTGTGGCTGCAGGCTATTAAACATGTTGACTGGACTGAGGACGCAATCAAAACTGCTCATGTTTGCAGCGACCCATTAACAATCTGCTGTGGTCTGCCATATTCCTGTGTGCGATTGTTACAGCGCCACCTTGATGTCAGTGTGTGTGATTTTTGTTGTCTGAGTAGTGGGTGGGAACTGCAACCCACCTGCCAATTTTGGTGAATTTCTGAAAGAAAGAAAGAAAGAAAGAAAGAATAATCAGAACAAAAACAATAGGGGTCTGCAGCGAGCAAGTGTAATGTTAATGTATTTTAAAATTGTAATCCAGTTAAATAATCTTCATTTTTATTAAATAAGTAATTGTAATCTCATTATGTCTTTTTTCTGTAATTGCTGGAACGCAGTTACCTTTAAATATGTGTGCACCCAGAAAGTATGTGCTTTATATCTTGTGTTTTCATAGTCTTTAGAATTGAAAGTTCAGACAAGACTTTACATTTCTGAGAGCAATTTTATTAATGCGCCCATATTCTTCAGAGGTTTCACAGAGCGAGGTTCAACTGAACAAGACAAATTCACAGCAGTCGTGCTCCGGTGTAATTCTTTTGAACGAGCATGTGACAAATGTTTGCTTTACAGCAAACGTTTCATGATAAAATGCCCTGTGTTATGCTGATTCTGTAAATGAATGACTTGGTGCTTGCACATCACTATGTGTCTGCGTCAGTGTGTGTTACACTTCTGCTGTTGCTTTTTTTCCCGGTGTTGTGGTTTATGGAGTTATAATGCGGCTGTTTTAATACACACCGTCTGGATGACTTAGTCCCACTGTCTCCTATCAGCCAGCAGAGATAAATCAGGGCTTGTTGGCTGCTCGCTGAAGCACTAACCATGCTGCTTATTCTGATTCTCAATACATTTACCCAGCTTACAAGCTGCAACAGTTATTCTAATTCAAATCCCTCGTCCTATGGATGAAGAGACATACAAGATTTTTAGACATCTTTGTTTGACTGAGTCAGGCCCTGCAGCTGATATGGTAAAAAGGGTTGAGTGTGTGCTGTATTTAACTAAATGTTCCAATGAATAAAGTTAAATTTCGAGAAAAAAATTATACTTTCATGCTCTATGTTCTCAAAAAAAAAAAGAGAGAGAAATAGCTATACAGATTTTAATTTTTGTATTTAAAATACTTATACTTTAAAATACTTATCAGCATGCAAGATACAATCAAAAATACCCTCAACAAAAGTATAAATGCAACACTTTCATTTTTGCTCCTGTTGTTTGTGAGTGTAAGTAAAAGACTTGAGACTTCTGTGCACACAAAACATTTATTTCTCTCAAATCTTGCTCACAGATTTGTTAAAATCTGTGTCAGTGAACACTTCTCCTCCTTTGCCAAGATAATCCATCCACCTGACAGGTGTGGCATATAGAGATGCTGATTAAGCAGCATCATTATTGCACAGGTGTGCTTGGACTGGCCTCAATAAAAGGCAAGTTTGATCTTGAAAAAAAGACATCTATTAGGCACTGAGCTATGGTTATTTCACAGAGGGCTACAGATAACAACTTTTTATCCCAGGAGGGTAAAGTCATGACCAGTGCTGGGAGTAATGTGTTCTTGTAATTGCACAACTTTTGGCAGTAACTAGACATGTAACTAATTACTTTTCTCAAATTAATAACACAATTATAATTTACACAGGCTTGTTCTTGTTACTTTTGTCTTACCTGAAACTGCAGAGGACAGCAGACATAGCAGACAAACACAATCTATTCCCTGACCTATGATCTAATGTCACCTGACCTTATGGTGGTAGTTCAGGTGATGTGAGCTTGTGTAGCAACGCTTGGTTAACACGTTCAGCTTCATGTGAGTCTTCTTCTACCAAATCCTACTATCTAAACCAGTTTTTCCATCCTTTCCTTCAAAGCAGACAAAGTCTTGAGGACCCCCCTTTGATTTCTGGCACCCCCCTAAGGGGTCCTGGACTCTAGGTTGGGAACCAGTGGTCTAAACCATAGGCTCTAAAAGTGTAGCTTACATGCAGAAGCTAGACTAGCTGCCCTCTGTTGGTCAGGAGTATTAATAACACCTTTCATGATAATGGGTACAAAAAAATTGACAGTTGTTGCTAAAATAATATAGATACACTGAAATAATATAGCTACTATACAGTAAACAGCTACACTAATGACTATAACTGCCAAAATGATATAGCTCTGTGTGCATAAATACGAGAATTAAAGCGGGCATTTAAAAGTAATGAAAAAGTTACTTTCTCTAGTAAGTACTTACTCTTATTATGTGGTAATTGGGAAAGTTATTCGATATTTTTTGAGATAAATAGCTAGTTACTGTAATTAATTACTAAATTTCAGTAACATGCCACGTCACCAGCCCTACTCTGCCTCTGACTGTTGCTTTCATTGCTCGGGTTGGTTACTTTTAGGCATGAGGAGTGCTGTGTTTTCATAGAATATCAGGGTAAGCCAATCAAAATCAAAGGTGGAGTAGGGCAGGGCATGACTTTACCATCCTGGAAAAAAAAGGGGGTTGGTATCTGTATCTCATATATCCTATAACCATAGTTCAGTGCTTAATAAATGTCTTCTTTTTTTCAAGAGAAAACTGCACCTAAAACTACCCTCATGTAAGAGTGGGCATTTATTGTGACCAGTCCAAGGAACATCTGTGCAAAAATCCTGCAGCATCTCTGCCACACTTGTCAGGTGTCAGATGGTCAGATGATTTATCTTGGCAAAGGAGAAGAAGTGTTCACTAACATGGATTTGTGAACCAAATTTGAGAGCATTTAACTTTTTGTGCACACAGAAAAAGTTTGAGATTTTTTTTACTGCAACTCATGAACTCATGAGCAAAAACAAGTGTTGGTTTAAATTTTTGAGTGTACTTTTCTGCCTAATTGCACAATATAACAATAATACATCAAAGGGGTTTTGCAGGTGTTATTAATTATTCCCGTCACTGTTACCCTCTGAGATTTCAAGCTTAAATAAACAGCTTGGTCTGCACTCATTTGTTTTGGCCGCACACCCAAAGCTTCTCAGTCCATGCCAAACTTTATTACATTTTTACCTCTCACTGTTTTTTTAAACAGTAAAAAGAAAAAACAGTTATGATGTCCATATAGTTCAAAGAGTAAATTGAGCTGATTGAAGGATAACGTCTGTTAAATTTCTTCTAACTGAGAGATTATCACACCGTGATTGTGTACCTACCTCAAACAACAAGCATTAACTCAGTCTGTAAAAACATCAGGTTAACACTGGTGTGCTTTATGATGTATTTCCACTACAATGCTTTTACAACATCAGTATAAAGTTGCACTCAGATGGAAAATGGCACCTGTGCTGTTGATTTACTGATGCAGGTGAGTAGACAAGGCAGTGCAGAGTGGAGAGTCAGCTGAACCTCACCTCTGCTGATTGTTTCAAGCACATAAATGCCTCCAAGTTGAGACAGTTGCTCTTAACTGCTGATGTAATGATACAGTGAGACAGAAAGCAACGTTCACCATCCAAAACACCTTGAACTGCAGGGAAAACACATTTTTATGGGATCAAGGTGATATTTTCATCTGTACTATCTTCCTAACCAGTTATGCTAACTAACTGACCCTTTGCTAACCCCCGCCTCCAAACAGCAACTGTCCAATTCATAGATTAGCAACCGTAACTAAGGCACCGCAGGCCAGGTTGGTACAGAATCAAAGTGGGCTGGCAACTATGCATCTCACTCTGGCTCGTCTCAGGTCTAAGCCGAGTTAGCTTAGCTCTTATCCCGGCTCTCTTCCTCTTCCAATCGCGGTCTGGCTGGCTGAATGACCCGTCTCAAGGTCCGCTGCACTAATCGAGTCCCTGTGCTTCCTTTCGCCACGTTAATGAGTGTATTTCTGTCATCTATCATTTAGATATACCAGCTGTATTTCACCATCTGACCAGTGTTTGCTGAGATGTGAGCTAGCTTTAGCCTCAGTCTTTTAGAATTAACCTATATCATATATGCAGCTGCTACATAACTTGACATAAACACCTCACAGGGTTCTTGTTTTAAAATGTGTCAGATGGAAACATTAAATTGTCGACACCAGCTTATGAACTTATGAAATTTGCTGTTAGATTTCATTTTAGCCGACAAAATCCACCGTCATCAGCTATAAATGAGAATCAGCTATCGTTTATTCCTCTAAAGAATCACAGACCTCATGTTTCAACAATTACTCCCAATGTCAATGTTAAATCTGCCACCGTTATCACCGTAAACTGCATAAATGCTGTGTGAGAATGGAAAGCTTGGCAGGCGTAGCAGCAGTAACTGAGGAGGGCGGGGCTTAGCAAAGGGTCAATTATGGTTATGTTACCTAAACTGGGGCCATATACATCTAAACAAACAGACAAACAAACAAACAAACAACAAACCCACAGTCACTTTCCACAGTGAAAAACGTAGGGGCTAAGAAGTGGCCTGCTAATACCACAATTAGTCTTTTCCACAGGCAGATGTGTGCTGTACTAAATAAATCTGCAATGGAGAAAAACAAAATAGTCTACCAAAATGGAAAATTCACCCCTAACCAAATACCTATTACTCAAGCAGTATAAAGGGTATGAAAGTATGCAAATGTGTTTATTTTTGAACATAACTCCAGCTGCTGGGCCAGCTTGCAAATCAGGTCTCCATCATAAAAATGCACATTTGTGGTTTAGTTATGAGCCTGTGGGATGGTAGAGCCCGGAGATGGAGGTTTAGGTGCCCTCGATATGGAACAGATTGTGTCACTGTAATTTGTGTTGTTGAAGCTCCCATTGATTTCCATTAATCAGTATTTTACATTTGTATATCAGCTTCATAATGTGGTAACTACTCTCTGTGAACATGCAGCTGAGTCTCGTGGAGCTGGAGCTGCAACAAACAATGATTTAGTATCTTCCCTTAAACTTCAGTAACCTGCAAGAAGGTGTTAAAGCTTCGTCCAGTGAAAATCACATTTTTAACCTTGTTAACAGGTTCATGTGGTGTTTGTCATGTGTTACAAGACATATCAGGAGTTAAATAAGGAGGCAACACGTCTGAGCATTTCTTACTTTTAAACTGCAGTGAGCAAGAACAATTAAAAAAAAAAAAAAACAAGAAAAAAAACCAAACAGATTCAATCACTGACTTTTTTGCTGTGATGTGTGCTGGTGTGGAAGTGACTAATTACAAATACTCAAATTACTGTAATTAAGTAGCTTTTTTGGGTAATTGTACTTAAGTATGCATTACAAGATGTAATCTACTTAGTTACTTTTAAAATCATACTAAGAACAATTTGAATTAATATCCAAACCTTTTATCTGCATTTTAGTAGCCAATCAGGTGATCTGATCACAATGAAAACAATGAGATACAAGTGTTTAGAGTAAGTATGTTAATGATCAATCATTAATCAAGTAATTGCCATTAAGAATTAAACCAATTAAAAATGTATTCATGGATTTTAAATCAATCGTCATGGCAGCTGAATAATAATGGGAGCCATTTGTTGAATAAGGAAAGTTAAACTTTGGACAGAAAAAAATTTGAAAATGAGGAAAAAAACGTGTGTGTGTCTCATAAATTAATGGTTGTTAGCGTTTTTAACTATTGGCGAAGGGAAATGTACAAAACTTTCAACCCTAGTTTGGAGAGGTGACTGTGACATCATGGTTAAAAGTAACCTTCACTTAGAGACTATTTTTACAGAGGAGGACGGAGGGCTGATAGAGAGCATAGACTGTATAAAACATGGACGTAGCACCCGTGACGTCACCCATTGGTTTCGGGGAGCCGGTTTTGTGACCAAATCATGGGCATTTGAGCTGCGCCATCTTGGACTTTAGTGGGAGTGTACTTTCCATATTTGGCGGAGAGGCGGTTACTCTACGGGTCAGCTGGCCGAGAACCCGCCCACTTAGCTCGGAGCAACCGAGCTAGTCTAAGGCTAATCAACTAGGCTAATAAGCTAAGCGGCAGCTACACGCAGCTACATCCACCACACAACAGTCCCCGAGTCCGACCCGACTAGCTCGACCCCGTGCGACCGCGACACACAGCGAGCGCTCGTACCCTATTATTTAACTGTGAAACAATCATATTAATAAAATATATTAAAACGTTAAAAAACATTATTATTGTCATTATTATTAATGATAACAATAAAAATAATGATAATAATAATAATATATTAAAATGTTTAATATTTAATATTTACCGGCTTTCACCGCTGCCTCCATCCACTATCCACTTACAGTTACAGCAGCACACAAACAACAGCAGCCGCTTACTGACGGAGCTGCTCTGTCCATGCAATGTCGGACTTTTTAAACAGAAAAATAAACGCAATAAACGGACTCTGAGAGCACGAAACACACCGCAACAGCGTTCCTACCATTAGCTGCTCCGGTCCTCTTTCTGTATCAGCAGCGACCATAAATCGGCAGTTAAGTTAAGTCATAAGCCAGCGGCAAAATATGATAATACATACTGACTACTGCATACATCCAGGTAAAATAGTGAGAAATTTACTTACCAAAAAAACTGCAACACAGACTCCTTCGACGGTCGGTTAGTACAGTCTACACTACAACAAGCCATATTGTCACAAAACCTATCAGAACATTGGCAAACAAACACGGACACTGCAGCCCCTGTCAACCGCTGGAGGTAGCCGAAGGCCTCTGGATGTAGCCGCCTAGCCCAGCCGATGCTTTAGCAAAGAGCTAACTGCCAGTGCCTGTCTATGGAGCTGTCACTCAACGTAACCACGCCCTAATTTATGCAAGATTTTTAAGCCTAAATAAGACTAAAACGGTTGTGGTACAAAAAAATTCACCCCCTCACAGTGTTCACGGAGGTGGAAACTATCAATAGAGACCAAAAACAAAAAATGTACCAGGCTGTAAATATGTTTTTTTAGGCTGTAAAGTTGGCTATTTTAACATGGGGGTCTATGGAGAATTGCTCACTTCTGGAGCCAGTCCCCAGCGGCAGCTGAGGAACTGCAGCTTTTTGAACGTGGAAGTGATCCTCACTGCTGAAACCTACAACTCCCCCCTTGATAGAGAGCTGAACATTATGATGTCACAGTGAAGCTGACCTATGACCTTCTGGATATAAAGTGTCATCACCTCCTCATTTTATCCCATTAGATATTTGAATGTAATTTTGTCATAATTAGTGTATGAATTATTGGGTTGTGGCCAGAAATGTGAGGTCACCTTGACCTTTGACCTTTGACTACTAAATCTACACAGTTCATCCTCGACTTTAAACAAATTCCCTCAAGGTGTTCTTGAGATATCACGTCCACAAGAATGGGATGACCTGAAATCAGAGGCCTGTGGCCACAGCTGATGCCGCCAAGGAGGCATTTTCTGAATCATGGAGGTCCTTCAGCAAACAGTCTTGAGTGTGCACCACAATCAATTAGTCTGATCGGTCCAGCAGTGTTTGGAATTAGGAACAGACAAGATACAGGTCCTGATTTTACATAAGTGAATATGGAATAATGAATGAACTGAATTTGGAAAAAACTAAATCAGAGGAATCATTTAGCAGATAAAAAAATAAACATAATGGTATTAATCTGTCCTGGCTTGTGGAGTTGAGTTCAGGAACAGAGTTATATCTGTTGCACAAAGTGTACAAAAGGACCATTCAGCTTCTAAAAGGCTTCATGTATTTGACAGTGAAAGCTTTACTTAATCATGTTTTTGAGCACTTTCTGGACACCCAATGGCCACTCACAATGGACACTCAGTACTTTGCCATTTCCTCAATGACTCCCAAGATTGACAACATGAAAGTTGAGTCACGTCCTGCTGTGGACCATTGTGGACGCAGCAGTGACAGGTATTTTTGCACCTAAACACTTAAAAATATGTGTTCAAGTGTTCGCTATGTTTAGAACATGTTCAGCACTTTACTTTGTCGTCAGACGGCCTTTTTACAGCAGGGAACTGAAGCAGCCGTCTCTGTTCGCTTTACAAGCACCAGATTCTGTGGACAGGAACAGACTTTTTAGCTCGCAAAACACAGGAGTTGTCGGAGTTTGTGTTTGTTAGTTAGTCTGTGCTATTGTTTCGCTTTGGTGTGATTTTGTTTGTTTGGGTCCGACCTAATGTTACTTGCTGCGGATCGAGGCAGCAACAGACCAGCAGCTCCAGTGTCCAACTCCGGAGGGGGAAAATGAAATTTTTGAAGTTTGAAGTTTGAAGTTTTGTGGCTGTGAAGAGAGCGCAGATTTCAAACAGGTTAAATCACTTTTTGGGTTAAGGGGGTGATATAACGTTGTTGAGTTGGCTCAGACTCAGACAGCAGCTGCATCAGCAGGAGAACATGTTTGGGCTGAGAAGGAAATTTTTAATTTAACTGAGAATTCAACAGCAACAGAGGTTTAGAAGATTATATAACTATAGATATTCTAATTACACTGCCTGGCCCAAAAAAGTCACCACTTGGATTTAACTAAGCAGATAGGTAAGAGCCTTCCACTGGATAATTACTGCAGTGATTAATATGTTTCAGCTGTCAACAAGTTATTTAACCCCAGAAGACATATATGTCAGAGGACATATCCTGTGGTCGTGGAAAAGACGTGACTCTGTTTCAGAAGAGTCAAATTATTGGCCTGCATCAAGCAAAGAAAACATCTAAGGAGTTTGATGAAACTACTAAAACTGGGTTAAGAACTGTCCAACACATTATTAAAACCTGGAGGGATAGTGGTGAACATTCCTTCTTCAAGGAAGAAATGTGGTCAGAAAAAAATTTTGAACGATGGTGATTAGAGATCACTTAAACATTTGGTGACATCATAAAAAATCAACAGTAGAACTCACGGCTCTGTTTAACAGTGAAAGTAAGAACATTTCCACACACACAATGTGAAGAGAACTTCACTAAACAGCTGTGTAGCCTTAAGAAAACCACTTATCAGTGAGACTGATCAGAAAAAGAGGCTTTAGTTTGCTGGGGAGCATAAAGATTGGACTGCCATGTGGTCTGATGAGTCCAGATTTACCCTGTTCCAGAGTGATGGGGGCATCAGGGTAAGAAGAGAGGCAGATGAAGTGATGCTCCCATCATGCCTAGTGCCTACTGGGGTTGCTTCAGTTGCTCAGGTTGAAGTTCAGCAACGTTATGTGTCCAAAAAATGAAGTCAGCTCACAGCCTGAATATACTGAATGAGCAGGTTTTTCCATCAATGGATTTTTTTTTTTTCCTTGATGGCACGGGCATATTCCAAGATGTCAGGATTCATCAGGCTCAAATAGTGAAAGAGTGGTTCAGGGAACATGAGACATCATTTTCACACATGGATTGTCCACCACAGAGTCCAGACCTGAACCCTACTGAGAATCTTTGGGATGTGCTGGAGACTCTCCCATCATCAGTACAAGATCTTGTTGAAAAATTAATGCAACTCTGGACAGAAATAAATGTTGTGACACTGCATAAGCTTATTGAAACAATGCTATATTCATAAGAAATAATTATATACAAACAATAGTTACTATTACTATGAATAATAGTCATAAATACTTAAATATTCTTTAAACCTCTGTTTCCTCGTGTTGGACGTTAGTGGACAATGAAAACAAGTTGTTTTGGTAAGAGTGCTCTTGGCCACTCGTAAAATCTCCACTAAGAGAGAAGCAAAAATAAGAAAACATTGGTGAATCCCTGAAATGAAAGGGTACTAACAAAAAAATCAAATATAAATCATGGATATAAACAGAAATAAGAGAGAATCTGCTCATAAATGGTTTCTTGCATGAGGCCCATTGTTCCATGTTACAGTATGTTTTACTCTCCACTGTGTTCCCCATGATTAATTACTTCTTGGTCATAAAAGCACGTCTACTGCAACATACTAGATGTCAGCATGAAGCTGCTTTAATTGGAACGCTTTTGACCTGTTGCCCAGCGGTGTGCACTGATGCATTGTAAGATACATAGCATACTGTATATGTTGTGTGTGCTGCACAGTACAGCCTGTGCAAACATCCTACAGGCACATTATATATTTTTAATTGATTAATGAAGCAAAGCACCTCAGTGTGACACAGCAGCACAGATTATAGAACTGTGACTTTGTTGTGAAAGTTAGGAAAAGTGTTTTTTTTTCGCTAAATAAAACCGTTTATTGACTTAATGTATCCAGCTCAAAAAGTGCACAGTACAAAACCTCGTGTGCTAAAATACACTGAATGCACCAGACATGATGGCCTTGTTCCTGCTATTGAGCAGCAGCCCCACAATCTCCTTTGTCTCTTTAAAATCTTTCTCTGCCTGGTTTGTTCCTCTTCATCTCCCGCTTTGAAAGGCAAAATCAATAAGGCATGATGGCTTTGACCTCTTTCATCTCATCAGTGAAGAAGACAAAATGTCCGCATTGTGTATATTCTGTGCAACATCTAACAATAACACAATCCTGAGGATCACGCGATTGTTCCAGATTTTCTGTAGATGGATGAAAATTGACATCTTTTCATACAGTGTGTGTGTGTGTGTGTGTGTGTGTGTGTGTGTGTGTGTGTGTAAGATTGAATTGTTTCAGCAATCAATTTTATACACCACTCTACTTCCCAGTGAATCGGTCTTTGGTATTTTCTTCAGCATACCTTTTTGAAAGGTTGCTATAGAAATTTTGAATATCTGTGCTCGTATTAAAAAAGTAGTGCAGATCAGGACGACAGAGTGCTACAATCATCGAACATCAGGGCAAAAGGCGATATCAGGAAAGTGAGAATTAAGTGGTGGGTAAGGGTAAGAAATCATAAAAAATAATTTCTCCTGTACAGGAGCAAAATGTCCCTGGGATTTCAGTCTGATAACCTCGCTCGCTCACAGTGTTGCTTCCTGTTGTTTTTGACCTTTGCTTAAATAATCGAGGCGGATGAGATGTGCAATTTTGTTTCCTTCACAGAAAAATCTCAATCATTTGTCCTGAAAAATACTGATAATGTTACAAGATAAAATGTTATTTAATAAATCTGACAAGTTTCAATAATGTTGATAATGAATGAATTAGTTAAATCATAATCATAATCAGAATACTTAATCCCCAGGAGGTAACTGAGTGTTTTACAGTTTCTCCTGTTCAAGAATAGAACTATATTATAAGAATGTAGAAATAAAAGGAGAAAGAAGTAAATAAAAATAGAAATAGAAAATAAAAGTAATACATATGTAAAAATAAGAATAAGCAAAAAATATGTGATTTATACAACAATATATAGAAGGAAAAATGAAAATAAGCCAAGAAAATGTCCAACAACAAACAATAATGCAGAAGATGGAGCAATATGTTGGAACTGCACATCAATAAATGAGTACAACAGTCCAGATTGAGAGTTGGAGCCACTGAACTTATATTATATTGGCTGAAATCTATTCAATCGACGATGTTGTTGAAGTTTGTTGTTTTCCTCCACCACCTCCTCCCCAGACTCAGGGAAGCTCTGCAGGCTGCAGGAGCTCCGCAGGAGTGTAACAAGCGTGGGACATCATAAATTGACACTAACAAGCAAGGATGAGTCCTAAACTGCAAGATGATCAGCTGTTTAACTCTGTGAGTTGTCTGCCAATGTAAATTCAAAGCCTGTTATCCTGAAAACAAAAGTTCACTTCTCTGAAAATACACACTCTGGACTTTGACTTAAGTAGCTGCCTGTCTCGCTGCCTGCCAACCTCCATTAGCAAATTGTTCAATTTAACCATTACAAATATCTACTCCTTATAAAGATTATTAATGATTTCTTATGATTCATAAACAGACATTTACTCATTCAGTGAACACTGGGCATTAATTTTAACTCTAATTAATGTGAAACAGGCAAATAAAAACAGTTACTCCTGCCAGAATAGAAGTTTCAAAGGAGAACACTGCAGCTGCAACTTGTTTCCCTACTTTCTGATGACATATCATGGTCATTTTATGATTTATTACAATAAATATATTACAGATTTCTCCTTTAAATGTTTACTTACAAGTTTTTATTTCATTTTTATCCACCAAAATATCTGACCCTGCAATACAATATCTGCTTTTATAGTGACTACAGCATTATTCAGTTTTTTTATGGGGTTATTTTTAGGCATGCAGAGCCTATGGGAAACACTGGGGAAAGATTGTGGTCTGGTTTAATACAAGGAAAAGTCCTCAGAGAATTAAGCCACAAAATGTTTATTATTTTATTATTATTTGTTTTTTATTATTATTATTTAACCAAAACCACAATCTTCCCTCACATTAATTGGTGGGCTTTTGCTGACCAAAACCCAACCAGAGACAGGAGTCTGGATGAAACCCTGGTCTCAGGGGTGGAAGTAACTAATTACAACTACTCTTCTTTCAAGTCTGTAATCTTACTTGCACTGAAGTATGTATTACACTGTGTAATCTTAGTTAGTTTTAAAATCATAATTCAGACCTGAGTACAATTTGAATTAATATCCAATATGCCCCTTCCTCTGCATTTTTGCAGCCAATAAGAGTGTCAGATCGCAAAAGCAAATATGAACCAATGAAAACCTTGACATGCAGGTGAAAAAAACAAAACACTACAGCAGACACAGGTTTGGAGAGCTGAGTGTGACCACTGAGCAACTAGAAGAAGAACTTTGTACTATTACTTCAGTATTTTTTTTTAACCAGTCGTTTTACTTGTAATTTAGGCTTATTTAAGAAATGTAACACTACAATTTGTGCTTGAGTGCAGATTTTCTGAACTCTTTCCACCGCTGATCTCTGTGTGTCCCTGTAAACACACCGTCCTCCCCACCCACGTGCTTGTGACTCCGGTGTGGCAGATAAATGTAGCAGCAATTATGTTTGTCACCACAGCGTAATTGAGAAAACAATTTAGCAAATGTGATCTCAGAGAGACGCGGTGGCCAAATGCTCTGGTCCACTGCCAAAGTCAGGTTCTGATGATTTGGTTGTTCAAATGGAGAATATATATATATATATACATATTTCAAATCTGCTGATGCAGCTGCTGTCTGGCAAATCAGAAGTTAGTATCACCCTGACTTTTCAGCAGGATGGAAGTCCCTTTTTTAAAGGCATACTCTGCAGCAAATTCCTTAAAAAATGTATCGACTCTTAGAAATATAATCCCTCTAAATCATCACTCATGACCCACGAGGAGTGTGTCGTTGTTTCTGTGACTCTGCCTTCCGCCTGTGTTTTTTTTAAATTCTTATATTTTGTGGAGCTCAGGACGCTTCTGGGCTTCAGCCTGTTTGGCAGTGTTGTGTAGCCCTCAGCTAATACAGTGTGCAGGTTTTAATGACTGTTACATCTCATTCTCTGTCTCTTTTCTCTGATCTCCATCTGTGAGAGCTGCACGGAGAGATATACACACATACATGCACACAGGCAGAGCAGACTGAGGATCACTTTGGCTGTATTCACAAAAAAATCCAGTGTTGTGCAGAGTTGTGGGTGTTTTAAACCGCAGTGAAAAAATCAGAAAATAATGTTTCACTTCTCTGATTCACTGCTTTGTTCTTGCTAACACAGCTCCTTCTTTTAATTCACTCTCTATGTCTCTTTACCCCTCTACTGGGAGGAGAGGTCAACTTTGAATTACAAACAATCCTGTTATTCATTAATTTTACTTTACCTTTAACTTCCATTCACTATGTCTATGTAGGTTTTAAGTAAATTTTAAAAAGACATTAAGAAAACATAACATTTGTATTAAAAACACCAAAAAAAACCCAAAAACATTTAAATTAAACGAAAGCAAAAAATGTAGCCACAGACAAGAAGTTGTGTAAACTTCAAACTTCGCTTTAAAACTGTTTAAAATGTATTTTTGCAGTAACATGATCTGCTGCTCTGTTGAGTTCTGTGGCTTTGATTGAATTTGACCGTGTAGAGGAAGTGAGGTGTGGAGGAACAGTGATGCTACGTGTTACCTGCTCTCCCAGTGACATGACGTCTCTGTGGGTCAAGAGACTCACGGCTCTGTACGCTGCTGTCTGACATGTTTTGCATAAATGATTTGCAGTAGTGTTTTCTCATCTTTTCTTATAAAACCCAAACTTATTCCAGTTTGACAGTGTGACATCAGTTCTTTGGCTGTCTGTTTTGAGGAAATGAAGAGCAGCGACAGAGGAAGGAGGGAGGAGCGCTTGTTTTTGTGTGAGCAAGGCAGCAGACGTCCAGCGAGAGCGATGCAGGCGGAGGCAGGGAACACGGAGGAAAGTTACAGCAGCAGTTCCTTGATGCCAAAAATAAAAGATATGCATGTCCTAATGAGATGTATCGATGCGCTAGTGCTGCATTGATTTTTTTTCCGATTCACGTTCAGCTTTTTACCGATACAGGCTGTCTGAATCGATGCACTCGCATCTTACACATTAAAGCCCGATGCATCAGGTGCATGAATCATTACACCCCTAACAAACACAGTCACTGCTGATGGACAATATTTCCTAAATGTCAAAATTTTAATGTGAAGTTGTCAACCACATTATTATCACCATTTTGTTGTTGCTGATTACATTTAACCTGATGCAGATTCAAAAAATGCACTGCAGAATTATTTCCTGTGTGTATCTGTAAATAACTGTATATATACTGCTTTTTTAAATTTTATTTTGCATTTTATTCTGGTCTGCTCTGAATGTTAATTATCCATATGTGTCTGTATCATGGAGGAACTAAAACTCACAGACACTGTGCTACCCTGTGTTGTATAATAACAATAAACGTCCTTTATATGTTGATTCTCATATCTGTACATGTAGCTACTGCCAGCAGATGGTTAGCTTGCTCCGGAATAAATGGGAAGCAGGGGAAAACAGCTAGCTTGTCTCAGTCTGTAGGAAACGTAAGAAAATCTGCCCACCAGCACTTCTTAAACTCACTAATTAGCACGTTATATTCTGTTTGTTTAGCAACTATAATGTAAAAACAAGCACGTTGGGGCTTAACAAGGACTTATCTGCCAGACAATTACCAGTGAACCCTGTGAGGGCCGTGCACGTACTCACAGAACTGGAGTTACATCATGTAACTACTATTTTTCCTCAGGTTTGATGTGCCTTACGGAAAAAGAGTAATTTGTAAAATGGAGCAGAAGAATTTAAGTCTGAGATCAAGGTTATTTCTGATGGAGTGGATATATTTCATTTAGAAGTATGTTTGAACCTCTTAGCACTGAATTTAGGATTTGAAAAGAAATGTTTTTGTTGTATAACCGAGGAAATAGAAAATATGACTTTGAACTGAAGGTTGAATTGATACTTGATAAGTGGATGTGTGGCCTGTCTAAAGATACGGGTGTTTATGGGCTTACGGAAGATTTGGAGACAAGTCTAATGCCGAGAGGAGCATCCACCGAAGAGTAAAGACGTTCCAGTCGACTGGATGGTGAGCCAAGCAGCAGAGCCTGAGAGGATCGTACAGACTGTTAACTTTCTGAAGATGGATTTCCTTCCTCATTTCCTGGTGTGGTTGGACGCACTCTTTTACGCATATTTGGGCTCCAGTGATCGATCTACTGACTTAAAGGAGAAATAAGTATTATATTTACTGCAATAACTCATAAAATTAACACAAAATGTTGTTAGAAATCAAGGAAGCTTGTTAAAACATTTGCTTCACTGACAACAGTGCTACAACCACGTTGTACTTTGAAATTTCCATTCTGGGCCAGAATAAATGTTTTTGTTTGACCATTTCACATTAATTAGAGTTCAAATTGATGCCGAATGTTCACCAAATGACTTAGTGTCTGTTTATGAGTTGTAAGAAATCATTAATAATCTTGTAGAAGGCATGGATGTTTATAACGGTTAAATTGAGCAAAATGTTAATGGAGTTTGGCAGGCAGTGAGAGAGACAGTCACTAAACTCTAGAGTGTTTTCAGGATAACGAGCTGAACTTTACCTTGACAGACAGCTGACAGTTATAAACAGCTGATCAACTTACAGAGGAGGACTCATCCTGCAGAGCTCCTGCAGCCTGCCCGAGCTTCCCTGAGTCTGGGGAAGGAGGGGGCAGGGTTCAACCATAGAGCATATATTAAATAGGATTTCAACCTATTTAATATACAGTTTATGGCTCCAACTTACTATTTGGATCATGACATTCATTTTGCACGCACAAGTGCTTTAGTTTCTTATTTTGGCTGACCATAGTGAGTGTTTTTAAGTGTTTAATTATAGCTGTATACCTGATTATATCTCTTCATTCAAATGTACACTTGTGTTGAAGCCTCCTAACTCAAGTTCCTGTTGTCCTAGTTCCTCTGAAGTTAACATCTTAACAACCACAACCCCACAGAGCAGCGTATACACACTCATCCTGACCAAAAGAATAATACAACAATAATATTCTAGTAATAGAATAAGAATAGAGTCATGGCCTATTAAGTAGCCCACTATTTTAATTGAGGACAAAGAAATATATCTTTTTAAAGAGTTGTGTATACAGACTTTTGTATAAATTGTGATTTTTGGTAACACAAAACACAGTTGTCAAAATCTAATTTTGACAACTTAAGAGCAGAAAAAGTCTCGGAGACCCCGTGTGATTTCTGGCCCTGGGGCCCTGACCCAAGGTTGAGAACAAATGCCCTGAAGCATTTAGTCAGAATATAAGTTTTTTTGACATGTGCAAGCTGGTTTTGCATGATGTGAAGCATCTAAACTGACCAAAATGTAACAACAAGAAGTAGATTTGTCAGTGCATAATTTGGGTTAAAATAGACCATTTACCACGTGTTAGACAGCCCTTTCTGCCAGAAAGGCTAACTTCTCCCATGGGCCTGAGGCATTCAACAATACTCAGATCTTTCAAGGTCTCCAACAAAAAGTTGGATCAGCCACAGACCAGTTTTGTATACCCTGGAAACTCGTTAACTTGTTCTAATGTTGCCCTAACGTGGGGCAGACAAGCACAGAAAGAATATATTTCTTCCAAATTATTGGATTAAGCATTTACAGGGTTATTGGGCACTAATACTTTCTTGATGAAAAGATTATCAGACGTTTACACCACCATCTCAACCCAACTGAAAGTTCCTGATGACCCTGCCAGATCAGATCGGTCTCTTCTGATTGAAGTGGTTACACGAGGCATTTTTATTCTAATTCTAATTATTCCAATTATTAGGGAAATATTAGGGTCCATGTGAACGCAGCTATAAAGTCTGTATTTTAATCCAGGTTATGAAAACATGAAAGATACCCAGCAGATCAAGTGTAAATATTCAAAATTGTGTTTATTCACTTACATTTGAATGAATATAAAATGTTTAAAGAAAACATGTAAAATATTCTTTTCTAGCAGCTGAGCAGATTGTGTCCTGAATATAACAAAGACAGCTATGGCCTTCACCGTCAAAAAGCTAAAGGCAGAGTTTTAACGAGATCAACGCTGAATGCCCCTAGTCCACAATGTGTGTTAGAAAACGCATAAAAGCTACTCCAGAAGCTATTCCTGTGTGACAATACGTCTGCCTGGTCACCTCTGCTCTCTGGTTACATTTAAATAAAGAACTCATGTCAGGTCACAGCGTACCTGTTCTTCACACTGAACTTGGAAAAAGTGGATTCAAATACTGTGCTGCATTCAAAAAAAATATATGATATTTGATTCTCTTATTTCATGTGAATATTTTAAAAGGTTGTATTTGCAGTCATTCTTAAATGCTTTTTATCTCCACCAGGTGTAAACCTGGAGGGGTCAGAGGCATTAGTTTTTGGGGTCGCAAAATCTCAAGAACACTTTGAGGGAATTTCTTCAAACTTGGCATAAATGTTCACATGGACTCAAGATTTAAGGTAGAGCTGCAATGAATCACCAACTATTTGGATAATCAATTAATCAGTTTGAGTCGTTTGTTAATAAAAAAAAAATCAAATTATCAGATTTTAGCTTCTTCATTGTGAATATTTTCTGGTTTCTTTACTCCTTCCTGACAGTAAACAGAATATCTTTGAGTTGTGGACAAAACAAGGCGTCATCCTTGAGTTGAATCAAAATTTTTCACCATGTTCTGACTAAATTCTGATTAATGGAGAAAATGACTGACAGATTAATCAATAATGAAAATAATCATTACAGGGAAGACACAAGAAGTGCAAGAATAAAATAACAGTACATTGCAAAATAAAATTTATGTGATTAAATTGCAGTTACTTATCCATATGTTGGTGATTACAAAGGGGTCACATCCAAATAGTCTTTTTCGGGTTGCCTGGCGGAGCTCTGCTCTCTGTTTAGTGACCTTCTCTAGTCTAAACTGTGAACATGTATATAATGTGTATCTGTTAATTCATTCTGCTTAAACTGTACATGCTTATTTATTTATTTTTGTACCCAGGGTCTCTCTGGAGACTACCAGTTTAAATAAAACATTAAATAAATTCAAAATCTGGTGAATATTCTGCTGCCTTCAGTTTTTATGCTCCTTGTTGGAAGAAGAGTCTCCTGAGGGCCTGAGATGTGATTTTCACTTCTTCTTCATGTTATTGAATATTATATACATATACAGTATATACATGATTTCTGTCTGCTTGTTGCGGCAGAGTGGTTGTGAATGGGACTCTTGTGGGTCTTTACTTCCTTTTTAATTTCTTGTCCCTTTATATAAAATATGCAATGTAATACATATGTGTATATAAAGTAAAATTAGCCTTGAAAAAACAAACAATGTACATTAATAATAGGGCTACAAATTGTGTGTATTATCCTTGACTGATATTAATTAATCAGTTAATTGGTAAAAGAGAAAACACATTTTTTCTTACTTTTCTTGTCATTTCTCTTTTTTTCTCAGTTGAAGTTGAAGTTTTCTTCTTCAACAAATGTCAAATGAGGCACAAATAGGACCATTTCAATTAACTTTTAATTATCAATTAATTACATTTTCAATAAGCAAAATTCTCAGTGGCAATTCTTATTTATTTTTATTTTATGTTTTGCTTTTTATTTGTACACATATAAAATACAGTAATGAAAGAATAATTAAATGAATGAATACATAAATAAATGTGTCAGGAATCCACAGGCTTATACAAGGGACCTCCCCTCCTTTAAAACAAACAAACAAATAAATAAACACAGTAATACTAATCAAAAGTAGCACTAACATAAACACATGTCAAAAAAACAAAACAAAACAGGAAACAGTCAATAAACAAAAGATCCAGTGAAAAGAGAAATACATAAACAATACATTAAAAAACATAATTATGTGTATATTTCAAGAAAAAAATAAGTGATTAATGGATTAATGATTCATCATTACCATCACTAATTTAAATATAGTTGTCAGACAGCTGGTCAGACTAACATCCCTCCTCTGACGGGACAGATAGCCAATCATATTTGAGGATGGGGGGTCACTTGGGGTGGCCAATGAGATTTCAGGGTTAGCCCTAAACCTAATCCCCCCAGAACACCCTGTGGGAGAGGCTCCAACACCTCTGTGACCCTTCAGGGAAAAGTGGTTTTGGATAATGGGCGCTTTTCATTCACTATATTCGTCTCCTCGTCTCCTCCACTCGCTTCCTCTCCTCGCCTCTTCCCTCCCAGCGAGGATATAAGAGAGAGATGCGAGGGAGAGATGTGAGGACGGAGGAGACGAGGTTGTGAAATGAAAAATCCTCAGTTTCTTTTAGTGTCAGTGTGAAGCACCAACAGTTACTGATGAGGAGCTGATAACAGCCGTATCAGCTGTCAGACTGACTGTACGAACGTCCACTTATTTAAGAATAAATTTAACACCTTCATTCATTAACAGCATTCAATTACATCTGTAAACTGTTTAAAATAGCTGATTATTAATAGTATTCTTCCTGATGTTGATTTTAATCATCATTGAGTATTCCTTTTAAATCTTCTAATTTCTATAGGCTGTGGATCAGTGTTATTTGTTCACTCAGGCTATTTATTTACTGGCAATAATACACACACAGCTGTATGAGAATGTGTGTGTGTCGATTTTATTGTAAAATAAAAAACCAACAAAAGACAAACTGCTGCTGTGTGTGATGCTACAACACATTCTCACCATGTAACTGTGTTTTATTTTAATATCTGTAGATCCCTGTACATGACGCTATAAAGTAAACAGGCAGCTGCAGGTATTTTCCCTGATTAGTCCATAAAAAGTTTGTGACTGTGATCAACAGTAAAAATCTCGGAATCATCGCTGTATCAGATGCCTCCTTTTCATCCTGTTTCTACCTGTTTGTGTTTTTATTCAGAACAAGAAGTGATTTGCAGTCTTATGATAACAATAATGCTTATAATCATTATTTTTTCTGAGCTCCTTGTGACACCAAAGAACATAAATATTCACATCAGAATCATTAAAGTGCTGCAGAAACTTCTGTCAGTCACCGGACTTTGATTTTCCAGCGTGGGTCCTGATGATGCAGGATGACGGTCGTCAAAACTGTCCAATCAGCATCGTGCCTCTCGATAAAAGACTTCCACATAGGATACACCGGTGCATCCTCGCTCTGAGCTCCTCCAGGTGCATTTAAGCAATTGGAAGATCCTTCATCGTGGCGGATGGGAAACGACTTCCAGGTCGACTTAGGACAGAGGAGACCAGGAGGCAGAATTCAACATAATGAAAAGCACCCAATGAATGAATGAATGAATGAATGAATGAATGAATGAAGTCTGTACAGGATCATGTGACAAGGAGATACACAGCTGGTTAAGATGCAAAATCTGTCAAGACTGACAAGCTAAATAACTCAACACAGTGTTATCTAAATCTGTATATACCTAATGATGTGGTGTGTGTTGTGTGTGTGTGTGTGTGTGTGTGTGTGTGTGTGTGCTTCATAACTAGTAACTTCATAACATCCTGCACTGGAGCCTGTCATAACTACCTTAACACCACTGGCTGGTTTAAAAGAGGTGTGAAAGAATCCATTACAGCCGGGCTGCGACAACCATCTGTCAGCAGACGCCGGGGAAGACTGCGACTTCACCTCTCCGTAATAATAATAATAATATCTTTGCCCCAGAATTTCACGGCAATTCATTCTCTTACGTAACTCAAGCAACACTTACACACGCGGCTGTGACTGTGGCTCAGAGGTTTTAATGCTGGAAAATTCCTCCTCCAAATCTCTCTGCAGGAAAATCCAGCTGCTATGGTTTAGTGTTAATTGGCTAAGTGATGTGTGATTTATGACCAAATGAGAGATATTTTAGTTCAGTGTTAAATGATGAGTATCAATATACTCAAATCATATATGTACAAGGCCTCTGCTATCACACTGGAGCCAACGGACAAAGGACTCAAAACACAAGACAGATTAAAGTCTTTTAATTAAATGTTCAGTACAGAGAAACATCCAAAAAACAATAGGAAAAGGCTGAGTAAAGTACACAGAAAAAAGGTCAAAACCACTCAGGATGCACAAGGAATTAAGGCTGGAACGTATAACTCAAGAAGCTGATACAAACTGGCAACAGACAAAGAGCAGCACAAAGACTGCATACACACAGGAGGAGGGGTCATGAGGGACAGGTGACACACACGGGCAGGAAGTATCTGAAATGAGAGACAAAGGTGCATATCACAATAAAAAAGGAAATGCTGAGTGATTAATTAATTGACCCTTCCTAAAAACTTTCACAGGGTTCTTGTTTTAAATCATGTCAGATGGAAACATTAAAAAGGGAGACTTCTCAGCTGGCTCAAGTCGAGTTAGCATTAGCATTAGCATACATCAGTCAGCAACACTTATGAAATCTGCTTGTGAGTCATTATTTTAGCTGACAAAATCCACCGTCATCAGCTATAAATGAGAATCAGCTTCTGTTTACTTCTGTAAGGAATCACAGACCTCGTGTTTCAACAATTTCTCCCAGTTTCCATGTTAAACCTGCCACCATTTTCACCGTAAACTGCATGAATACAGTGCTACAATAGGATGTTTGGCAGGTGTAGCAACAGTAACTAAGGAGGGTGGTACTTGATGAAGGGTCAGTTGGGAGATCAGGATAGAATAGTAACATCTACTATTCTCTAAAAGTAATCATGTTTTTAAAAAACACAATTAAAGTCTACTTTTTTTCTTTTCAGTATAGATTCTTCCTCACCTTGTGATTATGAAGAGACGCCCTTCATACTTTGGAAAGTATGAAGTAAGAAGGAGTAATTACCTGGTGTTGACATAAGATTCAATGTCACCGCCTCAATATGAGCTTTTCTGCTTTTTGTATTGAGAGAAAAATGTATTGAAACATGTAATTCCACAAAATTAAATGTATACATTTGAACTTATATATGCATTTCAAGTGCCAAAGACTCACAACCTTGAAGGCACTCTTGCAGAAAGCTTTTCCTCTTGCTTACCTAATCTGTCCTTGGCGAGATTTTGCTTATTACTGTTTTTGAGAATGTCTATGTTCTTTATGTTTGGATGGGTTTTATTGAATATTTGCTATGAAACTGGCAAAAAAGAGTGGTTATTTAATATTAAGTGGATTCCTCCTCCCCTGCTCTGCCATTCCTTACAAAAACAAACAGTTTTGTAGAGGCTTTTTCATGTCTTTTCACAGCCTGTCTGAGTCCCCAGAGCCGCTGGTGCATAAACGGGCAAAAGAAAAGCTGAGAGCTGCGTGCAGACCGAACACTCTCACTCTCTCTCCGTTGCAGAGCTCCACAGTCATTATGCCCCACTCCAGGGAGACTCGTTAAAAACATTCTGGAGATGCAAACTTTCATTCCATTTGCAAGTTATCAGTGCGGTTTGTCACAGCCAAAGTGTTGTGATGTAGCTTTGGTGTTCCCATGAGGCCTCTGTCAAAGTGCCCACCCCTTCCCTTTCATTTTTGCAGCAGCTCCAACTGAATGCAGCTACTGTACCCCCAGAAGTGGCCTGTTAAGCCCTGATGACAATGATTAGAGCAAGGTGCATGAATAAAATAGAGGAAACTCCAGAATAAGCAACGTGACACACAGCAAGTAAGAATGTAGTAACGGCTGCTCTTCAAGACGCCTGAAAACCTTTTTCAGTGCTGGATATGGAGGCCGAGCTGAGCACAAAGCCAGTAAATAACAGCCCTTGAGTCGATCATTCTTTATCAAAGTAGGCCATCCATCCCTTTGCTCCCAGTCGTTTGTACACAGCTATCAGACCTGGGCCACTGAAGAGGGAAAAGGACAAGCCAAGAGAAAGTAATGATGTTTGTGATGAGCCTCAGTGTTGACTCAAGTCTAGCTGCTAAATCCCCGGACTCTCACAGCCAGGCCATTACACACACTCGGTGCGGTCCCCCATAAGCCGGCAGAGGGGCTTTTAGGGAGTGAAGATGCTTTTTATTTGAGGCTGTGGTGACCACCAGATCAGTAAACCCTGTCTGCACAACTTGCACGTTTCACCCTTTCAATTACAACTCCTTTCACCCAATTTCGTAGCGCTCACCTTTGTGATTCCACTGTTTGCTTAGCTGTCTTGTTTGATATTTTAAAAGGAGAGCCGAGCCATTTGCTTGCTGCATCTCCGCCTTTCATCCCTCAGGTTTGAATAGCGTGAGCACGAACTAGTGAAAAGGAGCGTAATAGGCACAGTTGGGTCATTTTTTAAATTATCCATCACTCGCCGTTCAGATTGCTGTTGATTTCTTATTAAAAGAAACATAGTGCGATCTCACACATTACTGTTCCCAGCTGACTGATTTCTGGAACAGAAAAGTAAAATGTAGGGATAAAACAATATATTGAATATTGCAATAAAAATATCTCAATGCCGTACCAGACTGTGATAATATATACCATTTTATGACAGGGCTTTGCAAAATACTTGATTCTGATTGGTCAGTTATGGCATTCTAAGGTCTTTTATTTCTGCATTGCAGACTGTTGCTATGAATGACGGACTGTTGCTATGACACAGACTCTGGAGGAGCAATCAAATCATTTTGGAATTAATAAAATCATTTTTAAATCATCATTTTGTGTCTAATTACTGATTGTTGGGGGTAAGTAAGTGTGTAATAAGTGGGATAATGTAGAGTACATTATCTCACAATAATAACCTAAATGATCCCTTATACATTATATAGATAATTATTCAGTCCCTTCAGGATTTCGTAGGCTTTTTTTTATTACTGCGGTATAAAATGTCAGCGGTATTCATTGCAGCTTTTCTAAAAAAAAAAAAAAAAAGGAAAAAAAAAAGTGATGCATGTTGCAGTGTTTTTAGGCATGTTTTGCAATGAAATTGCAGGAGCAAGTGAAAATTGAAAAGATTTTTTATTTTTTTCATTTTTTGTATAATTCATTAAAAAATCAAATGTAATTTGTACTAGGAAGAATAAAACCACACACTGTTGAGTGAAGCCTCAGGATTAGAAAAAATTCTAACAAAAATGGCAGAATATGAAGAAGTGCACCTGGAAGGGGTCACCTGACACACCAGATGGTTTGTAACACAGAATCCTCTGAGAAGTTGTCCTTAGAAACTGTTTGGAAAAGGGCAGGCACTTGTGTGTCTAGCAGGGACTAACTTCAACCAATTGGATCAGCACTTCCATGGACACACCTAAAGACACGCCCATAGCTGCCAGTAGTCCCTCCTAAGACTCTGATTGGCTGTACCACTTTTGGTGCATAGACTCTGGGGGAACAACAAAATCATTGTTAAATCACTAAAATCATTTTAAAAAATAATATTTTGTGACAAATTATTGTTTTGTTTTTTTTATACATGACGATGTCACAAGCAAGATCAGGTACAGTGAGCAATTTTTTTGTTAGTAACCATGAAATAAGCAGAATAATGTACAGTGAGCAGGTCATTATTGTGAAATTGTAACGGGTGTGTGTAGGACCCAAATGCAGCACTCTGGGAATCAGGAACAGTTGGTAATGACCTTTATTTATTCGGCTGGCACACAGTGACTCGAGCAGGTGAATTAGCACGGTAATCAGTCCAAGCTTCGGGCTAGCTGCCCACACACAGTCTCTGAACCTCTGGCTAGAGAGGGGGAAGGAGCCGAGCCCGGCCGCGGGGCCGAGGGAGGGAACGTGAGCCCTCGGACCCGAACAGTTCTGTCTATGAGCGGCCGGGAAACAGGGGAAGAGGCTTACTGTAGGCGAGGCTGGCGATGCAGGGTGATCCTGGCCGGAGGCGCCGGCTGATGCTGCAGAGACGCCGGGGAAGAGCGAGCAGCGGAGGATGAGCCGAGGCCAAGCGGAGGAGTCGGAGCCTGATGAGCAGTCCGAGGAGGCAGAGGTACCGTCGAGGAGCAGACAGAAGAGGAGCCGAGGCCAGGCGGGAGGGTCGGAACCAGAAGAGCAGACAGAAGCCGAAGACGCCGAGGCGGAGCACGTGGTCGGGGACGGAAGGCAGGTAGGCTCACCGGGAGGCAGACGAGGAGAGTAGGTCGGGGACAGAAGGCAGGTAGGCTCACCGGGAGGCAGACGAGGAGAGTAGGTCGGGGACAGACAGGGTCGGTAGCGGGGGATCAGGCAGGTAATGAGCGCTGGAAAGTCGTGCATACTGCAGAGGAACAATCTGGCAAAGAGAGGAGGGTTAGTGAGGCTTAAATACAGAGGTGATGAGCAATGAGCTACAGCTGTGCGGCCGGTGAAGGGGGTAGGTCTGAGGAGGTGGGCGTGACTGGCCGGAGAGTGAAGCAGAGGGAGGGAGAGAGGAGAAACACTGCAGCCGGTGGAAAAGGGGGGCTGAGAGACAGAGACCATGACAGGACCCCCCCCTCAAGGGACGGCCCTTGACGTCCCCAAAGGCACCCCCCAGGCCGGGTGGGTGGTGGGGGCCTGGAGGAGGGCTAGAATTCGTCCGAGACGTCCATCTCAGCCTCCTCGTTCTCAATGGGGGAGTCACTCCCATCTGGAGATGACCCTTCCTCCTCCTCTTCGTCCCCAGACGCCTCCGATGATGGGGGGGACAGAGTCTCTGCATTGGTACACCCTCCCGGGGAAACTCTGGAGGGTTGGTCAGGATGGCGGCGATGAAAGTCCCGGATGAGCCGTGCATCCAGGATGTGGCGGGCCGGGACCCACGACCTCTCCTCAGGGCCGTATCCCTCCCAGTCAACAAGGTACTGGAGGCCCCTCCCCCGGCGACGGGAGCGCAACAGGCGGTGAACCGAGAAGGCAGGACCCCCGTCGATGATCTGGGGAGGAGGTGGCGGCTGCGATGCAGGCATCAGCGGACTCTCACTCACAGGTTTGACTTTGGAAACATGGAATGTGGGATGAACCCGCATGGAGCGAGGTAACTTGAGCTTGACGGCCGCAGGATTGATGACCTTCTCGATGACGAACGGCCCAACAAACTTGGGGGCCAGCTTTTTGGACTCGACCCTCATGGGGAGGTCCCGGGTAGAGAGCCACACCTTCTGCCCCACCAGGTAAGTGGGGGCCTTGGAGCGATGACGATTGGCGGCTGTGGAGTAACGCTCTGCGGCCCTGAGGAGCGCAGCTCTGGCCTGGGTCCAGGTCCGGCGGCAACGGCGGATGAAGACCTCCACAGAGGGGCAGGAGACTTCCTTCTCCAGGGCCGGAAACAGAGGAGGCTGGAAGCCGTAGGCGCACTGGAAGGGGGACAGCCCTGTGGCAGAACTGGTTAGGGTGTTGTGGGCGTACTCCACCCACAACAGCTGTTTGGACCAGGTCGAGGGGCGCTTGGAGGCCATGCAGCGAAGGGACGTCTCCATCTCCTGGTTCATCCTCTCTGATTGGCCGTTGGATTGAGGATGGTAGCCGGAAGACAAGCTGGTGGTTGCCCCCAAGAGGCCGCAGAACTCCCGCCAGAAGACTGATGTGAATTGGGGGCCACGATCGGAGACCACATCAGAGGGGAGGCCGTGGAGCCGGAACACGTGCTGCAGGACGAGCTCGGCGGTCTCCTTAGCCGACGGGAGCTTAGGTAGGGGCACGAAGTGAGCCATCTTGCTGAACCTATCCACCACCGTCAGGATGGTGGTGTAGCCACCCGATGGTGGCAGACCGGTGACAAAGTCCAGGGAGATATGGGACCAGGGCCGATGTGGCACAGGCAGGGGGTGCAGGTAGCCGGCGGGGGCCTGACGAGGGGACTTCTGCTGACAGCAGATAGGGCAGGCCTTAACGAAGTCCCTGGTATCTTCATCCAAGCTAGCCCACCAGAATCGTCGCTGCAGCACCTCCTTGGTGCGTAGAATGCCAGGGTGACAGGTGAGCCGGGAGCCGTGTGCCCATTGCAGGACTTCAGATCTTAAATCCTGAGGGACAAACAGGCGGTCGTGGGGACAGGCACTGGGACCCGGTTGGTTCGCCAGGGCAGCTTTGACCCGTTCCTCCACTTCCCAGGAGAGAGACGCCACCAGACGGGGAGCGGAGAGGATGGTGTCAGAGCCAGGGGCGGAGTTCTCCTTCTCCCTGAACTGGCGAGAAAGGGCGTCCGGCTTGATGTTACGGGAGCCCGGCCGATAGGAGAGGGAGAAGTCAAACCTGGTGAAGAATAGTGACCACCGGGCTTGGCGGGAGTTCAGTCTCTTGGCGGAGCGGATGTACTCCAAGTTTTTGTGGTCCGTCCAGACCAAAAAGGGCAGCTTAGTGCCCTCTAACCAGTGACGCCATTCCTCCAGAGCCAGCTTCACCGCCAGCAACTCGCGGTTACCAATGTCATAGTTCTTTTCGGCTGGGGATAGGCGCCGGGAGAAGAAGGCGCAGGGGTGCAGTTTCTGGTCCTCCTCAGACCGTTGAGAGAGGACAGCTCCCACCCCTACATCGGAGGCATCCACTTCCACCACGAACTGTCTCTCGGGGTCGGGAACCAGGAGGATCGGAGCCGATGTGAACCGGGCCTTGAGGTTCTGGAATGCCCCCTCAGCCGCCGGGGACCAGCGGAAAGGGACCTTGGAGGAGGTGAGGGAGGTGAGTGGGGCGGCCACGGTGCTGTACCCCCGGATGAACCTCCGGTAGAAGTTGGCGAACCCCAGAAAGCGCTGCAGCTGTTTCCGGGAGTCCGGGGGAGGCCAGGAGGTGACGGCTGACACCTTGGAGGGGTCCATCTCCATGCTGCCTTGACCAATGATGTACCCCAGGAACGAGACAGAGGTGGCGTGGAACTCACATTTTTCGGCCTTCACGAACAGAGAGTTTTCCAGCAGGCGTTGGAGCACGGCCTGAACATGATGCACATGCTCCTCCTGGGACCGGGAGAAGATCAGGATGTCATCCAGGTAAACGAACACAGATTTGTTGAGCATGTCCCTCAGAACGTCATTAATAAGTGCCTGGAAGACAGCCGGGGCATTAGTGAGGCCGAAGGGCATGACCAGGTACTCGTAGTGTCCCGTGGGCGTGTTAAAGGCCGTCTTCCATTCATCCCCCTCCCGGATCCGAACCAGATGATAGGCGTTGCGGAGGTCCAGCTTGGTGAAGATCATGGCCCCCTGAAGCAGCTCGAAGGCCGAGGCGATGAGTGGCAGGGGGTAGCGGTTCTTGACCGTGATGTCGTTTAGGCCCCTGTAGTCAATACAGGGTCTCAGGGACCGGTCCTTCTTCTCCACAAAGAAGAATCCGGCCCCCGCAGGAGAAGAAGAGGGACGGATGATCCCGGCCGCCAGTGAGTCATTAATGTAGAGATCCATGGCCTCCCTCTCAGGTCCGGACAGGGAGTAGAGACGACCCTTGGGGGGCGAGGTGCCGGGCAGGAGGTCAATAGCACAGTCGTAGGGCCGATGAGGAGGCAGGGAGGTAGCTTTGGCCTTGCTGAACACCTCCCTGAAGTCATGGTATTCAGCGGGCACCCCCGTCAGGTCGGGTGCTGAGCAGGAGGTCACTGACGGTTGAGGTGCAGCTGCTTGTTTGAGGCAGACCTGATGGCATGTGGTGCTCCAACCCAGAATGGACCCCGTCGACCAGTCGATGTGGGGGTTGTGACGACGGAGCCAGGGGTAGCCCAGGATCAGCGGGACACGTGGAGACTTCAGGACGTGAAACTGAATGGTCTCGTGGTGATTTCCGGACAGGAGCATGCGAATGGGTGTGGTCTGGTGGGTGACAGTTCCCAGGAGATGGCCGTCCAGAGCGCTGGCCGGAATGGGACGAGGCAGAGGAATCTGGTCGACCCCCAGCTGACGGGCCAGCTCCTCATCAATGAGGCTGACGTCCGCCCCAGAGTCAATGAAGGTGGTGAGGGTGTGGAAACCCCCCGCCAACAGCAGCCGAGCGTGAAACAGGGGTCGTGAGTAAGGGGCAGAGTCAGTGGTTTGGCTCAGCAGGACACCCCCGCTTACGGCTGAGCCCTTCCTTTTGCTGGGCAGCGGGAGATGAAGTGGCCAGCTCGGCCGCAATACAGGCAGAGGTTCCCTTGGCGGCGGCGCTCTCGTTCCTCCAGTGTAAGGCTGGTGCGTCCCACCTGCATGGGTTCGGCCCCCCCGGAAGGAGTCTCAGGGGGCAGGCTGGAGGCGGTTGGGGCCCCCCGCAGGCGGCCCGAGGGCCGGTGATCCGGCCCTGCCTGACGTAACTCCCTCCTCCTCGCCTGGATGCGCCGGTCCAGCCTGGACGTCAGTTCAATGAGGCCGTCAAGAGAGGATGGGAGGTCGAATGAAACCAACTCATCTTTGATGTAAGGTGCTAGTCCATGGAGAAAGGCGTCGCACTGGGCAGCAGAATTCCAATCACTGAGACGGGCCCGGGTGCGAAAGTCTATGGCGTAATCCGCGACGGTCTGAGCCCCCTGTCTCAGGCCCATGAGTCCCCCGGTGGCGTCGGGTCCCAGCGGAACAGGTCCGAACACTTTGCGTAGCTCGGTAGCAAACGCCTGGAAGGAGGAGCAAGCTGGCGTGCCTCTCTCCCACTCCGCCGTTCCCCACAGGCGGGCCCTGCCAGTCAGATGATTGACGGTGAAAGCTACCTTCGCCGCCTCCGAGGCGAAGGTTTGGGGCTGCAGAGCAAACAAAATGGAGCAGTTCGTCAGGAATGGGTTGCAGCCCTCGGGGTCCCCCGAATATCGTTCCGGGGTCCCCACCCGGGGCTCAGGAGCAAAACCCGGCGGCGGAGCTGGAGCCGGGGGGAGAGGGGCCGGAGCGGGCGCTGCAGGCTGGGACAAGGAGGCCGCTAGCTGTTGTACCTGGTTAGCGAGGGAGGTTAGCGCTTGCTCCAGAGCCGACGCTGTCTGCCGAGCCTCCGCTGCGTTGGACGCTAGCTGTGCCTCGTGGTGTTGGAGCATTCCCTCCACTCGCTCCAAACGGGCCTGAGGAGATGACGAGTGCGCTGGGTCCATTCTTGGCCAGATTGTGCTGTAACGGGTGTGTGTAGGACCCAAATGCAGCACTCTGGGAATCAGGAACAGTTGGTAATGACCTTTATTTATTCGGCTGGCACACAGTGACTCGAGCAGGTGAATTAGCACGGTAATCAGTCCAAGCTTCGGGCTAGCTGCCCACACACAGTCTCTGAACCTCTGGCTAGAGAGGGGGAAGGAGCCGAGCCCGGCCGCGGGGCCGAGGGAGGGAACGTGAGCCCTCGGACCCGAACAGTTCTGTCTATGAGCGGCCGGGAAACAGGGGAAGAGGCTTACTGTAGGCGAGGCTGGCGATGCAGGGTGATCCTGGCCGGAGGCGCCGGCTGATGCTGCAGAGACGCCGGGGAAGAGCGAGCAGCGGAGGATGAGCCGAGGCCAAGCGGAGGAGTCGGAGCCTGATGAGCAGTCCGAGGAGGCAGAGGTACCGTCGAGGAGCAGACAGAAGAGGAGCCGAGGCCAGGCGGGAGGGTCGGAACCAGAAGAGCAGACAGAAGCCGAAGACGCCGAGGCGGAGCACGTGGTCGGGGACGGAAGGCAGGTAGGCTCACCGGGAGGCAGACGAGGAGAGTAGGTCGGGGACAGAAGGCAGGTAGGCTCACCGGGAGGCAGACGAGGAGAGTAGGTCGGGGACAGACAGGGTCGGTAGCGGGGGATCAGGCAGGTAATGAGCGCTGGAAAGTCGTGCATACTGCAGAGGAACAATCTGGCAAAGAGAGGAGGGTTAGTGAGGCTTAAATACAGAGGTGATGAGCAATGAGCTACAGCTGTGCGGCCGGTGAAGGGGGTAGGTCTGAGGAGGTGGGCGTGACTGGCCGGAGAGTGAAGCAGAGGGAGGGAGAGAGGAGAAACACTGCAGCCGGTGGAGAAGGGGGCTGAGAGACAGAGACCATGACAGAAATAAATCCCAACAGGATGATGCAGGTCTTAAATCATCCTGAAGGGGTTTATATCACAATAATGACCTGCTCACTGTACATTATCCTGCTTATTACATGGTTTTGTAATAATTTTGTAATTCAGTCCTGCGTCTCCCTGTCAGGGTTTATTTCACTCAGTGTACATCATCCCTTACTTATATCACAATTATTATATATTCACTTTTAAAGTTCGTGTTGATGATCTGGTGAAAAAGTTGCAGTCAGAACTTGGGTTTTGTTTAAACCTGACACCTGATTTCCAACGTTTAGTAGAAAAGGAATGTCTGAATTTGTATTATTCTCTGTACTGGATTATGGTGATGTAACATGTAGACATGCTGCTGTTTCCACCCTGAAGCCCCTGAATGCTTTATTTCACTCTGCTCTCAGATTTATTACAGGTGATACCTGCAGTGCCCATCATTTTCTATGTGATATATTTATGAAGCGCTCCTAAACAAAATCATCAATTTACATTTTTCAATATTAGACCCCAAGATAGGAGTCTATCAAACCCACTCGCAGGACTGAAGTACACTTCATGTTCCTCCGGTCAAGTCCAAACTCTAGTTAGAAAGCTTAAAGTGAAGACTGTTTTTTAGTTTAGAAATAAATCTTGTTTTACTTTCAGTGCTAAGAGAAAACTTGTACTCTGTGATTGATTACGGTGACATATTGTATTTGGATACAGCCTCCTTTATGTTTCATGACAAATGCAAAGTCCCTCCCTCACCATGATAGCGTGATGCACCATGGGCTTGGAACAATCTCTAAAAGATCTTAAATTAGAGACACTTGTATCCACTGATAAATTTAAGGGCATCATAAAGAATGTGGATGCATGTTTGAATAGCTGTTTTTGTTTCATTGTGTTTCATTTTAATATGTTGTGATTGGCTGCTACCTTGGCCCGGTCTCTTGGCTCAGATCTGAATCTCATCCTGGTTAAATATAGACGAATCCAGCGACCACTTTGTGTGATCCACCATCTTGCAGCGCTGCCATTGCTGCAGTGGCACGTCGTGTCAGTTACTCTCAGTGTCTGCTGGTTGGGTCTAGAAGGGAACCCCAAATTTGTGAGACTCTTGTGAGACTTGTCATGGTTTCTGTGAAAATGTTCACTCTCGCGAGATCTTGTGGATCTTCACTTCCTCTCTAGACACACTGTCTGCTTTTACTTGCTAGTAGTGACAGCATGGATAATTGGATTGACGACCTCACGAACTGATGAAGATTCCTTTTAGGACTATCTATGGCGATATATGTTCTTCAAGTGTTACACAGTAGTTAGATGTTGGTTGTGACAATAACCAGAGATGGATAATGGAGAAGAGGAAAAAGGGACCGTCTGAATTCACTTTTTTCATTCCAGATTTTCATAAAACAAGTTCCTTCCTGTTCATATTTTTGATCCTCTCTGACACATGGTGGTCCTCTGTGCACTCAGTGAATCTCTGAAGAGTCTCTGCTCTCAAACAGCAGCTCTCCTCATCAAGTTAAGTTGAAGTTTGACTCGACTGTTGGAGCAGTCGAACTGCACAGCTTCTTCCAGATTTCCTAGACATTGTTGTCCAAAGTAACATTACACAAAGTGTAATGTAAGTGTAAAAGAAGAAAGTTGTAAATGTTGGCTTGCATTCATTCATGCTCATACTATAGGGAGACGCCGCTGCAGCAATGGCGGCTTGTTAACTTCCTGTACTTTGCCAGATTAGTCTGTAGGTAAAATAAAATAAATAAAATAAAAGGACTGCTTTTAGGTTTTGTGTTCCAGATTCACGAGTTAACCTGCAGCACACTTTAAATATTGATTCCCTGATGACATTGGGGACTCTTTTTTTTTTTTTTTTTTTGGCATGTAATTGGTTTAATTAGGATTTTTTTTGTTTGTTTATATTGCATTTCTGCTTTTGTTGCCTGGTGTGATCATCATTGAAAATGAGGCTCTGCCCTCAGTGTATTCCCGAGAAGTAAATAAAAGTGGAATGAGTCAATTATTACTTTAATCTTAAAAGGTTTTCTACAAATTAAACCATTATAAATTATGCCCAAGACAAATAAGAAAGAGAGATTAAGGTTTAGAGAGAACAAGCCCGAAAACTGCAGTTCTTTCAGACAGTCATGGTCTAAAAGGTTCACACCTATTGTTGTCATCTTTAATTAAACTGCCTCTGAAACGGGAGTATTACACATGATGAATAACCTTGAGAAAAATAGTTCCAGGCCACAACATTTGAAAAAAAAAAAAAAAAGCAGCTAGTGCTGCCTGCCTGCAGGAGACAAAGCTGGTGAGGACGGCAGAGTTACCTCCAGGGACAGAGACCAGCCTCAGCTGAGTGGGGACAGCTGACAGACAACAGCGGCTGTCAGCCTATAACCCAAAAACTCTTCAGCCCTCTTGGTTTTAAGAGCTTAGTGGTTATTTCCTGTCACAGAGGTGCTCAGTTGTCCATAATATGACTGCATTGAGGTTGGGAGGCTGCACTGCTTTAGGATGTTTGGCAAGAGTTGATCCGAGGACAAACTGGCAGCATTTAGTGAGTCAACATGTTGATCCTCATTTCCATATTTCACCTGGGTGCTAAGCCCAGCATTAGAGTGGTCCTTCCACACATACAAAAGCAGCAGAGCAGAAAAAAACAAAAACAAAACTGGCCTGCGACACAATGCTGCTAGAAATGCAAAGCAAACACATATCACTTACAATTTGCCCCCAAACAACAACAGTGCAACCTCTGTGCTCAGCAAATCATGTCACATTCAGTAGTTTTTGTGTTAAAAACCTCAAATTATCTCAAGTCTCCTCTCATCGTCTGTCTCCTTCTGTTTTCTGACATATTCAGATGAGCTCTGCATTGCAGTCTGAGTCATGTTTACTGACCAAAGCCGCAGTGTGAAATCCAGAATAATTGCTCTCCTCAACTCCCCTGGCATTCCCTGGCACATTGTGCTGGTCTGTTCACTTCAAGCAGGAAGTCTGACTGAGACAGAATTTTTCCAAAAATAAATGAAGTCGACGTTCTGTCCCTCTTCACAGTTTTTCCTGTGTCACTGGAAAAGAAAAAAATGATTACAAAAATAAAAATCTACATAACCTTTTTGTTGTGAATGCTGCAGGATGATGAGATGAAACCGTGTCGAAAAAGAGGGAAAAGATGGCTCAGACCTCCCTGTCACTGAGAAACAAGGCTTAAAGGGACAGTTCATCTCAAAATTTAAAAAATACATATTTTTCTCCTGGCCTGTAGATATTTTTGGTGTATGCTGCAGAGTTTTGGAGATATCAGCTGCAGAAATGTTTGCTTTCTCTCAAATATAAAGGTGCTTGTGGTGCTCAAAGTGCCAAAAAATAAACTGTTATAATATTATTGTTATTTAAAATACGTTTATACTGATTCATTGTTTGCCTTGTTTTATGTATTATGTAGGGTTCAATTTATTCTTTCTGTTTGGGAATGTACTTTTTATGTATATATTTTTTTAGAATGCAGTTTAAGCTTTATTTTTTAAGCATATACCCATTCAATGCAAGAATTTTGTGGTGCATTTACAATTGTTATCATGCAGAGAGATTGATTTTTTGTAGTGCAGTTTAAGAGCTAATTGGTATTTTTTGCCTTTTTGTGCACATGGTTGCAGACTAACAAGCGCTCCCTTTTCAGGATGGCTTCTCCTTGACACAAACTGTTTCCCAGATGAAGGTCTAGTACCAAACCGTTGCAAATAAATGTGATATTGCAAGTTAGACAGTGAGCGGGAATCCTTTGTGACTTTTTGGTCCACTCGTCTCATCAAATAGATGTGCGAGGTGTTCTTTTGTTCTAACCCATGTCATTGAGAGAAAAAAATGATACAGAAATAAAAATCCACTTAACCTTTTGTTGTGAATGCTGCAGGATGATGAGAAGGAACTGAGTAGGAAAAGTCACTGAGGGAATGCAGACAGCTCAGACCTACCTGTCACTGAGAGACAAGGTTTAAAGAGAGTTATTGGATGTAGAGATGTCTGCCTTCTTTCCAACATAATGGGACAAGATGTGTCAAAATGTGTAAAACAAGACAAGATGCTGGACCCAAAGATGCAGATGGTGCTAAACAGAAACAGTTCAAAATGTGTTTTAATAAAGAAACGATATACCAAAAGCTCTAGGTCAAACTAGAGTACAAAAACACACAAATCCAACAAGGACAAATAGGTCGAAAAAAAAAAACTTAAGTCCAACAAATGCAACAAAGGTGCAAAACACAAGAATCACACCAAAGGACGATGACGCACTCACACAGAGAAACACAAGGACTAAATAGACAAAAAACTAATCAGACATAGGTGAAACATGCAACATCAAAAAAGGTGGGAAAAGGACAAAGTAAGGAAGTAAAGTCAAGACACATGAGGGAGGACCAGGACCACAAAATAAAACAGGAAATGACGAGATAAACTTCAGGACCGTGACAAGATAGCACTTGGTCTGTGGTGGTCAAAGCGCCAAAAACAAACAAAAAAAAAAGTTTGAAAAATTCATACCCTGCATCTCTTTACATAAATCATGACTAAGGTTACTGCAGCACTGACTCTACATGGCTCTGGCAGCAGGTAGCCTTCTGCTAGCTCACAGCTAACACAAACATGGTCAGAATGGTGAGTTTAATGGTCCAAAGTGCGGCCGTATTTCACATGTCCGACAAATGCATGAAAAAGGCTGCATGTGAAGGGAGAAACATCTGGGGACACACCGAGATGCACCAGGCTCGACTGCTTGTGTGAACGCTGAGGAGATGGTTCTGGCTATGCTGCCTGTGTGACATGTCAAGCACATCAGCCGGCAGTGTGTGCATCCTTGGCCCCGGAGATGAGGAGCAGAGTTATATAATGCAACATTGAAACATGTCATAATGACTCGCCATTTCTATCTGTAAGTTGGTGTCTGCAAAAGAACTGCTTAAGCTTGAAGCTGATGTATTTCTTAGTTATTATATTATCACTGTTATTTAGTGTTCAGTTATTGCAGCTGGGTTAGGTTTTATTAATTATGTGAATGTGATATGTCTATTTACGTATATTTTAAAATGTTATCAGTCAATATATTGCTCAATTTCAAGTTCAAATTTACTTAAGCAATCAAAGAGCTGTTCTTTTATGTTGTCAGTTGTCATTTTGCACTTTTTTTTTTTCTCGAAAGTACTGGTTTGGGCACCATTTAGGCACCAATATCAGTACTGGATGAAACCAGAACAATATTCAGCACTAATCATCATCTGGTTATGCAAGATAATCCACAGACTTTGTTGTGAACAGTTTCATGTAGGAACTACTTTGTTTCTGCTGAAGAATCTACTGAAACTAGTTCCTTCATGAAACTGCTCACAGCAAAGTCTGTGGATTATTTTGAGTAACCAGGTCATGATTTCTGGAAAGAAGCATTGCTGTTGAGTTTGTCAGATTTATTTTTTGTTGCTTTAAGCCGAGTGCCATCTAGTCCCATTATATTAGAGAGAAGCCAGACATCTCTACAGATGACATCTGCAAAACTCTGCAACTCGGAGCAAAAAAATCTAGGTGGATAAACAGCATACAGACCAGGGGAAAATATGTGTTTCTGATTTTGGGGTGAACTGTCCCTTTAAGTCAGTCTGGTACAGTATGTTCTGCACCTTGACATGCCTTGAGATACACCTGTGAAAAAAAATAAGCAAGCCTTTGGATACCTGTGTATCCAGCAGCATGTGTAATTGGTTAAAAACAGCAAATGAGCCAAACAAACAGATGTGTCGGGGCACAGTGTGCTCGGCTCATTATACCAGAGCCTCCTTCAGCACGGGGCTTCGCTCGGCGCCTGTACAAAATGACATGCGGGGAGGAGCTCTCTGTGTGCGGTGTGTGAAGTGAGGCAGCGCTGGTAACAAGCAGATAACAGTCCCACCAAGATGGTGCTGCTCAATGCTTTTGCACAGGCAGGAGGGGGTGGGCCTGGGCAGCATCATTGCCATTCAGAGCTGCACACACGCAAAATGTGCACGTTCTCTCGCACACAAAACACAAATCTCAGGGCGGCCGTGTTCCCTCCTGCCGGCATGTCACTCTCCCCAAATTGTTTCATGTTCTTTAGAGCGACTAAATAAAACCAAAAGGCAAACAAATCCTCCCGGGACAGAGAGGCAGAGAAAATACTCGTCGGATACTTTGTAGTTGTGCCTGTGTCTAATACTTTCTAGTCTTCAAAATGGCATTTTCTATCTGAGCATGACTCTTAAACTGTGGAGGGCTTCAATAACAGGAGGAGGAGGAGGCATCTCTTAAGGACTTACTGCCATCTGTTGGTACGGAGAGAAACTGATCATCAATCGATAAGGTTCTTTGTGTTCTGCTCTGCTGTGCAGTATATCAGCCATTCATGAGAACCGGCACAGATCATGTCCAACCAAAGAACCAGTAAAAATGATCAATACCAACACTCTGATTCCTTTTTCTTTAAGGCTTTAAATATATGAACTGTATGTCATTTATGAAATGTTCTGGTTTGCTCTAATATTTAAATTTCTAAACTCTGTGCCAGAAAACAGTCTTAGACATGAGAATTCAGCAACTTAAAATGTGTTAAAAGACTTCAAAATCTAAAACTACCTACTGATAACATAAGTATATGTTTAATCGATTTGATTGATTGATTGATTGATTGATTTTAATGAAAATCTTGGCCCTTTAAAGTTGTGTCTCAGATTTCCATCAACTTTGTCAGATTTTTTACAAAAACATGATTTAATCAAGTATAAAAAGGGTTAGCTATATCCTAAGCTCCCGTCTCACTTCCTGGTTCAAAAAAGGCGGGAATATTGTTCAAACACTGTAAAATTCATGAAATAATGTCTCTAAGAAAAAAAAATGTTTGTTATAGATTTAAATATATGAAATATATGTAATTTATGAAATATATTCTGTGCCAGAAAACACTTTTGTCCCAGACAAGAATTCAACAATTTAAAAATGTATTAAAAGACTTAAAATCTCAAACTAACAGTACATACTCATAAAGGTGTCAAAACATGCGATAATAATTGGGGCCATTGTGTCCACAGTGAAACGTCACAATGGATGACGCTGTTGTTGAAAAAAATTCTAGAAGATTTATAAATAATTTTTATGTTTGCGCCTAAATCTAAATTAAAAAATGCTTTTACTGAGCCGTAAATCCTGTGATTAAATGAGCTGTTTGTCCTTTAGTAAATCAGGTGTTCGGCTCTATAATAATAATTAGAATAATAAACCCATCCTTCATTTTTGTTCTCTCTGGCTGACGCTCCTTATTCATCAGTTTTAAGGTGCTACATTTTTTTTTTTTTGATAAATTACACTTACTGGCTTTTTACTCATAAACGTTTTATTGCACTTTCACTAACAAGATTTTACTCAGCAAAAGGAAAATGTACCTGCATCTGGCTCTTGATTTTGGACCCTGTCTGTCTGTGGTAGGTGGGGGACAGATTTCAGAGGACGATCGAGATGGATGATGCCATCATCCATCAGCCTAACGTTATAGTCATTTTTGTTTTAAAATCGATTTTATATGAAAATGTTGGAAAAGTTGTGTTTCAGACTGCATCAGATTTTTAAAAAACATGATTTAATCAGGAATAAATAAGTTTAGCCCCCTGTCTCACTTCCTGGTTTAAAAAAGGCAGGAACACCGCTCAAACTTTCTATTTTTTGACAAATTCATTAAATAACATTGCTATCAGATGTGTCTCAACCATAACATGTCAACTCAGTAGCCCTTCTAATTCAAAGTTTATAAGAATTACAATTAAAAAATGAGTTATTTTGATTATCATTAAGAGAACTCTGACCAACTTTCGCCAGGCTCACTGTAACTATGCAGTGAAATGAAAAAGTTTAACATTTTGTCAACTTTGTAAGACATGAACTTCATCAGATTTTCACAAAAACATGACAATCAGGCATGAAAAGGGTGAGCTATACCCTAAGGACCCCTGACATTGGCCTGTTCCAAAGTTTAATAGTCAAGAGTTTGATCTTTTAAAATATATTTTCCAGCATAATTGAGGAGTAAAAAATCCCTCATAGTACAATTTTGTCCCATTTCTCAAGAATGAGCCCCACTCCTTTGTCCTATGCATGCTGGCTTGGACTACATTACCCATTCTATGCAGCAAGGTCATTGTAAAGAGACACTTGAGAAAATCTGGCCAGTCATTCAAATCAGTCTTTGGGCTCCATACTTATATTGTTCTTCTCACTACAACCACTCCAGTGCTCTTACAGCCTGGGTAAGTGTATAATAACTGTATATTAACTGGAGCTGAAGTGAACTTTACCTCCTGAAGATATGCATAAGTGCTCAAGCATGCATGAATGGATCTTTTCCACAGGAAAAGATAATGGTTTCGCTGCAACACTTTTGAAGCCGACCGATATAAAAAGTATCAAGCGGAGAAAGTTTGGTTGATTGGCGAAATCAAAACTAAGCTTCCTGACACCAGACATGAGGTTAAATACGCACTCAAAATTCTCAATTTATGTTGCGGCATTTAAATGAGAGGTCCGTTTTTTTTCCCCCAGACTTTGTAAAATGACTTGTCATAATGAATGTGTGTGGACCTCCGTTTTCATAACATCTCGAATCACCATCTCACTCTCATTTTTGCATGCTTGACTGAGCCATAATTACCATTTAAAGTGGGACAGAAGTGAGGTGAATGAGATGGTTGTTTGCACCTCAGGTCACGCATGCCAGGCTGCCTTTCTTGATTACTTGATTAGGCGAGGCTACAGGAGATCAACAGCGGGAAGATTCTGAGGGAACGCAGGTTGATCTGTGACACAACAGATGGATTCAGCTGAATTTCTGCAACAACTTTTCCATGTGATTGGCTGAAATGTTCTGCTAATTTCCTCTAACTGCTCCTAATTTCGTAGTGTGTTCTAATCGATCAACTATTATGATGATCAATTAATCGATCTCACTCTTTTTCTTTAAAGGAAAGAGCCAAAAATCTCTGCTTCCAGCTTCTTAAATGTAAATATTTCCTGGTTTCTTTACTCCTCTGTGGCAGTAAAATGAAAATCTTTGGGCTGTGGACAAAACAAGACATTTGAAGACATCTTCTTGGGCTTTGAGAAACAATGATCAACATTTTATGGATCAAACAACAATCAATATCACAATCAACAATCAAGAAATTAATAGTCAGATTAATCAACAATGGAAATAATAGTCCCAGTGTGTTCAGAGTGTAGTAATTTGATGTGCCCATTATATATAATGAAGAATTAATTAAAGAACTTTAAGATGCTGGAATCAGAGAATCTTGATTTTTTTTTCTTTAAAAAATGACTCAAAACAATTATCAAAATAGTTCTGATTAATTTAATTAATTAAGTCAATTAATCATCACAGCTAATTGCACATCTTGTCTTGTCCTTATGTATATAAATATTATCCTCTTTTTTTGTACAGTGTGCTGGTATACTACTTGTACTTTTATATTTGGTGTAGTGTACCCTTGTATATTATTACTCTCATATATTTTAGTATAGTTTATTCTGGTATATATTTTCTAAATTCTCAGATATTCAATAGATATTTATCTTAATATTTACAGAGTATGCTGAGTATTTTCTTACACTGGTGGTGGTGTTTGCATGTATATTTACTGTCCGTGCTGTCTGATGACTCGCTGCTCTAACAAGAATTTCCCAGTTTGGGATCAATAAAATATGACCTATTTATTTACCCACTAAATTTTTTTTTTTTAATTATGTGATCTGGTTGATTTTAAAATTGCAAATTGAAATTAAAGAAAGCCAGTATGAGCTCAGCAGAATAGATCTGTTTAAAAAAAAATACATGTATCTGTCAAACTGTAGTTGTGAAGAGGAACTGAGTATCTGTAGTTCACTTTGTACATTTAAAGAAAATGCTTAAAAATAGGGTGTTAAAGAGTGTTTGTCTTGTCTGTTTTGTTTTTTTGGAACTTCTGCTTTTGTCTCTGTTTTGCCCGTCTTGTTTTTTTTTTTCATTTTTTGGTTTTGTGAAGCTTAAACCCAGAAGTGAAGTTGCTGCTTATTAGAGGATGTTATGTAAAAAGGGTATAATAACCTTTTCTGTCACTTTAATGACCTTTTTCATTTGCTTCCTACTGTTACTTATTTTTCTGTCTATGAAAATGTTAACAAGAGCATGAATAAACCACTAAATAAAGTAAAATAAATAAACAATGCCGTAATGAAAACCATTAATTCCCATTTATTTTAAAAAGTCAAACCATGTGGTAAAGGAAAAAAAAAAGCTAGCACAGTTCTCTTACATAAGATGTGTAGAACAATTCATTTCATTTTCAGGGGTGTTTCAACCATCACCACTCACTGTTTGAAATGGCACGTGTCCATCGTCCATCAATAATGGAGACAAGAGTCTAAAAACTGGCAAAAAAAATTTCAAAAGTTGTCATTAATTGGCAGAAATGTGAAATGAGGTTACAAAAACAGTTTGCCTTTCAGGGGACCAGGATATCATGGCTACACAGATGGACCTCTGGCAAACAGAGTTCTGTGACTAATACAATAGCTGTGAATTATGCCTCTAAACGGGCGAATTTTAAAGGGAACCATCCATCCAAAAACGTCCCCCTTTGTTACATGAAAGGGGTTTTTGATTCTATTTAGCTAAATGTGGCACCGTGACCGTCTCCTGGAGGAGTACAAAGAAGAGTACAAGTATTGATTCAGACAGAAAACATGTCGAGAAGAAAAGCAATATTAAAGCCCTTACATTACAGTTGAACTAGATATGAGGAGGTAGGGAATAGAAAAGGAAGAAACTAATTATAGACAGACTTTTGTAACAAACCCTTCTACTGCATCTGGTGCTATGTTAATGTAAAAATACAAATCAACATGGTAGTTATAGCTAGAGGTCCTCAGTCTGCCTCCTCTTCCTCTGACTCAGACTCTGGAAAAACAAAAAGAGAACATCAGTCAGCACACTGTGTCACCACCAATGTCATTTAAACTCAGACTGGGGACAGAACAGAGACACTGAACGCAGTTACTGAGCACAAATGAGGTGCGGGTAAACCTGTGGCGCACAGGTTGAAAAAGACAGAACAAACGGCGGCTGCGAAGCGCTTACCTTCCTCAGCATTCTTGAGCCACTCCACAAACTTTTTCATCTGCTCAAGGAAAACGCTCTTTCCTTTGGCAAGGTGAGCTTCGTTGTACCACTTCAGAATTGCCTCCTCGCTCAAGACATCCGCTTTAAAAAGGAAAAGAACATTTTACACACGGTTTCTACACATTTTCCATTTGAACATTTCAAACTTTTCCAGACTCAAATTTACAGAATTTTTCGGTAGATTTTTAAGGCCATTGTCTGGCTTTCTTTCCCCATTTGGAATCTTTTGGCTTTATATTTGGGATTGTCAAGCCAGCCCTTGGAAAATTTGCATTGTGGATGAATGAATCTGAATTGAAAGAGTTGAAAGAAGAAGTTATATAATTTAATTTCCCAGTGTTGGTGCAGCCCTGTCCGAGGAAACACCCATGAATGCAGCCTTAAAGGTTACATATTATGCTAAATATACTTTTTCATGTTTTTTCAACAAAAATATTCCTCCCTGCCCCCAAAATATGAGAAACTGTCATCTTCCCTCTTTTTTGTTAGTTCCCCCTTTCAGAAAATGTGAGCTTCAAAACACTAGTTAGATTTTCCTCCCCTTATGATGACACAAAGGGCTTAGCACACCCCAGTAGGTGACCGTCCCACCCACTGAATACCAAAGGGGAATCACAGTGGGCAGTGTCTGCTCCCCTGAGCAAGGAGCTGACCAATCAGAGCAGACTGGGCTTTGCAGGAGGGGGGACAGGAGCTAAAGCAGAGTGTTTCAGACAGAGGATGTCTAAAGGAGCTGTAAAATGGACAGTATAAGAAAAATAATGTCTTTTATGAACATTAAAGCCTGTAGACTTATCTATTAGAACCCCCAAATAAAAATATGAACCTAAAATGAGCAGAATATGTCTCCCTTAAAGATATAAGATATCTAAAGACATCACAAAGACTAGACAGTCTGATAACCACAGTAGTCAGCCAGCGGGGAAATGTAGCCAGCGAGGGTTGTCCTGGGGTCAAACCCTCCTGGAGAAAAAAAACTGGTCGTACTTCTGGCACATTCTAATACCACGATTCCACCATGTAGACTGAGCTTAACTACTGTACAGATTAATGAGTTTGTCTACATGACTGACTTAATTGCAAAGGAGAAGTCAGCTTCTTGTTTCTGTTTTTAGTTTTTAGAAAATGTGACTTCCCTGTGGTTTCTCATCTAAAACGGTTTTATTTACTTTCTTTATTTTCTGTTCTGTGGAGGGAAAAATGGCTGCAAAAACCAGAAGCTTAGATCAAATAAACATCTTTATTATAAAAATTTTAGTTTTAAAATCAATTGATTTATTTTCCCATTTCAGCAGCTCCTCTTTTATGTCCCTTTCTGGCTCTCCCAGATGCCCACACAGTCTGTAAATAGGTCATATTAAAACCACAACTGTTCCTGACTGATCAGAACTTCTGTAATTGTAAAACATGATTTGGGGCATCTGACATTAGTTTGCCTAACTGATCAATGGCAGAAAATACAGAAGACAATTTAAACTGTGAAATTACAGTGTGAAGGTGAGGCAGAGCCCAAATTTTCATCATGTGACACAGTCCTGTCACTTTGATAACACTGTCTGTGTGTTTGCAAGATGGCTCTGCTGTAAAAAGAGCAAATTAAATGAAGATTCATTCGTTGCTAAATGCAGCACTTCAAGTGCAGAACACCATCAAAAACACTCGTCTAAAATATAAAATTCAGAATTTCTAAGAAATAAAAACATCCAAGCAAACAGAATCCTCGTTTTTTGATGCTCATCCAAACCTGGAACTTAGTAAAAAATTCCACACTGCATAAGAACCCTGAAATAAATAATTTTACTATGTAACACAATGCCAACAGCACAAATGTGTCCGCAGGTGCTTGAAACACAAATGTTGTCAGGTATGTTGGCGACATCGATCAAGACAAACTTTTGGCTATGATCTCGGGCCATCTGGCATCGCTCACGCAGAGCTTCCTGCTATAGAATTAACATTTCCCACAAATGAGAGGATGAAATAAGGAGCCAGAAATGGGGAAAGGGAACATGAGCGACTTACCTTTGTAGAGCAGAACAACAATTTTCTGGAAGGCCTTCATGAAGTGGATGTTGTCGTAACAGTACTCCTGGATCTTCAGCAGGAGAGTCAGCTCAGAGAGGCCCTGGGAGGTAAAAGCCTTCAACAGTGGGCTGTATTGCTGAGAACATAAAACAGAGAAAACTGAAGGTTGGAGACGAACAGAAATTGTAAAGATGCACACAAAGGGTTGGTGGGTGGATGGGAAGTTTTTGGACCTCAAAGAGGACAGGAAAACCTTCAGGTTACATTACTTCCACTTTGAATCAGGGCTGGATGAATTTTGAAACATCTTTAAAGTATAATTTAAGAGTGACATGTGTAATCTCTTGTTTCCGAACATGTTGTCACAACTGCCACAGAGTCACAGAGCAGCGGCGCCGTAATAACAGAGGTGTCACCTTTAAGAGTTTGATGGCTTGTTCTGTGACCAGCTCCTCCTTCTTGTTCCACTCCACGGAGCTCATTACGCTGGACCAAATTAGTCCAATCATGGTCTGTTCGGAGATGTTGTTCTTCTTGATTTCCTCTCGGATGTAGGCGATGATCTGCAAGACCCGAGCCCAGAGATGGAACACACGTTAACTGGCAAAGCGGGCAAACCATGGCCAGCATATGCTGGTGCTTATTGCTTATCAGACCCCGCCGAAGTCTGAGGTATGAGAGCCCTGGCAGAACACAGAGGCTCACGGGAGCAGAGAATACGTTCAGGTTGAGTGGATTTTAGCAACTTGTCATTGATTCACTGCATCCTTCTTTGCTGCCCATCTTGACCAGGATTCACTGGCAGAAGAGATATTGTATCTCAATGGAACCTTTCTGGTTAAATGAAGGATAAATAAAAAATCCTTTTCTCCAGCAAGCTCAGAACAAAAGGGGCAACAGTTCAGAAGAAAGCAATCTCAAAGGTAGAAATCAAAGGATTTGTCTGAGCTGTTCCTAAATGTGCCAGAAAGATACCAGGACATCAAACACTGGTGTTTGTGTGTCTTTATAGGGCTGCAACTCTGATCATTTTTGTTATCAATTAATCTATTGATTAGTTTCTCAATTAACTGATTAGCTGTTTGGTCCATAACATGTCAGAAAATTACAAAAATGTTTTCCAGAGCCCAATGTAAAGTCCTCAAATCTCTTGTTTTGTCCACAATTCAAAGATAATCTACTTTACTGCCCTAGAGGAATAAACACACCAAAAAATATTCACATTTTAGAAGCTAAAATCAGAAACTTTTTATTTTTAAAAAATGACTCAAAAAGATTAATCAACTATCAAAATAGTTGGCGAATAATTTAACAGTCGATTAATTGTTGCAGGGACTCTGTTGATGTAAAAGCATGCAAAACAGGGACGAGGCTTACATCTTTGAGAGGGTCCCCACGAGACATCTGCTCCTGAAGCTCCTTCTGCAGCTCCTTGCGAGCACCTATGGACTGCTGGTTTCTGGCAAAGTCTGAAAGCTCCTTGAGCCCGGCGTCGGTGAAGTACTTTGAGAAGTGCTCACAACTGCGCTTGTTGGCAGGGAAAAGCTCCTGAAAAGGCACACAGTCAAACATTGAGCCGGGCCAGACAAGTTTTCCACAGCCATCATGAAGATTTTGTTCATTAATTGACTGAGTGTTGGATGCCACAATAACTTGGAACTAAAATTGGTGCAGATTAGTCTTATTTTCTCTTAAGTCTTATTATCTTTAACCTCAGAAAGATTTTGTATTCGAGTTGTTATGCTTACCATGAGCCTGTTGTCCATGCCAACCTTTCGGAGACTGGCAGCAACAGAGCTGATGTCCTTTTCAGAAAGCCAGGATTTGAAGAGTTTTACCGCAAAGCATGCCGAAACACCTGAACAAATGCATGAAGATGTGTCAGCTGTTGCTAACAGACCTGCCAGGATAAAGTTAGGCCTGAGTGATACATGGGTAAACAACTCCACAGGATGCGATTAGACAGGTTTTAACTGGAACAATGCCTTAAAAAACAATGATTCAGTCAACAAAATTAGTTTGAAGCACAGGTGCATTTGCATCGATACCTCCTCAAAATACAATATGATTTCAGTCAGCATCATTTCAGAAATATGGATCACAAATGTAAAATAGAGCTGCCTTCCATCGATCACAAAAACTTTAAAGGTCCTGATACATTAAGCCAAAAGTGAGTCATCAGCTGAGGCCGTCCACAGTTTCTGCAGCATTTTGTTTTCTCTTAAAAGCAAAAGACAAATTGGCCGACATGTGGCAGGTCAAAGAAAGAAAGAAAAACTTGCCAGATCTGCCATCTGCATCTTTTTTTTCCCCAGACATTATCAATGCACAATCCAAGTACGAAATGAAAACATATTCACACAAATGATAGGCTAGTTTAGTTTCCCTTTCCATAATGTTTGATCTTAAGGTTCTGTCCTCGGTAAGCACACTTTTAACAAGAGGAGGTGCGTAAAAACAGCTGTTAATAGTCTGCAGTGCTCTCTCTCATCGACTGCCCCTTCACTCCGCTTGTTTCCCCACTAAAACCCAATGTGATTTATCTGTCTATGGACCTCCTCTGCTCTGTTTTAATACTACGGACAGCGTCTCACCCACACAAGCACCCCCTTATTTAACCTTGGTGCTGTGGGACGCACAGAGGCAAAGTTCTGCCACATTTTTTTCTCCAAGTGAGGAAGTATAGGTAGTTCACAGTTCATGTTTTTTTTTTCGTAAGTAATCTCAAACCGACAGCCCCAATCAGACAGAGAGCAGGTTTTACAGTGAGAGGTGTCAGTTCAATATGATGAAACTATTCATAAAGTCAGTTTCATATTAGATCGTGTGGTCGGTTATAGTTGACTAATGGATGTCAAATTGTCACAGTACAGTGGTCAGTGAGACGGTGATTAAATGACCTGAAACGGGCCTCAGTGTAAGCGTGTGTCTGGATGCATGTGTTTCAGTACTGAATGAAACAAACAGCACTCCACCTCTGAATTCAGCTGAACTTATTTCACCATTTCACACCACAAATCCCCACTTACTTCGCTGTGAGGCTCACAAAAATCACCAGATAACATTAAATATTAAACAAACTTCATTTACAGAGTTTGATAGTGACAAAAGAGGCATCAGTTCCAATCAAACAGGTGCCCATCCCAGTCTGGGAGGTGCGGGATCCTGTTCTAACAGGTTCCAGCACAAATGAAGCCCTGCTCATATGAGCCCACAGTACAATAAAAGTAAGAGAAAGTTAAGAGAATACATAAATGTTCATGCATAAGACCAACTGTTTCTTTTGCATAATGTGTCCACTAGAAAGCAGTGACAAGTTTATTTTTTAAGTGTAAAATGTCTGACTCAGCACATATCTTTATATCTACAGCTCATAATTCTTGGTTATCCAATTTAAGAGATCCTTTAAAAAGATGTTTTTTAAATTATTTATTTTTTTAGCTTCTTGCATTTACGTTAAAAAAAACTCATCAATATTGGCCTCAAGAATCCAGTATTGGTTGGAATATAGTTTAATCAGTTGGCCTTTATTGGCACAAGTTCTTTGTGTGCATGTGCCAACTGACTGATGTTACCTACAAAATGTTGCAGTCAATAATTCCAAATCCTCTTGTCTTTGGCATTGCAAAGAATAATGCTAAGTATAGTTATGTTCAGAAAAGACACAGTCCTGCAGGCACTCAACTGAAGTGCTGATTTCAAGGTAAAATAACTAACAAGAGCTAAACAAACAGTCATGAGAAAAAAACATCTAGCCATGATAATTGTACAACATGACTGGGTAAGTCTGTGAGGAGTGTTATCAATCAACACTCACATTTACCATTTATCAACTCATATGGAAGAATGAGATTTAATCATGTTTAAGCAGTGAAGGGATAATTTGATTTTTACTTAACCGAATGACAAGAAAATTCTGAGAGTTAAACAGCATTTTAGATGTCTGATACATCTTTCTCAGCTGCCACTGATATCAGACATAATTGCAAACATTTCTGTTTTCCATGATATAAAACTCAGACACATAACTTTTTTTGGCTGGTTTTGTTTCATTTCTCCATTTTGTGCTCAGTCTGCACTAGATGTGGGTTCAGAAATGCAGGCTGCCCAGTTCGCAGCTTTTTGAACAGTAGAGTAAACGACAGTTTTACTAATTATAGGATTGATTGTTAGGATAATTCTTAAGAAATCAACAGGAAGCCAATAAGCTACACATTTTACAAAAACATCATGGGAAAGGAGCAAGAGAGGATACTGCTGATAACAATAAAAAACAACCACAGGAACTAAAGAGGTAAAGAAAACAAAAAAACACTGGTTTGTGTTGTTTTTCAAGATTAATTGGACGGTAAGAGAGGATTCTTCTCTTCTCTTCACTTCTAATTATTACATCTCTGTTGATCTACTTCTAACTGTGGACTTCATCTGAGAAACAACAAACAACAAAATTAGGTATGCCTATGAGGCAGAGATGTAGGTACCTTCTTTGACGAGATTCTCATTGAAGAGGCTGCTCAGAATGGATGCAGAGAGGTTGCCGTTGGCCAGCAGAATCCCTGTTAGCATGGCCAGCTTGTTGCGCTCAGACTCTGTGAAGCCCTTGAGAAACAGCAGCAGCTACAAAAGAGCAAACATAAAAACATAAATCCTGTAGGCTGAATTGAGTCAGACACATATTCAGATTTCTTTTTTTTAAAGTTTGAGTTGGAATAAAATGATCATGGATTCAGAAGCTCGACCTGGACAGGTACTACGTGTTCCTGTGAAGACGCCCCAGGCTGGCGAAAGACAAACCTTTTTAATCTCCTCTTCAAACCCTTTCTCCAAGTATTTGTAGCGCCTGATGAGCTTGTTAAAGACCTAAAAAGAAAACACAAAACATGTTTGATTAGTGGTGCCACCAACTGAAAATTAGATTCTTAATGTCTTTGATAACCGCGACAACTAAGCAGGGATTTGATGATGTTCACCTGTGCATATGCCTGCATGGTCTCCATGTCCTCTTGTGCTTTGAAGAGACAGAACTCAGTGGGGGTCACGTCATCTGACAGTGTACCCCCTGGGGCTGAAAAGAAAAATATTCAGAAGTTTATGAGTCTTACGCTTCGTACCTCCAGGGACTTGCTTCATTGGTATTATTTTAAGTTTTCCATTGTATTTAACTGAATGAAGAATGTACAAGTTTTCCAGGGCACTTTAACCCCTAATTTACACCAGGCGCGGCTGTGCCACGGTTTTAATTCCGTCATACTCGCAACTTCAATTCACACCAGCAGCGTCTCAGAAGCGGAGCAGTTGTTGACTTATTTACTTGGTCATTTTTGGTATTTTTTCCTTGATTTTTGTGCTTCTACCATCGGTAAGTAGTCTATGTAGTTGTGTGGTTTCTTTTTTGTATGTTTTAATTGTGTTTAATGTTGTTGTTTCCTTCTTTATTGTGCTGTAGTCTTCAAAGTCATGGATCAAAGTTTTGGAGCTTTGTTTAATTAAAAAAATACATCTCTATAATCATCTCAGTATTATGAAACATACCTGTTGTTGCCAGATTATTAGGTATTGTTTAATGAATGAAGTAAAAATACGATCCGTCGTGACGCCGCGATTTTTTTTTTGAAAATCTGACCAGGATTCAACGGAGCTTTTGTTATTGTCAGGATTTTCCTGTTCTGGTTCGATCTCCTCGTGCAAGTAGCTTGGACGTTCATTCGATCGTTAAAAATGTCTTGTTGCTTTCTTCTGTGTAGAGCCGAGCCGCTTCTGGGACGCAGTTAAACACGCGCCGCGGCGCATCTGGTGTAAACACAGCATTGACTAGAATGGCTGCGTATCACTCCGAGTGCCGCGGCGCAGCCGCGCCTGGTGTAAATTAGGGCAACTTAGTCTGACACTAGGGGTGCACCACTACTGATACCACTATTGGTTGTTTATCCAATACTGGGCTCATGTACTCACACTCAAAGAAGTACTTCAATACCACTTTATGAAAAGTAGCTCCTTCAACACAAGCATTTGACAAAACATCTAAAGAACCAACACAAAGAAGAGCTGAAGGAGTTTGCTAATGCTAGCAATGAGAAATAACAGGCTTGTTTGAGATGAGCCAGGCCTGCGCAAAATCAGTCCCCGCACAATGCATGCCGGTTAGATTTATGTCCAACTTGATCCCAACTTGCTCTGACATCATGCACACATGGGTTACGATAACCTCACAAGATCACTTTTTAGAGCCAGGTGTGCCTGAATGTCACCTGATCGATGAAATGATAGGCTCTGATTGGCTCTTAATTTTGACAACAAACACCACATGTTGTATTAAAACACTAATTTTCTGTGTACTTGTAATATAAAATACTAGATATATTAGTCTTATGTTGTGCAATGAGGTTGAATTTTTTTTAATAAGATGTTATTCTGTGTCTGATCATAATAACGGTTATATATTATATATATTATATATCTATAATGAGCAGTTACAAAGTGCTTTACAAATCAGACAAAAGAAGAGAGGATCATGTGACAGTAGGGGGATCTCCTCTATTTCAACTACAATCAGCAATCAAGAATGCACTTTAGTTCTTCAGCTATGAACACGGTCTGCAAACTGACTTGACTGCAGCCTGATCTTGTTTACTTTCCAGGCAAGGTGCAGCTCATCTCAAATGAGCCTAATAACTTAATGAAATAATAACTAATTTGTTACATTTAGAAAGAGGAACATTTGATGAGAATTAAACACGTTTTTAAAGTCATGGATACTCATATCAGTACTCTGTATCGGCAAGTAGCCAAACGTAAGTACATGTACTGACAAAAAGTGACATTAATGCATCCCGGGATGACAAATCCAGTGTTCAACTGTACAATATACTGACTTTATCACCATCAAACTGATAATTACACACAAAGAAATCTGAACTTCTACTTTTTGAAATGTTTTTAATAGAAAAAAACAAATAATCAGTCTTCCCTCTTACCCAGCATTCCGCCAGCCACCAGGATGTCAAAGAGAGTCTCAGCATAGCGGCGGTAGTCAAGCTTGGCACCAGAGGCATCAAGGAACTTTGCGACAGCTTCCAAATCAGTGCCAGTTTGATTCAGACCTTGTACGATGCTTTCCTGAAACTGGGAAGGATCAAACTTCTCCTTTTCATCTGTTGAAAAGACAGAGATTTTACTTGAGCGTATACTTGCCACTTACTTATGACATTCTAAACATACGTAGATCAAGTCCACATATTCTCTTGCCTGCATAAGGCATTTCAATTAAGTCCTACAGAAGACTTTAAACTAACACAAATTTAAAATTTCTTTAGTGTGCAAAATGTGTTGAACATCTTGTCAGTGAACAAACAGGCGTGGTCTTCAAATCTTACAATCCCATCTCTGTGATTGTAAGCAGGTAAGGTGCAGGACTGAAAGGTCAGTACTATAAAAGCTGGCAGATAATCAAGAAGGTGTGTTTCATGGAACCTGAGATCCACCCGTTTTAAAAACTACAGACAAAGACAGATGCCTTAAAGTTTCTCACCTCTTTTTCGGGTTTTGAAACGCTGGCCTGTTAGCGTAGGCTTCTGCTGCCTTTGATTACTCATAAAAGACACTCTGGAAGACAAAGGGGAGAGGAAATCCAATCGAGATTAGGACATACAAATAAAAACAATCTCATCCTATCTATCTAAAATACATTGAAACAGCAGCAGCTACAAAAGAGCAAACATTAAAAACACAAATCCTGTACGCTGAATTGTGTCAGACACTTATTCAGATTTTTTTTAGAGTTGAAATACAATGGTCATGGATTCAGAGGCTTGACCTGGACAGGTACTGTGTGTTCCTGTAAAGATGCCTCTAGCATCCAACTGCTATTGTTTGATTATACAAGTGGTTGGAAACAACTCTTCCAGCTATTACCTAATATTAAGTTTATAGACAATATCAGTAAAAACATTTTCCATAACATGTCTGATTTCAGACAAGTTGAAAATCATCCAAAAATACACATTAAGTTAAGTGTCTATTTTGCGACACTTTGTCTGTTTGCATCAGTACGATTTCTCCTGAATTCACAATCCATTAGTGTCATTGAATATTTAAACATAACAATTCAAGAAAATTTGTAATTTGCAGTCTGAATGTAAGAAATCAACTGGGAAGTTTCATGGTGACATCTGTTAGTTAAAACAGCAGCCATTTAAACATGAAATATGAAGGTAAACACAGTGAGGTTGCTGCTAGTGAACTAACTGCACAACATGTCAGAAAATATAAACTCACAGGTGTGTTAGTGACTGCTGCATTAGGAAGTCCTTCTATGGTGCAAGCTGATCCCTGTCAGTGTCACTGTCACAGTACTGAACCAGCCTTTATGACTGTTATTAAGTCCACCTGTGTGTTTCCTGCTCTGACCAGTCAAAATGTCTGCTGTGCCACTGCGCATGTTGGCTCACTGGAGAGGCCCAACTTCACTAAATGGAACGGAACCTTAATTAATATCACTGGTAACATGTTTACTCTATTATTTCATATTAATATGTCTGCCGTTTATCCCGTCCACATGTCTCCTCTTCACAACTAAGAACATAAATAAAGGTCCTGAAACTTGGCATTAGTAATAAGCACTGACTAGACATGAATGAATGACGTCAGTGATTGTTTCATTAACCTAATCAACCGGACAGAAAGTCTATTTGTATTCATATCAACACTTTGAGGCGTTGTGTCTGCTGTTCACTGTTCTGATGCGAATCAAACGACACGACGTTCGTTAATATTAACTACAGTCACATAACGTTATAATCTAAAGTACTGACAAAGTGAAGGAGAAGATGGTGACAATAAAAACTGTGGTTTTTTTTTACAGGCCAGACAAAAGACACCTGAACGTGTGACTTCACCGGCTAACGTTACTGTTAGCTTAGCTAGCTAACTAACCACAGTCAGCCTTTATTTTATCCTTTATTTTCCAAACACAGTGTCACGATCCGCCTGAATATGGTTTACACGAACTAATAACAAACAAAACTCACCGAAATCCTCTTTATGAGCAAAACAGTCCGTGAAATAAAAAGTAATACCTCTGGATATCACTTCAATCTGTTCCAGGGAAGAGGAAATTGTCGACGCGCATGCGCATTAACGCTGACTCTATGTGGGTCATTACATTCGTGTGGGGAGAGTACACTTCACGAACTGTCAAAAAAAACGGAGAAAAGAATGTCGGAGTGAAGTAACCGCGGTAAATTTACTTTAAAATGTAGTACTTGGTGCAGTATGGTTGCGTTTCTTCTCTGCCTTTTATGCAGGATGGAGAAATGTAACGACAGTGCTTGTAAATGAACCCCCCCTGTAAATTCCAAGTCATTTTCTTTAGTAAACGGGTAAAAAATGTTTCACCCTCCCTTAAAAACCTGAAACTGACTCAGTTTCCAGTCCATTTCTATTAATACACTAAACTAACAAAGAGTTGGTGAAATTGAAACAATGGGTCAACAAGTCGTTGCTATCTAGCGTTAAGACACAGGAGGGGGGTGTTGTGCTGTCTGTATCTGTCTATGGGATGAAGGGAAAACTTTAATGGTGCGTTACCATTTCCCTCGTAAATCTGGGTACCGAGTCCTGGAACTTCTTTAAATATAATTAAATACATTTTGATTGATATTTGGACCTAAAACACCTGTTATTTAAGCATGCTAAAAATATGTTAAAATACTCAGACTGAAAATGACTTTACCATAAGTTATCAGTCTAATCATGACTCCCACACCCACCATTTCTTCATTAATTTTGCAGAAAGTCAAGAAAAAAACCCTCTATGGCCTACAGACGGTTGGGTCAGGGCCTTTCTGGAAAAAAAGATCTGTATAATAAAATATATTATCAAGTAAAGTGTCCTGCACTGTGTCCTGATTGTGATTTGAAAATACAAAACTTCAATAAAAGCTACCTAGAACACTGAAATAAGACTCTATAACACGCTTCACCATGAAATGTAATGTTTAGAATCCCTCACGAATCATTAATTTTTGTAATCCGAGTTTACAAATTTAAATACATTTTCTTGTAAATGATGCGTAATATGTTGGTTAAAACAGTACTTTGATTTATGTCCCCAGGTTTTTCCAACATGTGATGTGTTATTTCAAAAATCCCCCCCATCTAAAAGTTTGGGAAATTACAGAAGTCACATGATCTGCAAGCAACAGTAGTGTTTGAGTCTCTTGAGGGCCATAAGAAGACCAAAAGTAAATTCTTAAAAATAACTTAAAAATATGATGATGTGACATTTGCTGGAGTCTGTTCTTACATCTGCAGATTAAGATTTACAGCCCAGGGCATCTCTGCAGCACTACAGTACAAACATATCGCTGTTTTCACACATATTTTCCCTTTTCAGAAAAATGTGATTTGGTTCTGGTTCTGTGATTTGGATGCTGCACTTGGCCATATTGTGATTTCAGTAATTTTGCAGTTTATTATTGTGCAGCTCTATTAGAAACAAATGAAATAAAATGCCCTGAGACTGACCATTACACATTTTGAGTAGTTAAACATATGTTATTAGACACAGTGCTGGAAAAAGTTAAAGAGTTAACTTCAATTTTAAAAAGTTACAACTTGTAAATGGCACAGATTCGGCGGAACTGCCCTTCAGACACGTGATTTAAAATATTTAGTTGTTGTTTCGAGTTTGGTTTAATAACAGAAATGACTGGTGTTTAGTAAACGGTGAGCGTGTTTGTCATCATCATGCATGACGAGTGCTCCATGTGGTCAAATATAACATTTTAATTTCAGTTTTTCCGACAACACTTGAAAGCCTCACAGCCCCACCTCCCCCCGCGCTGGAGGTGATTAGGGGACGGCTGGACTAGCCCAGAGACGCCGCTCCAGCCACTCCCTGCGCCCGGCGGACCCTGCACTCTCCAGTCCATCTCACAGCTCCATTCAAAGTGCTGAGAGAGCTGATGAGAGCCACGTTCAGCCTCATCCAGCACCGCAGAGACGAGCTCAGCTTCACGGACAGCGGGTGAAGGGCTTCAGGAGCCGCTCCACACTGGGAGAATCACCTCTGGGATCCTACTTTTGTCCGCAGAGTGGATTTAGGACGAGAGGGAGCAACTTTTTTTGCAGAGATAAAGAGGCAAGTTTGACATCTTCTCTTCACTTTAACGAGGTGCTGCAAATGCAACATCTGCGAGCCCTTTGTTGTCTTCAGTTTGGGGTCATATTTGTTGCACTCGCAGCAACTTTTCTCCAAAGTTAACTTTTTTTCACAGTCTTCAGACCGTCTGCTTCCCAACTCATTCATTCCTCCTCTTCGTGCAGGAGGGGGTTGGGATTTTTTTGTTGTTTATCTTTCTTTTTCTTTGTGAACGAATTGTAGGATAAAACTGATGAAAACCGAGCGTCTCCGAGTTTAATTTCGCTGTTTGTCTCAGTCTTTAATCCAAACCGAGGCTTATTTAGTCATTTTAATGAAAAGTGTGGTCGCTAATTGCCTACATCTGCTGGTTTAAGCCCCATCTTTGTAACTGTGGAGAGTCACACATCTGAGGAAGGCAGCAGATGTGTCAACTCTAAATCCTCATTCAGAGTTCAGTCTTCTGAGGGAGCAACAACTGAACAGTGTGTGAATGTAAAGCTCACTGTGAAATGGGCGTTTTTGTCAGTCATGCAGGGCTAAATGAAAACAGCAAACTCTGCACTCTGGGGTCATTCAAAAGTAAAACACCATCTTATATCATTAAAATTATATCCTTACATTATGTCAGCTATAATCTGTGGATCTGTGCTTTAGAGAAAAAGATCAATGTCAGCTTTGATAGTGGATAAAAGTTGACTGAAGGTGGGTTTACCCTCCAGTACAGCCCAGGTTTTAAGAGCTCTTAATGCTGCTGGCTGGAATAAATTACTCCTCAGCTCGGAGCTGCATGAATAAAACTATTCACCTCACTGAGAGAAACATCCCAAAGTTCCTCCTTGTCAGAGTTGACCTGCTTTCTCTTCTGCTGGGATCCCCCTGAGGGATCCTGCCTGAAGCTTATACAATCAAACAAGGAGGGGGAAACCTTATGGGAAGAGGAAATACTATAGGAGATGTAGGGGAAAACCACAGCACACTCCAGAGTTTAAATGAACAATTGTTCAACTAAATCATTATAACACTGGAGGCATGTTGCTGTAAAATCAGTGCCCCCAAACTGTCTTTCATGTTTATTTATAGAAATCTTATTGATTTTAATCAGGGCTCAACAATAAGGATTGCTCACTTGCTTGGGTTAAGTTAAATGCCATGTAGGGCTTGTAAATTCAGCAACTAAAAAGAACTATTACTATGACAATGAATTACTTGCTAAAGTTTTTTTCCTGCGAAAATGGCAGAAAATGCCGTTTCAGCCTCTCAGATGTGGAGATTTCCTGCTTTTATCCATTTATGATGGTATTAAACTGAATATCTTTGGTTATGGGCTGAAAAACAAGACATTTAAAGACTTCACCTTGGACTGTGAGAAACTTTGATGGACATTTTTCACTCTTTTCTGACATTTCATAAACACTGCAGTCCTAGATTAAACATGACAATTAACTTAAGTCTTTGCTGTTATTTGATAACTGCTAATAAATAAGTCAGTTTGTACAGGGGCAAGTAAAAGTTGACTTTGGGCAAGTAGATTTGTGACCCACTAGCCCAACTGGGCAAATTAAAAAAAACGAAAAAAAAAAACCCAAAACATTATCGTTAAACCCTGTTGTTGTTTTTTTTTTACGTCACTTTTACCTTAACCTTAACTCTTTTACATGAGCCAGTTTAGTCCAAACTATGAGTATTTACAGTACAGAAACAGTCATGCTTCTAAAACATTGAGCCGTAATTGAAACATGAATTCAGTGGAAATGTCTCAAACTTGCAGTCTTGTTGCCTTTTGATGCAGATTGTTTCTATGCTTGGCTCTGCTTTCGAATCCTGCACTTTTTCAACTCCTAATTCCATTTGTGAACTTGGAAATCCCGAGAGGATCAGATAAGACCTTTAAAGAAAAAAAAAAAAGGATTGTGTCTTTCTCTTTGTGGCTTTCCGCAGCTATGTCCCGCCTCTGTTGGCCAGAGTCTCAGTTGGGAAACCAGATGGGAACTTTATTACCCGCACTGATCAAACAAACAGTGATGTAAGATGACTGTGAAAGGTAGTGTGTGGTAAGCCGTCAGAGCTGCTGCTAGATAGACTCCTGGAAAAAGTTACAACCGTTTAGCTCAGACTTGGAAGACTTGGAAGTGTGTGGGACTGTTGGACTCTCCAGTAGCTCTCCTCTGTGTGAGCTTGTTGGCTACCTCATTTTAAATTGCATCAGTGTTTTTTTTTTTTTTAAAGGCTGTTTCATGAACACTGTCGCATGAGATGCTGTGGACTAATGTGGTGTATATAGAGGAGCAAAGTCCCCCAGCCAGTGCCATGGTGATGAATGGTGTTTGCACTTGTCTGCTTGTGCAGCTTAGTGTAGTGAGGCATGCGTCTTGTGTCAGCCCTGCATCAACAGAGATAGGCAGGGGCACACATGCGCAGCTCCACTGACTGGACCATGAAAAGCCTTCAACAGGAGAGAGAAGGTTCTTACAGCCTCTCTGGAGGATTTTATGAAGCCTGAATGCATCAAAAGTCCTGTTGATAGCCCTTTTCGACCGAGGCAGTTCCAAGGTTGTGCCTCATTTCAGAATCAGAACCTATTTGCTTCCCATTTCGAAAGCCGAAGAACTGGCTCAAACAGTTTTCTGGTCGAGAGCCAAGAACTGCTTATGTCAGGGGCTTTGGGGCAGGGTCATCATGACCAGCAAGACCGTCTCAAACTCTGGACCGCCAAAACAAAAATGAACAATGGGTGTAGAGTATAGTGGGGTTGTCACAATACCAGATTTCACATCTACCTCATTGGTCCAGACTTCAGGATGTTCCAGTTTGATCCAAACTAAAATACAGGTGTGAAACCTCCCCCGTACCGTGGCCCAGCCCAAACAGCCGAACTCTGGTCAGGTTCCTCTTGGTCCGATCAAAATGAACCATGGTTCGGTTCATTTCTTGGGTGAAAAGGTTGAAAGGAGAATAAAAGGATAGAAATGAAATTGAACTGACAACAAACAGCTCAAGTGTCCTTAAATGTTGATTAGGAGCATAAATTACAAGTTTTATCACGATACAGTTACAGCCTATTGATTCTTTGGACAACGATACGATATTTGCTGATATCACAAAGCCTGCAACAATATGATTTTGGGGCCTTCGATCAATATCAAATGATATCATAAGTCCATTGAACACATTCACTTACATTTATGTCCACTCACAAAAAGCAACTAAATTATTATTCAACAATTTTATGACACTTTCAGACATTTGGGACACAGGTATGTCATGGGAATTTCAAAATAATGGTGCATTTTATAGGTGACGTCCATGCGTATTGGATCGTTGAATATTGAACCGATATGTTGATCCAGATTGATGTATAACTATACCCCTAACATTGATATAATACTAGTATAAAAAAATACTCAATACCACTTTACTACATGGCAAAAACAGAAAAAAATCTGAGGCACACAAAATAGGCACACAAAATAGAAAAGCCCAAAGAAGTTTTCTTTTTTTTAAAGGAAAAAAACAGCTGAACACTGCCTGGTTTTGCTGCAAGGAAAATAAAGACTGAATTCAACAGAAGCCGAGGTCTTGAATTAGCACTTAAGTCATTTCTTTTTATAGCTTAGGTACTTTCAATGCTATTGAATTTTAGTATTGTATGGTTTTAAACAATGTGGTTTTGATGTATCAATATTTTTGACAACCTTACCATGTATTCTGTCTAATCTAAACAAGAAAAAGGAGAAAATAGTGATTCAGCACGGACATGAGACAGTGTAGTCCGCAATAATCGTTGTTGTGCTTGAAGATGGTGCTAGCATTGCTGGGAAAATGGAGATGTGACATACTGACGTTATGCAGTGATGTAATGACATGGCTCTTAGGTTGATCTCTTGCCCATGGAAAAACCAAGAGGTTCTTGGGAGGTTTGCAAGTTCAACCAACTCTGAACTGGCACCACCACCAGCACCAAACGAACACTAGGTTCAAGATGATGGAAAGGGAATAAGATCTGTGCCCTTTTCCACCAAATAAGCTCTGGTTCTTCAGCCAGTTCCATTCAAGACCCTTGGAACCTTGGTGCTATCTAGTGAACCAGAAAGCATTTCCTTGAGTTTTGAGCAGAACCATAGTAATCAAGGCTGTCATCAGCAGTTGCACAACACACAGCAAACCTGTAGAATGTGACACTTTACTTCTCAAGGAAAACCAGCTGTTTTTGGAACCAACAGGGAACCAACTTTTCAGGTTCTAATTGAGGTCATTTTTGGTGGAAACGCTCAGAATGGTTCAAAATTAGGTGCTTGAACCGGAGCGGGGCTGGTTTCATGTTGGTGGAAAAGGCCTGTGAATGATGCGTCCTTGCATTTCCAATTTAGCACCTCATTAACTTTGCAGTGAACCAGATCTCATTTGTAATTCTTCATTGCTCTGTTGCTTTATGTTACTTTGGGGTTTGGAGAGGAGAGGGTAAAACTCACACATTGTCTTCAAGTTCACCGTCCCAACAAAGAACTTTCCCCTCTGCTGTTTGACTCAGAACATTTTCCACCCATTGAACTTAACTGCTTAAACTCTACGCCCTCTGTCTCCCTATGGAGCGAGGGTAATAATGCTGTACATTTTCATTCAGCTCGCTGTTGATTTGTTAAGTGCAGTACAGCTGCGTTCTCCATTCACTTAAGGGAAACCGAGCCAGACCAAGTGTTTGACTGCCTGTTGTGGAGACGACGCTGAAGCTGCTAATATGGAGGAGTCTGGGGAACATTTTATACTGGAGTGTTTTCATGTACTGTAATACAGTGAAGAATTAGCCATGCTTCCACCCAAAGTATGCAAAGGAACTACTTCTCAAAGAACTAAAAGGTGCCTTCAGGCTGTTGTCTGTGGTTCCTCTACAGTCCAAAGACCCACAAAGATTAGGCAAATAAGGCTGCTGATTTTTGTGCTCAACTGTAGAACAAGTTCAGTCCATCTGTTGTATGCTTTTTTTCCCTGTAACTCCATGTTGATGTTTTAAAGCACAATGAACAAAAAACAATCAGGTTTGCAGCTGCAGATTTTTGAAAAATGGTGACTGAAATAAAATACCGTGAGTCACTGACCAATCAGGAATGTTCAGCGCTGCAAAGGACCCATTAGGAAACATTAATCTGCTCCTTTCATGAAAAATAAATGAATGCTTAAAAAACTAAAAATATAACACAGCCACTAATTCTTTAAAGCTGCTGAACACCTGCTCTCTGATCATAACATTTTTTTTGCAATGACATTACAAATTCAAGAAACAGTGAAAGTTATGTCACAGTAGGAAAAGTGAACCAATGCAAATTTTTCACATTAAGCTCAACTTTGGGGAACTTTGACCCGCAAATTTGCGCCAATGACCAATAACAAGCCACCTTGACATTGCGGTCCTTTGCGGGAACGGGGAGACGGGGAGTCCAAAATGGAGGAAACTATCATAGCCCAGTAGCTGTGTTGTTTAACTTCGTCTGTCGGAGTATGAAGTGTTCCATGGAAAGGGTCGTAAAGTCTGAAAATAAGTTAGCATATTAGCACTTCCGGTGACCTTGTCTCAAAATCTATGGATTTTTTGAAGGAAATAGGGTCTGTGGTTAAAACGAGCATGAGAGATTTTTTTCATATTTGTTCCACAATGTAAAATACATCAGTACTTTTGAATTTTAAATCTTTGACATGTCCTAAAAAGGCTAACTTGTTGCTAACAAGTAACTAAATGAGACTACAGGGGCTGTCCTGGACATTTAACAACCGACCAGTGACCGTGGTATAGTTCGTTTTGCCTAACATTGTCTTTTTACCTGGCTATTGTATTTACACCTTCATCAGAAATCATCAAGATTGATGTTAAGTTGTGAAAATTATCTTGTTGAACAAAACTTGTAAGTATCACAAACTTCGCTTCAGGAACCCCTGCAGCACTCCTCTGATTTATTATGAGACAGGATGTGATCAGGCTTTACAAGTCAAAATGTTTGCTGTGAAACAAGATTTTGATTTCAAATTTTGCTTAAACCTGATCAGTGCGCCGCTATTTTCCAAAGAAGTCTCACCCCCGTAAAATCGGTAACAAACACAGAGAAAAACCGCAAAACAAACCCAGAAATGTCTCATGTGACATCACCAGAACTGCTCCAACTTTGTCAGATTATTTAGTGATCATGTCTGAAACCACTGCTCACAGAAGAAAATGTGTTTTAGGCTTTAAATCTAACACATCATCTTGTCTCTTCAAGGTTCAATCAAGGTTCTGTATGCTCAGTGGATTAATTACGGTTGTTGGATCCTTTGTCATTTTGATTGCCAGCTGTAGGCTCATGTTTTGTAAATGTACCAGTCTCCATGTCTCTCTGCTGTTTGAGCTGTATTGTAAATAAAGCCCAGTGTTTGTTTGGGTTACAGGTTTATGTTTAACCAGGCTGGCCGGTTTGTGTGTCATGAAAACTCTCATTTGACTCGCAAATGTGCGCACTATTGACAGAAGACAGAAATCATTCAAAAGCTGTCATTGAGAGCAAATTGATGGAAAATGTTGGTTCTGTGCCCGACTTCTCTGCACCTGGAGCGGCGCTGAGGACTCTGGACCTCCGGGTCACTTTCTCAGGCAGCAGCTTTGCTCTCAGTCCTCTCTGTCCCGGCCTGCTCTTTGGCACCCGCCCCCCCCCCCCCAAAACACACACACGCGCCCCCGCTGCTGCTCTGTTAGGGAGGGTTTTAATCGCCATCACTGCCAGCAGTCTGTGATGTTGTGACTGCCCCCACCTCCCGTGACAGGGCCAGCTCGATCTGCAGGGAATTTACTGACTATTATGCGGCATAATAGATTTTTATTATCATTTGTTTGCACATAGCCACGCCGCTGTGTTCTCAAACAACCACTCCCAAGGTAGAATGACGGCAATCATCTCTTAGTGCATCTCACACAATACTCATTTGCTTTCTCACAGACCGCATGTCATCCTAGACCGCAAGCTCGCTTTGTTGATCGTGATGAAAATATTTGCCATTTCAAAACTACTCTGAGCTGCTTTATTTTTAATCACGGACACAAATCCTAACAAGTAACAGCTGGTTTATTGGCTCCACTTTTTTGTATTTTCACTACAACTACTGCTGCTGCTGCCCGCACGGTTGTTGACTCTTGGTTGGGTGACTTTTCTCCTCACCGAAGAACAGAAGACAACACGTGGCCTCAGCCCAGGGCCTGTAAATAATACATGTACATTTAATGGTGTTTTTCATGTTTTCCTCACAGCCTGATCTTGCAGGGAAATCTAGGTCAGCGTCGGTGGCAGGGGGCGAAGCATGTCTCATAATATTGTTGGTTACAGGCATCGAAATCCCAGGTCCAGGCCACCCATCGCCAACACGATAAAATCTCCCACTCGTGTTTTTATTTTTCTGTCAAGCAGCTTCTAAATACAGAGCTTTAATCATCTGTGGGAATTAGGGGTCAAACTCCAATTTAAAATTAAATTCTGTGGCTTGTACCGTACGTTTTATGTAGGAGGAAAACAGTGACTCAGTGGTGCCCTTCTCCTGACATTCAAGGTGTGCTTTTAAATGTGCCAGCAGGTGTTGTGGTGCATTTATATTCCTGATAGCTGAAGACGAATAACAGAAGATATTTAGAGCTTCAGCTAAGGATTATTTTCATTAATTAATCTGTTGATCATTTTAGAGAAATAAGTAGTTATTGCATGTGCAAAAATGAGTCCTAACAGCGAGTTGGAGCCATAGATTGTGCATTAAATGAGTTGAAATCCATTAAATATGCAATCTATGGTTGAAGCGACTTGTTTCCTCTCTAGTGTTTTTTTTTCCACATGCCCCCCCCCCATCAGGTGGGTTTTTTCTTATTTATTAGCAGTTATAACCACAAAGAATAAAGTTAATACAGCGCTACAACTAATAATCATTTTTAATATTGTTTAATCTGCCCCTAATTTTGTGATTTGGTGTACAAAATGTCAGAAAACAGTGAAAAATGTCCATCTCAGTTTTTCAAATTCCAATGTGATGTCTTTAAAAGTCTTTTGTCAGCCCCAAAACCAAAAATATTCATTTTAATATGATAATAAGCAGAGGAAAGCGGGAAATCTCCAAATTTGAGAGAGAAACCTGTTTTTATTATTATTAGATAATCAAAATAGTTTGAGTGTTCATTTTTTTACCACTTGCCTGGCAAGTGGGAAGTGAGTTGCTAGATTTACTAGCCTGATGGGGCATTTTACTTGCCCCTTGCAAACAGGCAATTCATATTCTCAGTCTTGGGAGTTGCTGCACAGACATCTCAGTAATGTCTGCATTCCTGTCCACCCGATTGAAATCTGTTTTTGAACAGTCCGTGAATGTTCTCATTCGTCCAGGTCATTGTAATCTCGGGAAAAGATTAAATCGAAAGCAACTGGACTTGTTTAAAAGTCTTATTGAAGACGTTTCGCTTCTCATCCAAGAAGCTTCATCAGTTCATGCCTGTCAGACTAGTCAGAGCTAGTCTAACTAAATGGTGGGAACCCCAGGTATTTAACCTCTGTGGATGTGTTCAAATTCATGAGTGCTCCAATCAGATTAACGACAGTCGTTCGGAGACCCAGTGATCAACGACTCGAGGTTTTAATGTTTTTTATGCTTTTCTGCATTAGGTCAGCATTTAATGTGCCAAACTTAAATGACGTGTAAACCACTCCCATCTGCCACTCACAGGCACCGTGCCAGTCAGCTTTTGGAAAGCCCACTCTGTTAAGGTGACATGGATCCAGACGAGGGTATTTGACCATAAGTTTCGCTATGTCGCTGGTTCATGAGATTTAGATTTGAGATTAATAACAGCTAAACCATGTGGGTACATGTGATGCGTACCTACTAAACATGCAAGAGATTTAATCAATCTCCCTGATGCATTTTGCATCAGGGAGATTGATAAAGCGGGACACTTCTAATCCAGTTTCTGAGAGTAATTCACCAAAGGTTCATACTGGGGTTGTTTTGGTTTAGACTGATAAAATGAGAGTATTTTAAAAATAACTAAAATGATAACAGTGTGAGTTTTTTGTCCTACATGTGTGCGATGAGGCAAACAGCAAAAAAATCAGTGTTTTTAGCAACATAGACTGGTTGTATTCCTCATCTCTGCACCACACAGCAGTGAAGATAATCCCCCGGGTATTAATCAAGGCTGTCAGGTTTTCTCTCATTCTCCCTCTCTGGATCCAGTACAACAGTTAGCAGCAGGAAGCAACTCTTATTAATGGGATTGTGTCAGTGGCTGCCTAGAAGCCAACTCCAAATCTGGGGTAGTGGGTTATCAGCAAAGGAGCTGAGGGCATCCGGGATGCAGGCTGCAGACAGATGCAATATGTTGTTGGTCAGGATGGCACAGGCGCTCAGGCGACATGGACACGTACTGTAGCATTCTCCCCCAGGTCACCGTCAGGCTTCAGCGTCTGTTTTCACTGAGGAGGAGGAGGAGGAGCAGGAGGCCAAAACTCAGTGTAGCATGTCTGTACACTTACTGTTCAGCAGCACATTTGTAGTAGCTGGAAAGTCTACTTTTGTAATTGTGTGGCCAATATTGATCGTGCCAGGATAGTGCATACATTATCTGATGCTCTGGACGGTCAATATCCAGCTAGGGTCATTAATTGTTTGTGAGTTTGACTATACAGCATATAAATGTTTAAAGAATAAGAATTTTAATCTATTTAAAAGAGCAATACGTAGAAATTGCACATGCAAAAATGAGTACAGCGGTCCAAATAGCTAGTTGGAGCCAAAGACTGTATAATAAATAGGTCATAATCCTCTTTAATATACGATGTATTGTTGAGTTGAGTTTTCCCCCAAACCCCAATGACAGGATGAGTCCTCCACTGTAGGTTGATCCTCTGTTTATGACTGTTAATTGTCTGCCGTTATTCCAAAAATCACTATTCCACTACTGCCATACTCCATTAACATTTTTCTCAATTTAACTGTTATAAACTACTACGCCTTCTACAAGATTATGAATGATTTCTTATGGCTCACAAACAGAAACGTACTCTTTAAGTGGAAAATTCGGCATTAGTTTGAACTCTGTTAAATGTGAATGGACATATAATACGGTTATTCTGGTCTGGAAATTTCAAAGGGGGACACCGCGACTGTAGTGTTCATGTTAAGTGAAGCGAGCATTTGAACTCAACATGTTTCCTCGATCTCTTTCCTTGACACATCATCAGAATTTTCTGATTTATTGCTGTAAATATATTACAGATTTCTCCTTTAAACTCATGTAATACTCGCCTCAGTTGAGCATAACAAACTTGGATTGTTGTAGCAAAGCTGCAGCATTTTTAAGCCCTCAGAAAGGAAACATACAGTACGGTGCGAGATCACAGAGCAGGTGACTGCTGTTTCATCCCTCCAGAGAATCAGCGACTTTGTTAAAAGGAAAATAACTTGATTGAAAAACTCTGTTACAGACAAGCAGAGCAGCTGGTAGACATGAGCCGTCACTGGGAATGTGTTGGCACCGTGCCATCAGATCAGCACAATGCACCAGTCGGCCGGCACAAAGTAACAGACCTCATTGGACGGTGGGCAGACAAGCAAGCAAATACTTCTGCCCCTGTCTTGTGCATCTCTCTTAGTTGAGATCTGCACCTCCGCCCTTTAAAATGTTTTAATTAGAAAAGAACATCAGTCATTTTTCAGCACTCTTCCCCGTGTGTCTCGGACCACCTTTTTAAAGATTTGTTTTCACGCTGAGTGTGGGAGTGAGTGGTTTTGGAACTTGAGGCTCGCCTCCTACCAAGAGCCGGGCAACTTCTTTATGGGCCAATAACACTGTGCCCTGCAGGGGGAACAGAAGCCGGGGAAAAAGTAAAGTGGAAGGCCACGCAGGAGATCCATTTATTTCAGGAATGTCACGCTGCTCCAAAGTCGTTGCTGAAAGTAGATTTGACAGGCCGACAGGGGAGTTTGGGCTAAAATGTTGGACCTTCGAGTTGTCCTGTTCTGGCTGTCCACCAGTTGTTTCAGATCACATACTGTATTACCCTCTGATCCACTTGTTTCATCCCTAAACATGAACTTGCCACAGAATTCTCTGTGTTTCTGCACTATCGGATATTAATCTATGCAGAGAATGTTATTTTCCCCCAGGCAGGGTTTTTCACAGTGTCAGATGTTTGCTAATTTCAGGGCTTCTTCAAATTTCCGCTCAGATCTCTGCTTTCTTTTATTGAAAAGCATATATCAGGGACATGTGCCAACATTTTTAAAGGGACAGTTCACCCCAAAATCAAAAGTTTTTCTTTCCTACGGCTTGTAGTATTTATCCATCTAGATAATTAGGTTGAGACGCTCTGCATTTTAATATGTTGTTAAAAACTGAAATCTGAATCAAAGATGACTTCCAGGTTTTTCACTTGCTGACAGGGTTTTAGCGCCAGCACTTGCAGTTCTGGATTGAGTTTCTCTCTCTGAGCTTCTGGACCAGTAATTAAGATCTCAGTTTTGTCCTGGTTGAGCTGTAGAAAGTTCAATCCATGATTTCATATTTAAAATACAGTTAAAAAGGGCATCAACTGACCCTGAGTCATCAGGAGACACTGATGTACAGTTGTGTGTCACCAGCATAACTATAGGAAATGATGTTGTGTTCATCCTGCAGCCTGCAGGCAAACTGCCTGAGCTTCAAATCTGGGTAGGATTGAAAAACTGGTGTTGAATTTTTCAAATGTAGGTTTTTTTTGCCACTTTGAGCTTCACAAGCTGAATGTAATTTAGTTCTGTTATACTGGAGAGAAGGCAGACATCTCTACTGCCAATATCTCCAAAACTCTGCAGCTCACCAAAACAATCTAGATGGCCAGAGGAAAAAATGGACCACCAAGCCCCTAAATTTGGTGGCTAAAGTACATTTCTGGTGGCCCAAATATAAACTTTAGCTTTCCTTAAGTCATTGTTTCCAATGAAGAACGAGCCAGACATCTCGACTAATTGAGGAAACTGACGGCACACGCAGTATACTCCTTCGTCCAGTCACTCCTAAATTTTCATTGCAGTTTTATTTTTTTATAGCCCGCTTTTTCTAATTCTTCTGTCAGGATCGTGTTCAGTTTGAGTCAGCTTAGTAAACCTGGACTTCAGTGGCCCTGACATATCGGTAGCTAGCCACGACAAGTAATATTCACCGTTTTCGTAGAATGTTGAACTAGTTTTACCTCTATCAAGTGTCAGTCATTTTTTGGATGCCCAAGATGACGTCCTCAAATGTCTTGTTTTGTCCACATCCAAAAGATATTCAGTTTACTGTCTCAGAGGAGTAGAGAAACCAGAAAATATTCACACTTAGGGAGCTCAAACCAGTTACTAGGTTATCAAAACAGTTGGCAATTAATTTAATAATTGATTCATGTTTGATTGATCAACTAATCATTGCAGCTCTAGTTGGCAAAGGCTCACAGCATGGGGCTAAAACTTGGTGGCCACAGACTAACTTTTTGTAACCATGGACCATTGAGCCACAGTTAACGTCAGTCCCTGTACATGAATTATAAATTTGCAGCTTTGTCATATTTTCACTCTGTACCAGTGAGTGTCTCTTTCTGGTTCTGCAAAAAAAGATGTCCGTACTAAGAAGCAGCGAACAATAGATGACTGCATGGCCTCATCTGTCTGTCACAACAGCAGACACTGGGGTTTTCAGTGCAGCAAAGCCCTGTATCAAGGCCCTGAATGTATTCTAGGCCCCTCTTTTATCTCCAGCCCTATAGCATTGGGATTACTGTCCCAAAGGAGATGGGAGGCAACACTGGACTGAAAACTGCCACCCCCAGCAGTGTCTTTGTCATGGTGCCCTCCAGCCCAGATCCTTTACTGGCCACAAATATTATATTGCTGCAACAAGCAAGCAGGGCGGAGGGGGAGGAAAAAAAAAAAAGCTATGAAGCAGTTGACTGTTTTGGCGGCGAACTCTTTGATTTATAAGAAGCTCTGAAACGGGAGCAGATTCCAGCTGTGCAGACCTCCAGAGGTCAAGGGCAAAGTTCCTACGTTATGTAATTGCCTATGGGATGTTCTCACATGCCACAGGAGAACAAGACTGAAGAGCCAATCAGAAGGCCCCACTCCTCCCCTGGAGTCAAACCACTGCTGTACAAACATGTCCACCCCAGAGTTTATTTGCATTGGCTAAATTTAAGATTGTTTATTTTCTGATCAGAGAATGCCTCTTAAAAATGTCGCTGGAGACCTCACAAATGACGGACAACAGAAATAATAATTAGTGAAATAATTGAGTGTGTGCATTTTCTTCCTCATTAAACATTAGAGCTGCAACAATTAATCGATTAGTTATTGACTATTAAATGAATCATCAGAAATCATCCGAATTCTCTGATTTCAGCTTCTCAAATGTGAATATCTTCTGGTTTCTCTACTCCTCCGTGACAGTGTACTAAATATGTTTGGTTTGCGGACAAAACAAGATATTTAAGGACGTCACCTTGGGCTTTGGGAAACAATGATCGACATTTTTCACCACTTTCTAACACATTATGGACCAAACAACAAATCGATTAATTGAGAAAATGATCGACAGATTAAACAATAAAGAAAATAATCATTAGTTTTAGCCCTTAAAATATGCAAAGGTAAAGATATTTTAAATCCTGAATGTTTTTTTATTTTATTCACTGCCTTGCAGGCTCATTATTAGGTTTGTTGGAGCTTTGCTGTCACCACCTGTTGGTAGCATAACAGCATGAAACCAACAGCAGTGTGTGAATTGCAGCACTTGAGTGCTTGGGTATGTTTAGGTGCATGGTACAAACAGAACCGGGGCGCACTCAATCATTTTCAGTTTTATTTTGTCCCCAGAGGGCTGTTGGTTTTACAGCAAGGCTTGAGACAATACATTAAAGAGTGTAGACATACAGTGAAATAAGGGCTTGATTATATTCCCAAATGGATGCACAGACAGTTGTGGACAACATGCACCATGGGTGCCTGTTAGTTCTGTTTTTACTGCTTTCTGGAGTCCCCCTGGAGGACATGCTCCACATGAGCAGGAGACCTAGACGTCGTAGAAATAGAGATCTGTCTAGAGGTCTGTCATGTTGGCGGTACTGAATGTCAGCAATGCATCCGAACTCACCGCTGTTCCTGACTATTTTCTGCCTTCAAGTGGGGTCACGTTTTTCGTGTTCACAAGAAGAATTCACAATGAACACGCCTTTCTTTTGGTATTCACAACCTCTTGAACGGATAGTTCTCCCAAAAATGAAACCTCATGCTGAATGAAGGTCAGGTTTAGTTTTTAAGCCCACAAAACACTGCTGGAGTTTCACAGGAAAAGACATCAATTTCATCATGTTTTTAGCCTGAATCTTCACTGTAGATCTTTAGCTTGGAGCCATGTTCACTTACACATGCACACAGTCTGGACTGGGTATTTGTGGTGTGACTGTGTGTGTGCGCAAGTGAACAGCACATTGAGGCTTTATGCTTTTTTTGTTGTTGTTTTTTTGTGTTTGAAAACTGGTCACCATTCAGATAAATTGGAAATTGTTGAGATTCTGCAACACTGTTTTTCTGTGAAATTCTGTCAGTGTTTCGTGGACTAAAAACTAAACCCGACCTCCAGTTGACATGAAGATAAGTAGATCATGACTGAATTTTCAATTGTCTGAAGCTCAGAGTTGATGAGCTGCATGAAAAACTTTCCATGACTTAATCAGAATTCCATTTGAAGGCAGCAATTGTTGCTCAAAATAGTCAGATTTGGTCAATTAGATATAAGTTTGTAAGAATAATAAACCAGTTTTTCATCAACTGACTTTAATTGTCTGAAGAGGGATGTTTGAATTACTTACGTTAATGACCAATCAGCATTTTGATCCAAAAAGTTACCACTGCTAGTAGACTATCAGACTCAAAATCCTCAAAAGTCTTCAGTATTTGGTAAATGTCCAAAATGTAAAGATGAGTTGATCACCTACCTTGGCTTTCACAATACACACCATTGATGAACTGAAACTGAGCTTCTCTCAATCATCCACACCAACCTTTGGAACATTGAAAGTCTTCAGCTGTGATATAGACTTGGCAAATAGAAGGCGAAATTGTCAGGTTATCATTCCAAGATGAAGGAGTTCAGCTCAGCGTGTACAGGTCTTCACCACCTAAATTCTTCTCTGTGATTTTTAGTAGCTTCCACAAATTTTCCTAAACTTTTCTGTGGTTTAGACACAGAAGAGTCAGCTCGACGTGAATATTCAGTGTGTAATCCATTCTTTTTACATCCCAGTATGTCAGGGTTACTAACCAAACTCTGATGTTGGTGCAAACACTACTGGGAGTACGCAGGTGTCTGTACAGAGCCTATGCGTATGCCACAGTGACCCTAGCAGACCCTCGCACACTCACGGACATGGAAAATATAATGCCAGCTGAGGAAGTCCAACAACAGTCATCACTGTCTAACCTTTACAAACCACTGCAACAATAACGTCTACAAAACTACAAATCCAATTCTAATCTGTGTCCATGTTGTGTGTTATTTTTGTCCAGGGGGGGACACCTGCAGCCAAAATGGAGGTGAAGACGTCACTTCTAGACAACATGATCGGGGTTGGCGACATGGTCCTCCTAGAACCCCTGTCTGAAGACTCATTCATCGAGAACCTGAGGAACCGCTTTGACCACAATGAGATCTACGTAAGTCTACCGTTTTATATTCAAATAATGATTTCTGTAATGTAACTGGAGCTGATTCCAGCAGCAGTGTGAGAATATTTTGTTGTGTGAAACCGATTTAGACGGCTTCCCAAAGGAAACACTCAGATATTTTTCATAACTCCATTGTTCCTCCGTTCCATTCCACTCATTTTAGTCTTGGCTGCAGAGGTGGCACAGATACACAGACCACAGTAACCAGCCAATCAATAAATCACATCACCCAGGAATGTAGATGATGCCTTTAAATGAGCCATGAAATCCAGAGCTCAGGGACAAGAAGGGACTGGCAGGCTGGCAGGGCTGGCTGTCTATCTCTAGAAGAAGGGGGTGACTATCGTGGCTGCATCAGACAATTGGTTCACGGCTTTGTGCTGCGGCCCTCCGCGATTTTCTTCTCTGCAGGTTAGCTGCTCGAGCCGTAAGCCAAGATGATTACAGCTTCGCTCTGGTTGCTGTTGGCTTGCAGGGCTCAGGGCCCAGGGGATGATGTCACCTCATATAGCGATGATTGCCTTAGCGGCTCGCTAGATATTTTGTCGAGATGCAGCCCACATCCTGCTGAGGAATGGGAATGGTGTTTTCACATCTCAGATACCCTCAATCTTCTGTCCAAAACTATAAGCTCAGAGCTTTTTCTTTCTTGTGTGGTGCTGACCCAAATGTTGTGGAGCTAGTTCAACAAGCACTTTCATGCCTGCCTTTAAAAAAAAATATTTATGTAATATATCCTCCTACAAGAGAGGTTTTCATGGCACTGGTGCAAAATCTTCATATTTCTTTTTTTAGTTTAGTACCAACTCGGGATGGGTAAAGCTTTGATACCATTATCAATACCAGGGACACTTCTCTTGATTCAGCACTATCACATTTCAACATGTGTTGTGATTTGAGTTTGCTAATTATAGCTTGCTAACCTTTATCACCTTTGTTTGGGGGCCACTGCTGTAGTTGGTCAGTGTGTAGTGTTGAAGTCAGAGTAATAGACTGAGTTAGCAGAGTGAATTCAGCAGTTTTTAGTGTGTTTCCACGGATCAGAGGTGATATATTGCTTAAAGAATGAACATACGTCATCTTATGTTAAGCGTGTGAAGTTTGTTAAGATAATATCACAGTGATTGTGATGCTAATTACTGTTAGCGTGTCAGTTGGAATTCCCATTATATGTTAACATCAAGCTAACAGACAAAGTGGTAATTTATGTAAAAAAAAATATTTATATAAAAATTGATTCAGTAGGCAAAAAATCAATTTCTCCCACCTCTGATCTATACTGATACTGCTCATCGGTACTCTTATTAATACTGCTTGCAATAATGTGGTGCAATAAATAGAGACATGACGTGAAAAACTGAAAAGATTATTTTGTCACTTTTTTTGCAGAGATAACAAGTCAAATTGTTTTCTGAGTTGAGCTGCATGAACAGATGAGAGTATTTCTCCTCTGCGAGAAGATTGGCTCTTTCTTTATAGTTGTGCTGAATGGCTGCCACCGGGTTGGATTCCCCATTAAATAAGATGAAATGAGCCTGTGTTCACATTTTTCCAGGCAAAGTTACAGTGACAAGTTAAAAAGAAGCAGGAGGAGATTTTTATTTAAGTAATTTTGTTTTTGACGTTATATTTTTTGGTTATTACGGTGGAAACACTACTCATTTTGTCCACAGGGGCCTCCAAAATCAACAAATCATGAAAGTTCCTTGTAGCAGCTTTAAATGTAGTAAAGTAAGACCACACTTTTGAGCGTTTCGCCCTGCCAGCTGTTTATTTTACGCTACATAAATGCCAATAGCATGCCTGTTCTCGATACCCATTCTAAGTACTGACTGCCTGTGAAGTGAAAGTAAAATGGAATCTTCATGGAAAGGTAACTGACACGGCTCGAAGTCTGTGATGGAGGCTTTTTTTTGTGGCGATAGCTGCACCTCAGGAGTGATGACTAGGAAAAGCGCTGCAGCCTGTACTTATCCAATAAATCTGTGGTGTACAATCCTCGCATGTGAATGTATTTTCCCCTCATGTGGCATCATTCCTTGCAAATGGCCCCAACCCCCCACCCCAAACTATCATATGACAGCTCGCAGCAGAAGAAACATGGCTTTGTTTTCCAGAGGGACAGCGCATCATGTATCCAATAACTCTGTGGAAAATCAAAGAGAATGAAAATCGCCCTCTTAACTGTTGCTCTGCTTCCACTGCCTGACCTCCTTTTTTCTTTCTCTGAACACGAAGAATCAAAGAGTTTAGTTATCTCCTTAAGCCCTCTTTATTTGAACAATTAGCTCTGCATTGTGAGTTGCATGATTACGTGTGCTGCCCTTTTATCCTTCAGTGCCAAAACTTGAAACCAAAAAAGAACTCACTTAACACAGTAACCAGCTTCTAAATCTGTCTTTTTTTTAAAATGGCTTTTCATGACAGATGAAGAGATCAAGATACTTGCATGTTTTTTACATAATTGCTGAGGTTTCTGCTCCACCCATTTTTAATTAACCATAAACACAGACCTAAGCACCTGCCAATTTTCAAATTAACAGAAGTCATATTTATGCTGTTTTGTACACAGACTCCCAAACTGTCGTGCCGGAGTGACGGATTTTCGGCATTGTGGTTAAAAAGCTGAGTTGCAAAGAACAAAAAAAAGCAGTTTCATTTATGTAGTTTTTGGGCATGTGGCGTATCATCCAGGCAGCTATCATTTTAGCGACTGAGCAGATGGAGTTCTATAAGGAGGAGGGCAGCAGGTGTAGAAATGCAAAAGAAAACATACAGCAGAAAACATGGGCAGTATGGACAGAGTCTGCGTACATTATTAATCTCTGCTGATCGACGTGCTGCTCTCTGAGTTTTATCTAAAATTCTGTCCAAACTTTATTTTTTGGCAGTGGAAAAGGTCAAAAACATTGTTGAGAAGGGTAAAGTGTGCGTCCTGTACCACGGCTGAGTTTTCTGCAGCAGCCAGGGTTTGATTTGACCTGTGCTCCCTTTGCTGCCTGTCCAAGCTATCTTTGGCTGTGCTATCAAATAAAAAGGCAAAAAAACCCCCCAAAATTTTAAAAAAATGCTGAGAAACTTCCATGAGGAAAAAAAAAAGCTAAATGGATCCAGTCATGGAATAGAAAGACTACAGAGCATGAGAGCACACAGTTGTACCATTTTACACCAAAATTAGGGCAGATATGCGTTGGGTTTTTTTCCTGATGTGCGCTCGAATGCCAAGATTCAACTCATGTCTGTGCAGGAGAGCCGAGAAGGAAGTTTTTAAAAGTTTTCAGCTCTCGTTAATTTTGTAGCTTCTAACTGAGGTCATTCCCGATGACTGGGTCGGGACCCACAGGTGGGTCACAGGTGATTTTATTTGGGTCAACAAATAAATAAAAGACTATAGAAGAAATTCTGCAAATTTAATCTTTAATATGTGTACATTGTTTTGCTGATGAAAGAGAAAACGAGAGCCTGTTAATTGCGCCCTAAATGCGCTTATTTTTATTTATGAAACAGGATTAAATGTGCTAGGGCCTTTTGTGAAGTGGGTCAGGATGGTTTGTAATTTTTAAAAAGTGGGTCCCCAGCTAACAAGTTTGGGAAACACTGGTTTAAACTTTAGTGTCTGTGCTGCGTTGCTGTTTGTACTTTCAAGTATCTGCTTCATTTTACTGTTTCATGCTCACTTTTAGCTGTACAGGAGTCATGTTAAGTTGATGCTGACGAAAACGCAACATTTCCCGATTTTGCTGTTTCATAATAAAAGCTTTTAGATGACAAAGTAACGGGGGACTTTTATCATGAAGTAAAACGTTAAGTCAAGCAGCACATGTGTATGAAAAAGGAGCAAAAGTGTCACATAAGTTAATGACGGAGGTGACAAGCCTCCATCGCCTCCACCAAAAAGGGATGAAAATGGCGTTTCCACCCTGGTGTCATGTTTCTGTCCCTGCCGATCGGAGCTGGACCCGATTAATACCCGTGACCACTGGAGAGTCATTTGACTCTGGAGTAAATGCTGATTGAACCCTTTCCCATTGAGGACAAAAGCCAGATGTTAGCGGGTGTTGGTGGAGTTTTTTTGTTCAGTGTAAAAAGGCGCTTTAAGCCTCAGCTGTAGCTGGAAGTTTGACTTTGTTTTTCTGGTTCAAATCTGAAAAAGGCATCACATTTGATAGGAAAGTGATTATGCCTGAAAGCCACTTTTTTTTCTTATTTTGTTTATATTCTATAAATTAGTTTTGGATTTGGTGTGAAAAGCTATCAAAGCCCTCGGCTCATTGCTGTTTCATGGCTCCAGTAATGAGCCTTCTTGACAGCAGTTTTATGATCAGTCAGAAGATTCATGAAATAATCATGAAGTCTGTTGCAAGTTGTGATTTTCTTTATGATCTGCAGAGGCTGACAAAGAAAACAACAGTGTTTTGTGCTTTTGGTCAACAGAAGCTCTCATTAACACGTGATGCTTTGTTTACATTGCACTCACTCTCTCCCTTTGTACCGCATCCTCTGCACTTGAAAAGGCCACAGTTTGCCTCCGGTGGGCTATTGAACGAGAGGCCGTGGGAGGCTGCGGTGTTGCCACAGGGAAGGCCGTGCTCCGCTCCTGTCAGAGTGGGTTATGCAACAGCCATTACCGTGGAAAGCAAAAGCAAATGTTTCAGGTTGATGTTTGAAAGTGCTATCTGGGCTTTGTTTTGAGCGTAGGAGGATGATGAAGATGATGGCTGGTTACATTCGTTCTCAGAAATATCTGACAAGTGTTATCTGTTGAACAGGACCTGTGTGGATGTTACATAAAGGTGTTATTTATTTTATGGGAAAATGTGAGACAGAGAAAGTTGAAAGCATGTTTGCAGATATTTGATTAAAAACCCACTGCTGACATGTTAGCTTGCATTTTAATTACATATTACCTGTTATTGACTGATGCTATAATGTTTTTTTAAAGGTGCAGTGTGTAAGATGGGGCCAAAATTTAATTTAATTCAAAACAACCAAAAAAATAAACTTATATTATCACAATATTATTGGCAATATTGAAAAAATTAAATGCTTTTCTTTTTAACAAGGAATGTTAATGATTAATCATTAATCAATTCATGTTCATTAAGAATGTAACAGATTAAATGTGTATTAATCCAAACTATAGAAAGGGTAGTAACTGTGGCTCATTTGACATAGCTTTGTGTGTTATTTATTAAATAACGGAAATTAAACTTATACTTAAAATGAAAAAAATGAGAAAAAAACTGAATGAAAATGAGTAAAAAAACTGATTAATCGATAATGTTTTCAACTATCAGTTAAGAAAAATGCACAAAATTTTCAACCCTCCATTTAATTAAAAGTGCTTCTGCTTTCATTCTTTAATAAAATAAAATAAAAATAGCAGCTATGAACTGAGCACGAATCATCTTTGGCAATGAGTGCTTAAATTACATAGGTACAAACAATACAGCAGTCAGCAGCTGTTCTTTTATAAAATAATAAAATTAAATAATTAATCGTATAATATCACAGTATGTATTGTCACTGTAGTGTACGGTATTGCAATGTGGTTTTTTTTTGTATTGTGACAATACAATATTCAATATACTGTTGCATCCCTACTGTGTATTGTGTTGTAGAAATGAAGTTAGCATGCTAACCAGCTAGCCCCACCTGTTGTGTGAAACCTGCAAGTTGGCTGCTTTTTCAAGCTCTCTTAGGTTTTATAGTTGAATAAATAAACAAAATAAACACATGAAATGTCAAAAAATATATATATATATTCTTGCACCTACTGTCAGTAAACCCTATGAATTCAAGTTTTACTGAACTAAGACAAGTTTTTTTTTTCACAAAACACTTCAAACTCAACAAAAAACAAAATAGTAAACCTCACCTCGTCTTTCCACTGTTCATCTGGAATCACCAATTCTGGTTTGGTCGAAAAATCCACTGCGTTAGATGCGAAAATCTTCAGACTCCCCGCTGCCTCTCTGCTGCCCGACCGCCTTCTCACTCCTCTCCGCTTCGTGCCTCTCCTGTCCCCACCTGCCGTCTTCATTGTCCCTGCTTTGCTTCGTATATTATATTAAACTGAATATCTTTGGGTTTTAAACTAGAAAAAAACAAGACATCATGTTGGACTTTCTGACATTTTATGGATGTCGCAGCCCTAGATTAAACATCACAATTAACTTTGTTATTTGATAGCCTCTAATAAAACAAGGGCAAGCTAAAAACTAACTCAGGGCAGGTGGATTTCTGACCCACTTAAACACATTAACATTGAACCCTGTGTTACCTGTTATCCTGACAGGTGGTCATATATTACACCTTGATCTGTTAACAGGAAGCAGATTATCTAAATAGATTATTTTGTAAGCATTTTATTTTGAGTTTAAAGTGTTTTTTTTTTTGTTTTTTTTTTTTTATTTATATTGGTTGCTAATGTGTAGGCCCGTCTGGGATCAGTGTGGCAGCGTGAATACTTTTACACGCAGACACATACTTACTAAAAACCTCCTTCAGCACCTTGACCTCTTTGCAGTCTGTGTTTACTGCCCAGCCCTCAGATTCCATAAGCTTTTCCTTCAGTTTCACTTCAGGCGCTGCATGCCTCGACATCGCATTCAGAATAACCAGCTGGGAGAAGCTGACAGCGGCAGAATTCCTCTCACCTTTACTTAACAGTTAACACCCAGATGGACAGATGGGGGGACAAGTTGTTGACACCAGTCAGTTTAAAATGCTAAAAAACTGTTTTTCTTCTCCCTGCAGACATACATCGGCAGTGTGGTGATCTCCATGAACCCGTACAGGTCCCTGCCCATCTACACGCCAGACAAAGTGGAGGAGTATCGAAACAGGAACTTCTATGAGCTCAGTCCACACATGTGAGTCCACCTCCCACGTCCTCTCCAGAGTATTTATGTAAATTTGATGTCTTGCTTGAGGCTCAAGCACTTAAAGTTTGACAGTAAATTTGGTTGGCGCTTCACAAGAGCCTTTTTCAAGCCTTTGTTGGTCTGAGTTTGTCAAGCAGGAGCTGTCATCTGTCCGTTGAAGATACAGTGTGTTGCAAACCTCTGTAAGGATTATCAATTTGGACGCAGTCACCAATGAGGAGGGGGCGTAAAACAGGGGGGAATGAGATCAGAAGGACACTAGCTCTTGTGTGGAGAGTCAGTCTGGTGCTTCTGCTGGCCATTCAGCATTGTGGCGTGCCATCTGTCCACTGGCAACATTAAGTCAGCGTTGCTGTTCGGCTGCCAAGATAAAACAAAGCCCGGCACTCGTCAATTAGCCGGCTGTGTCTCTGGGCTGCAGCAAAAGCCCTCAGAGAGCCAGACTGAAAGAGCGAGAGTGCCCTTGTCCCAGAACAGACAGACTCCCCGCAGACAAAAGCAAGTTCCTTGGCTTCACTTTACAGCCAGCTACAGAACTGACATGACACAGTTTCAGGCTGTTTTGCCCCCTTTTTTTGTCTCTCAGTTTCTCCCCTTTTTTCTTTTGTATACTTGTGCCTACAAGGAGGTTTTCTCATGGTCACTCGGTGCATTGTTTTAAAAGAAAACATTGTGTCTTCAGGTGTCCTGATTTACCTGTTGAGTGATGACTGCTTCAATCACCCGCAACAAGTCCAAACAAAAAAAGAAAATGTGTCCTTGCTGTGTGTTTTTGTTGGCTCAAAGCTGGAACAGAGAATTGACCTGGAACATGTACTGGCTGTTCTCTGGCAAACATTGGACAGACCAGCTTGCTGATGAATACATTAAAGGAGAAATCTGTAATATATTTATTGTAATAAATCATAAAATAACCATGATATGTCATCAGAGATCGATGAAATACATTAAGTTGAAAGTGTTCCCCTTTTGAAATTCCTATTCCAGGACTAACTAAGAGTTATTGTTTGACTATTTCACATTAATTAGAATTCAAATTAATGCCGAATGTTCACAGAAAGACTAAAAGTCTGTTTTTGAGTTGTAAGAAATCATAAATAATGGCCACAGGTGTCTGTAACCCTTAAATTGAGCAAAATGTTAATGGAGTTTGGCAGACAGTGAGACAGGCAGCCACTTAACTCAGTCTAGAGAGTGTACTTTTTTTCATTTTTTTACTTTTGTTTTCAGCTTTACATTGACAGACAACTGACAGTTATGAACAGCTGATCAACTTACATTACAGGACTCATCCTCACTTGCTATTGTCAGATTACTATGTCACACATCCTGCGCTCCTGCAGTGTTCCTGCAGCCTGCCTGAGCTTCCCCAGCTCTTGAGAGTAGGAGGCTGGGGGAAACGACCCGCTTCAACTATCAGTCATATATTACATAAGATTTCAGCCTACTTAATGTGCCATCTTTGGCTCCAACTCGCTATTTGGACTAATTTTTGCATTTGCAGTTGCTACATATTGCTCCTTTAAACAGCAATGTTAGATAATGCTTTAGTTGAAGGATAATCTAATTGGTGCTTTTAGAAAACACTGCTATTTAGAGTTGGACAAACATTTTCAAAACTGGCCTCTTCTCTTACATTACCACATGATAATTTGCATAGTTACAGAAGGCTAAAGGCTAACTAGCCAACCATTTGTCAAAGATCATTTTCATACCATAATGACATGACCTGAAACAAGAAGCTGCCTTAAAAAGGCAGTGATGCAAAGTATGAACGATTTGTATGAGCTAAACACGCAGGTATGATCCTTTTTAAAGCTGCTATGCTCTTGAATAAGAAATTAGATATATGCTTGCTGTAGGAAAAAACGGTTTTGCCTTCTTTGCATGAGACTCATCACTTCTTTGCCTGTCTGAGCTGTTCTGACTGATCTGGCTGAAACTTTAAAAAACAAGACAAAATGTCTCTGCCATGTGTGAATCCACAGAGCCATGCTGAAGGAAGCTAAACCACAGTGGCTAAGATATTTTACCTTAAACTGTGGATGCACTATATGGATTTTTTTCCCAGATGCTGCTGATAACTGATATTTACCTGCTTCTCATGGCTGATAGTTTGTCATTTTTGCATTTTAAAAGGTTATATATATATATATATATATAATATATATATATATTTTTTTTTTTTTTTTTTAAAGTTTTATATTCCACAGCTCTGACTGAATCAAATCTAACTGTTGCAACAAAAACAAAGAACAGCTCTGACTTGAAATGTTTATTTAGTTCTTCTATCAAACAACTTCACAAATGTACTTCAGCTTTAATAGAGCATTTGCCTGAGAATTTAAATTTAATGCTTTGACTCATCAGGTAATGGTATAGCCAATATTTACCTTTGACGAAAAACGGAGGCCGGCCGCAATAGAATCCACAACCAGAAAATGTCCAAACTAGCAAACATTGTCAAAAACAAAGCCTGCAATATCTCATCTACTGTGATTCTAGTGAATGATGACTTGTTTGCACAGGCAAAACAAAATTCTTTGCATTGACTGAAATGTGCATCCTCTAAACACATTAAAATCATCTTACCATTAGACTTTAAGTAAAGAAGATTAAGCCTTGTTTAATAGGACAGGCTCTTGTACAAGATCTAAAATGCCAGTCAAAGGCAGATTGTTTCAACATGCTACATAAATTGATCTTAATCCTCCGGTCAGACCATCTGGACCAAGCTTTGTGGCTTTGCATTGATCGTCCTCAAGAGACGTTAAACCCTCAGTCAGTCCTGTCAAATGCATCAGCACAGCTCTTCATAAACGCACAGTGTGCAGTTTCTGCAACAACTAAAAGATGTGGTTTAATGAAGTTGTGAAGTGGCGTTGCATGGGATTATGGGAGTTGTTGTCTTCATTGTTAAACAAACACCATTGCTGATGGAATCTGACATGACTGAGGCAGAAATCATTTTCAGGAACGAGGCAATGTGCTTAAAGTTTCTGTATCTTGTATCTCATGTTTCGCCCAAGTTCTAGCAACTACATGGCCTAAAGGGGGATATGACACCGCTGACAGGTGACCAAATGAAACGCACTGTTACCTTGAATAAAATAACAGATTTTTCTCAGTTAAAACTTTGTTGGAAAGTACACAACTCAAGTTGTATTCAGTTTACTGTCAGAGGAATAAAGAAACCCAAAAATATTAATTTTTAAGAAGCTGAAATGAAAGAATTTTGACTTGTTTTCCTCTGAAAAATTATTCAAACTGATTATTGAAAAATAGTTTGCGATTAATTGAATAACTGATTAATCGTTGCAGCTCTAGTAAGCGGAACAGAAATATCTCTTGTTGCCAAGTCGTATCTTAGGTTTGTCCTTTATAGCCAAGTGGTGAACAACATGTCCATGGCACTAGAACATTATGGGATGGCAATGATTGTTCCAGGTATTAGTCAAACCCTCAGGTGTTGCCTAGAAAATGCGAGTCATGGTTTCCTAAAAACTGTACTGAAAAACTGTTTTGATAGCAAAATGCATCAAAATATAAATTAATGAGTTTTTTTTATTATTATTATCGAGTCGATAAGCAGAAAAGTCCTTCAAGGTGTCTATTATCAGGAGTTACATTGAGGCCAGAACCTCTTCCGCAGGCGTTACGCCTTACTTAATTTAATCATTTAATAGCAACCCAAGCTGATGTAACTAATGCTGAATGCAAACCTTGATACTTGACAAATTACACTTACTTTGGGAAAGTCTGGCTGTTTTAATTGTCATTTAAAGATAGCAATTCAATCTCTGTGTGTTTCATTGGTTAGCACAAGAATTAGCATGAAACTAGCTAGCCTGTCAAAAGAAAAACATGGTCTTCAGCCCCAAACCTGTTCTGTGCATGTCTTGCTTCTTGTCAGTTCACAAATTAGTGTGTTAATACATCGAGTTTGAATTGAGTTCGGTTAAAGTTACAGCATGGGGACATGACCTCCATGGTACTGTGTGCATAAGTTAACCGCTTCTTTGTATAATGTTTGTTTTCTTTCTTGTCCTCTCAGTGAGACATCACTGGAGATGTCAGAGGACAACAAAGCTAGGTTAGTTGTGTCCACCTGCTTCCACAGTCTGTGATAAGCTAATGTCAGGCTAACAAAGCTACCTCTGCCACTCCTGGTAAGAAACAAATCTGTGTAGGCTGCTTCCCAAAATGTAAAATATTTCTTTAATAAAAATATATTTTCCACACGTTCTGTGCTTTACATCCAGAGGCCTACAGTAGATTTTTTTGCTTTGGGTTTTGTCAACATCAGAGACAAAATGTGTAATCTGTCTAAGATCTAAAACCCTGGAAGCAGCTGGACAGTTGTGGTTCAGAAACATTTGGATGTTCTACTTTGAATACATTTGACTTGACTGGTATTCAAATCAGAGCAGCGAGAAAGCACCACTACAGGTGATTTAAATGAATGCCTCCGTGTTTGTCATGTTTTAAATACAAAGCAGATCTCTTTTTTTCATCGTTCCCTGTTAGAGCTCTGACTAACCACATCAGTTTATTTAATTTAAAACAGAATTTAAAAAAGAAAAACACAGAGGAATCTAGAGTCCAGTTAATATTTTTAAATAAAAAATGATGTCCACTTGATCATGATATTTCCAGCCACAAAAAGTTTCTGTTTTTATGACCTGATTTTTTTTGCGTGGCAGAACTTCAGCTGGCTGTGGGGCTTTAACACCACAGTGACTGAAGGGGATCAGTGTTGGGCTTTAATTAAGGTAACAACAGGGGGTCTCCAGGAATCTGCTCTCTTCCTGTCTTTGATCCTCATTAGACACTTGAACAGTATAAAATCAGCAGCTCAGAACAGGTCGCTTCAGTCAAGTCCAAACTAGTAGTTCACTGGGGTGTTTGGGCAGCGACATTCACCCAAAGCACAGATCCTGATGTAGGGCTGAGCAATACTGTCAAAAAATGACATTTTTACTATAACTTAATGATCATTTAAGGGTTTGGCAATAAAATAGTATTGAACTATCATCTGAAAATATATGTTTTGGTAATAAAACTTATCATATGTTGTATACTTTTGCAAGACAGTTGGCCACAATTTGATGCACAAAGTTTTCCACTTTCATACCAAAATTAGCGCGTTAATGTGGGTTTTTAAATGCGGGTAAACCTGCTAAAAATAGGCAATTGTCCCCTTTGCCATTGCCAGCAGACCCGTTTGCCTTTCTCTTTCTCTCTCTTTTTTTTTTTTTTTTTTTTTTTTGCTGCACACCATCTGATGAGAGGAAGAGGTTTTGAAAAGTGTCTATGTGTTCAGTTCTCAGAGCTTTTATAGCTTCCAAATGAATCTGTGTGGTTTGAAGTTTAGTTTCCCGTCAGTGTCGTGCTTCGTCCCTTCAGATGTCTGCCTTATTTGCTGCATAGGAGACACGTTAAGTCACTGCTGATGAAAACAAGGGCTGAACAATTAATGGAAACTGCAATTTTCAAATTGCAGGATGTGCAATGCTTCTGAAAGGCAAAATACCATTTTAAATAAAATATTGTGGTGCTGCAGTGTTGTCCTGGTAAATACATCATTCTCTAGACTACAGATCCCTGGAAAAAAAATAACACCATAATTGTTTTAATGTGTTTTTCAATAAAAATGATAATAATGATGTAAAAATGATCCTGTCATCACAATTGCAATATCGTTCAGGGGCTTGACTAAAGTCAAGTGCTTCCTCAGCACCTCAGTACACAGTCAAAACAAGTCGCAAAAGAGTCGCTGAAAACTGTGAAAATTAATGAAAATAAATGCCTGTAACTACCGCAGAGACATTTGACTCGGGAGTAAATATCTTTTGTACCTGTTTATACTGGAGACCAAAGCCACATGTTAATAAGTGTTAGTGGGAGTTCATGTCAAGTGTAAAAGGAGCGTTTCTGTTGCGATCATTTTCAAAAAGAAGAAAATGAAAAGTTTGTTACATGATTGTGTTTAAGAGCGAAATCATTCCTCCTAATTTCATTACTGGTGCATTTTTAGCATTTTTGGCTGCTGGCTTCCTCAAATTTCTCGCCTTACTGTCACTGCAGAGATATTTTACACAACAATTTAACAAGCAACAGATAATTGCTAAACTCCTAAACCCCCCTGAAAACCAGCAGAAACACACACACACAGTGTAAATAACACCACCGTGTCGATCAGCAGCACCAGCTTGCAGTCTAAGGTTTTATATAACCTCGTCATGGATGACACAATGCCAGAAGGTCACAAATCTGTTGTGTCTGACTTCCTGGCAGAACAATGTGCTCATATAGTCAGTCCAACTGTAAAAAGCCGTGCGCGGTGACAAAATGTCAGCTGATGTGTCAAACACATGCTGTCCCTAAAACAATCACTGGTCCTCTCTGTCACAACACACAGCTCAGTCTCTGTCCTCTGAATGTTCACTCATTGTCTGTCGTGGTGTTTTGGGAATCTGTCCGGGCGTCCCGAGCGTCTGTTTGGATGAGATGAAAGATTAATGTGGCTTAAGGTTATTGATCGAAGACAGGAAAAGGGGCAGGATTAGTTTTATGAAACATGTCATTTTTGATTAATGCTGTCACATCATCGGCTCGTACTGTGTGCGTCTGCATCTCCAGGGACGTCTGAAACGCCTGGTGTGTGTGTGAGGACCAGTGAGTGAGTGTGTGTGCAGGTGCTCATCTGTTTCACACCTGCTCTGATCTCCCCAGATAAACAAATATATATGTGTGTGTGTGCGCGTGCGTGATTGTGCACGTACACATGAGCTGGAAGGAGAACTGCAGCTGGTCCTCTATCTCTAAACTTGTTTGTAGACTAATTGCCTGTTAAGCTGCATCTTAATTAGAGTTATTGTGGATAAACAGTGTCTCCCGCTCAGGCCAGACACCAGAACAAGACATGTTGATCACTGAAGGAAAAGCCAGACAGCAGAGGTGAAGTTTACCAAGACTTTCAACATGTGAAATGTGATTCAGGTACATTTTCAACAATTAATCACTTAATTGATAAATCAATTAGTTGGCAACTATTTTGAGTCATTTTTCACTGGAACAAAAATGTCAAAATATGTTGACTGCAGCTTTTTATATGTGAATATTTTCTGGTTTCTTTACTCCCCCTTGACAGTAAACTGAATATTAATAATGTTGTAGCATTTGTCAGCATTTTCTGATGTTTATAGGAGAAATCTGTAATGTATGTATGATACTGAATCATAAAAAGGTCATGATTTGTTTTAAAAAAGTAGAAATACTCATTTCTATAACAAAGCTACAGCCTCGGTGTCCCTTTGAAATGTCTTTTCTGGGCCAGAATAACATCTGCTCCACATTTATTAGAGTTCAAATTAATGCCGCATGTTTGCTTAAGGAGTGAATGTCCGTTTATGAGTCTAACGAAATCATTAATAATCTTGTAAAAGCCGTAGATGTTTATAATGGTTAAATTGAGCAAAATGTTAATGGAGTTTGGCAGCAGTGAGACAGGCAGCCACTTAACTCAAAGTCCAGAGTGTCTATTGATGTAAAGTTCAGCCCATTAACCTGAAAACAAAAGCCTACTGCGCCGAAAGTAGACAATTAATTTATAAACAGCTGATCAACTTACAGTGGAGGACCCGCTTGTTATGCATTATACAATATAGTGAGTGTCTTGTGCTCCTGGAGTTTTCCTGCAGCCTGCCTGAGGAGGCAGGGAGGAGGACGAGGGGGCAGAAAACTTGCATATATTATATAGGATTTCAAACTATTTAATATATAATCTATAGCTCCAACTTTAAACTGCACTGCTCATTTTTGCATGCACAATTGCTACATAGTGCTCCTTTAAATGTGAATATTTTTTGGTTTCTTTACTCCTCCATGACAATAAACTGAATATCTTTGGGTTGTGGGCATAACAGGACATTTGAGGACATCATCTTGGGCTGTGGGCAACACTGATCAACATTTTTCTTTTCACCATTTTCCAACATTGTATAGACAAAACAACTAATCAATTAATTGAAAAAATAATCACCAGTGAAAATAGGTGTTAGTTGCAGCCCTCAGGAAAAAAAAAGTAAAACAACAAAACGAGAACATGCATTAATGAGAATAGCTCTATCAGCCACAGGTCAGACAACCATGACAGAAAGTTTGTTATAACTCTAGGCGGCAATAATGTAATTTCCCAAAAATATGAAACAATATCCAGAGCTTTATTAGACTTGTATCTGGAAATTGTACCCTTCAGTCCAACATTTTTGTTAAAATTTGATTGGCTTCCATTTAAAATATGTTGCAGTAATTCTTAAAAATACCTGAATGTAAACGAGGGCTGAGGGCCACTGATTTGTCCACCATTTCCTCTGCCGGCCAATTTAGCAAACTGCTCTCTGCCCAGATGAGGCACCTCGTAATTAACTGGCAGGTGTTTCCCTCCCCTCTGAACACTGTCGAAGCATAAGAGATGAACTAATCAGTGGCCTTTCTCCATGCAGAGCAGCATTACAGATGGCCTGCAGCCCTCTTTTGTACGTCCCTCGCCACCCAAGCCAGACACAGATTGAGGGAAGTGTGTGTGTGTGTGTGTGTGTGAGTGTGAGTGTGTGTGTGGAGAGGCCACTAGTCCCAAATCTCTGGGGTAGGATCATATTTCCCCGATGTTTAATGAGGTATTGAGACCCCCGATGCTCTCGGCGCTCGATACCTTGAGCCACAGGAGCATTGGCTGCAGGGGGCATCACGACTGGCTAATGGAGCAGAGAGGCCCCGTGCAAGGCGGACGTCAGGCTTTTCAGCTGTCGTGCACATGTTATGACAGCTTGACTGTGAAATCCTGCCTTATTATAGAGTTCTGACATTTAGGAATATTATGAGAGGTTCATTCATTTTTTGTGTGTGTGTGCAATACGTCATCATGGCATGCCTTCTGGTGATACCCAGGTCACGTGGGATTGTAGCTCAAGTCTTTTATTTGCAAAAAAATGGAAAGAATCTCTTATAGCCTGAGAAACAGAAACAAGAACTACATGAGAAACTGGAGTAAAAGGGTCAATGAAAAAAAAAAAAAAAAATAAAGAGAGGACAGGAGGACCCCACACCTTTCACCCTTGTTTCTTTCTCTTTTTATTTTATTGCCCTCATTCTGCCTGTAAAAACAAAAACTGCATAAATGCAGCAGGACGAATGAAATAAGTGATGAATCTGATAACTTTTAACGGGAAAACCTGCAGAAAAGTAATGAAAAAAGTCTCATTTGCTTTGGTAAAGATTCTACCTTTGTCCTTGTACGACTACAGTATCACTACATTGTAAAGAAGTTGGTCATGTCTCTCGAAGGTCTGCAGAAACTGCAGGGTATACAAGGAATCCACAAGTAATGGCTGCTAAATTGCTGGCCAGTAGTCGGAAAAGTAATATTGCATTATGATTATTATTTTGTTTGATCAACTTTACAAAAGCTCCAATGAGAAAAAAAGTTAAAATTCTCAGATTTCAGCTTCTTAAATGTGAATAACTTCTGGTTTCTTTAATCCTCTCTGACAGTAAACTGAATATCTTTGAGTTGAGAGTAAGTTTATCAGTTTGAACATGAAATATCTTGACTTTGTACTGTCTTCAAATGAAGACCTTTCTTACCCTCTTGTGTGCATAGACAATACATTATATGAACTTCTTTTAAAATACAAAAATAGGAAATGATTGTCTGTCAGTGTTGGCCATGAGAAGCAGGTAATTACAGTTTTGATTCTGGCTGAGAAAAAGGCAACTTATGCACCCCTAATGTATATGCATCTTTAGCTAAGAACACGAAGCAGTGATTACATTAAATCATTCACTGCTGTAACTGCAGTGCCCTGCATGTCAAAAGCTCTGAAGGAGATCAGAGATCACATGTGGGAGTCGGCTAATTGTCCTGAGTGCCTGACTGATCAACATCACTCCAGAAGCATCCACTCTGTGCAGTCTCATCCTACGTAATGTGTACATTAACTTCTCAACAGGTTATCAGATTTATCTCTTCTCAGAGCCGTGCCTGTGTTTATACAGCAGCCCTGTATTTAGTCAAATTTCACAGTGCGAGAACAGCCGTGTATGAATAAGCGTTTGTCACTCCGGCCTGTTTGTCAAACTGGCATCACTACATTTTTCTATCAAACCACAGCCAAGTATGTGAGAACAAATTAATGATGCTGTATTGTGCAACACAACCCCCCCAACAACCCTTTAGTCTGGTTAGGATTCATTTCAAATCTGACCAGTGCACATAAGACTGGGTTGAGTTTTACATGCAGGATGTTGAATTAAAGGGATAGCTCACCCTAAAATGGAAATTCAGTCATTATCTACTCGTGCTCATGCAGATTGACAGTTGGGTTTATTCTGTTAGTCCGCAAAAAACTGCTGTGCTGGAGCGTTGCAGAATCTCTCAAACAATGGAAGTTAGTGTCAGGGTGTGTAGATAATGACTGAATATTCATTTTTGTTTGAACTATCCCTTTAAGATAAGATACCCGTGGTGACTTACTGCTCTATCTGTGTGCAGGCTGGACTTTGGAGCCATTTCCTGCATTATGGCATCATACCTGTGTTTGCTTTTCCAGTGTTGTCAGCTGGAACACATCAGGCAACAAGAAAAACCTGTAAATTTCCCTTGTATGGGATTTATGTGACCAGTTCCCCCAAATACATTTTTTTCTATAACTTGTATTGATCGTACCAATTCTAACGTTAACAATTCTGCATTGAAATGCTGTTTAAACTGCCAAAATACTGCATTCACCTACGATTGTTGTGGGTAAAGTAGTTTCCCAGTTTGAAGTTTGCCATATGAATGCAGACTCAAGTGTCAGAGTTTTGGTTTTCCTAAGTTGAACCAATGTGAAGATGACGCTTTGTTTCCGTCTTATCTTTTCCTAAAAGTATTGTTTAGGAAACGGTATCCAAGCCAAGGTATCGATACCAGTCCGGCGTTCACACCAGCCCAAACAAACGACACCAAGGGGGGTAAATGCCCCAGTTCGGTTGAACCAGACTAAACAAGGCTGGTGCGAACACACCCTTAACCGTCAAATAAAAGATATGAACCGGGGACAGACACAACTCTGTAAACTAGTACAGATCTTTTTGGATCTGTACATCCTTCTCATCCACCACAGCTGCAGTGATTTGGTGAGAAGCTCATGCCACGCGTGCACTGTTTTGGTGTTATATAAAAAAGACTGTTTTCAAGGAGGCCTACGCTGGTTACAGCATAGAACCTGTACGTAGGTAGATTTAAGTGGGCACTTGTTAGAATGGCATTTTGACTCAGGTGGGCAGAATGAGTCCTCTCCAGCATGTGTGTTGGCGTAATGGTGAGCTCGGTGAGCCTAGAGAGAGATGATTGGGAAAGTGTGCGTGCGTGTGTTTGTATGCGTGCGTGTTCTGTTTCCACCCACCTCTTCAACCTAAGAATGAAATGCAAATGTATTAAATTGGATAATGCAACCATTTCTAATCAATTGGTACATCTGTGCACACAGGCAGCACTCTCACACCGACTTGGTCTGTTAGACACACACAACTCTCGTGTACACACACACTAACACACACACTCCTGGACTCTTCCTTCCCTAGAGCAGAGCAGGGTGTTAAATTTTAAAATTTACTTATATTTGACACTATATGATTGACACCTCATTATGTTTCCTCAGTATGTTGGTGATGGCGTTCCCTCGGCACAGACAGGAACCACAATGTCCTCGGATCAAGTTTGTCTCGAGACTTATGATGCATGTCATCCCCCTCTTTCCCCGTGTCACCTGTCACTACACTTTCAAGCTTTAAAACAATGCAAGAAACACTATTTCAGCATATGACAGAAATGTTTACCATTTTCTTTGTACTTGTTGGGGTTTTGCCATTCTGCTTATTGAATTTCTCGTACTGTTTGAACCAGGTTTTCTTTGGTAGATGAGATTACTAAGCCGAGTGTCAATCATTAATAGAAAAAGGTTATGAATTCCTCTGTTGTTGTCAAAGATAATGCATCTACCCACCGGTTAAACATTGCCCACTCTGTCATTTATTGCTTCTGGGAGCATAATATTATATTTTATAGATTTTTCTTTGTCTGTGACTGACCAGAAACCATTGTAAACTCTCCCTATTCATAGTCTGAATGATATCAAACCTTTTATCTGTGTACACAGCTTGCATAACAATATCGGAGAGGCGTACCAAAATGGAGGCGAATAGATAAGACTCATATCAGCTGTGTATATTGGAGTATTGTTCCACCATGGAACCTTATATCTTTGACAATAATAAGGGTAGATGTAACTATTATCTGCACAAGAAGACAAAAAAAGTTTTATTGTTATTGTAGGGCACATTTTTTGGGCTGCATGTGTATTTTAATTTATATTGTTGGTTTTGTATGCACAGTAGTACTGTAGTTGAAGCTATGACTGGGTATAGGTACTAGTTCGGTCATGTTACTAAATTATTGACTTTGATACCAATACCAAGTACATAAAGTACCGACTGTTGGGAAATTTTAATACTGGACCATCTTAATAAAAAAATATTTAAGAAAATGCCAAAATTTCAGTATACCATGCAAGACTAATCAGTACACAACACCGTTTAGATTTAGACCGAAATAACCCCAGTAGCAAGTAGTATTGAAACTTGTCCTGTCAAAAGATACGGCATTTGATCCTTATTGTGCCCAAATCTAGAAATTATATGGTTTTGCTCAGAGCTGATCATCACAAGCTTTGATCTTATTAAATCTTTGATTTAATGCGACGTGTGACTGGACAACTACCACAGCAGCTACAACCCAGACAGTCTGTGCTGTGGTGCAGTCGAGCGCAGTTTATTCAACAGAGTTGTTAGTTCAGCGTGCCAAGATGCCACCAAAATGTTCAGAGGCATGGCTACACTGCCATTCATCCATCTAGATATGTTTGGTGTGAGTTGCTGAGTTTGGGAGATATCAGCCATAGAGATGTCTGCCTTCTTTCCAATATAATGGGACCAGATGGCACTAAAAGCACCAAAAAAAAAAAAAAAACACTTCAAAACCAGTGTCTCTTTCCAAAAATCATGACCCAGTTACTCAAGATAATCTCCAGACCTTGTTGTGAGCAATTTCATGTTGGAACTACTTTCTTCTCTACTAGAAAGAAAGTAGTTCACCAAATCACCAAAACTCTGCAACTGCCGCCCAAAAAAAGTCTAGATGGATAAATAGCAAACAGGCCAGGGATGAGATACGTATTTCATATTTTTGATTCTGGGTGACTTTAATTTTTAACAATGGAGATGCCCAAATGGCCAAATGGGAGGGTTAGGACACACTTAGGCTCCTGATATTTCAGAGCCATGGTCTGGGCTGTAGATTCTAGGCCGTAGACTCTGATGGAGGCCGGTACTGCTGAAGTGCTGCTGTCACTGTGTGGCTGGTCTACAGTCCTGCTTGGGGCAGCGTGTGATTGCCTCGCATGAAATCAAACAAGCTGTCAAACAGATTTGGAAGTGATTTGCGTGGATTGAGGATTCAGCTGGCTGTGGAAATTTGGCCAAGACCTCCCAAAGGGTCAGGCTGGCATTACACAGAAAAACTGTAAATGCTAATGGGAAATCTAATGTGCCAGACATCGTAGTTAGGCTAAGCTTGTGTCGGCTAATCTCTAAAGTTGATATAGTGGGGCAAAATGATCAATAATTATCAATTTTTTATTAATTTTTTCAATTGAATCTGGTGTATATACCCTGTGTATCTGTTCAGATTTGCATCATGCAGTTTATGGAGACGTTACAGCAAGAAGCAAACTGTATAAAACTGTTCAGCTCAAATGTCTTGTTGGAGGTGGTCTTTATTTCAGCAACATATCGGCTGTGATGTCTCTGCTTTAATTTGCTGTTACATCATCAAAAAGAAACTGTTTCAGCTTCCTTACATCTTATGAACCAGGTGTCATTTCTCTCTCTTTAATATTTCATCAAACTGTTTACTTTGGCTCTGGAAAAACAATCCCTAGACAGTTTTATTCCTTTCAACCAAAAACCTCCCAGCCTGTGGCCTCCTCGTTTCTTGGCGTGCAGCGGGAGAAGGTTTCACCCACCGCTGTGGTGCCGATGTGTGACCAACATTACACTGTGGGTCAGAGCCACAATGACTCTGTCTGTTGTCTGAATGGGCTCAGTAGGTCACATGGTTGCCCTGAGGCCTCTGCTTCTTTGAAGACACGCCAAGTGATCTTGTACTAAATTAGCCATAACCGTTTATTTCTATGCCGTCTTTGTGTGGGTGCAACTATGTGTGCAGGGGGTGTTGTAATGCCTGAGGGCTCAAAGATGACACTTTTTTTAAGATTTTAAAATAACTGAGTAATAACTAAAATGAGACCTGGCCTGGGTGATATAGCTGGAAAATCCATGCCATGATAATGAAGTTTCATATCAGTTGATATTGATAATTATTGATCATGTAAGTTGATCATGTTTGTGTAGTCCAAAGGGTGAAGGCGATAAAATAAGTTTGTTGTATTATCTTGGTTAGGAAGGTATTCCTGCACAGTTCAGACACAATGTGTGTCCATCCATCCATCCATCCCTCTCTCTCATCCAGGGTTGGGTTGTGATGGCAGCAGACTAAGCAGGGTGTTCCAGGCATCCCTTTCCCTTCCAGCTCCCTCTGGCCCTGTCTTAACTTAAAAAAACAAACAAATAAAAACTGCCATTCCAGCGAGCTGAACTGTCCTTTTTTTGTCCCCAATTTCTTCTCCATCTGTACTAATTTTGTAACTCCACACTGTTTCTGTTGTCATGCGTCGATGGGGCAACCGAACAACTCACCAGGGTTATGTTCAGCCCTGACAAAATGTAGCAAAACAGAAACGGTGGTGCTTTGAACACCCTGTTGTGTTCCCAAGCGCACCGCAATGTATTTTTGAAACAGCTGTGTTTATATACACATTGCTGCTGATTGGATAGCACCTGTAAGACAAACAGAGAAAATTGAGCTCAAAGCTGGTTGCACACCGTTGTGCACCATATGCACGAATAGTTCAATCCTGAAACGGCAGCAACAGTGGTGCACACAGATCTCAGATCGAACGTGTCTCGTGCCGCGTCATTTGTAACACGCTCCATTATCAATGGATATGATTGGATGCTTATGATCCAGGGCGTATTCTTCATGTGCTTTCATGGCATTTTGCATTTAATACATTTAAGTAAAACTATGCAATTTTCTTATTACTATTGATGATAACTTGTCTATCACCGGCTACGTTTAAATGCACACACTATTCCGTTTTTTTCCCTTATTCTGAAAAAGACAATATTTCTACTAAGCTGTTTACATCTTTAATGAAAATGAATATTCCTCTTTACATGCAGCTCTTTCTGTCACAATAATATTTTTAAAAAAGTTTTCCACTGGTGGTCAAGTTGTTTAAAAGTGTAAACTCAGTCTCCCTCTTTCATTCATTGAATCACCCTCTTGAAAGGTCAGCATTACAATATTTATGCATCAAAAAACATGTTGATATCAAATGTTTAAAAGTACGTGTTTCTCCCCCCGACCACAAATTTGAGATTTTCTTTTGTGCACATAACTCTACCTCAGTCCTGCAGAGTGTTGGCTATTTGGTTTATTTACAGCACAGAGTACAAGTGTTTTGTGTGTCACAAACTGCTTTAAAAACCCCAAATGAGACACATATTCTGAATTTGCTGTTTTATATGTACGAAGAATGCTCCTAAAACCAGATTAACACCAGCATATCCCACATGTCTTAATCAGAATATGCTCCATTCATAATAAGGCCTAATTCAGAACATCCAACCAGAATATGCTGTTTACATGACCTTTATCAAATTCAAAATATTGCCATACTCTGATTATTAGTGGAAAACTAGTGTGTGTGTGTAATCATAGCCACGGATAACTCTGTTGTTTTATCTCCCAGGCTGATAAGACGTCATCCACTGTTGAGATGGGTCATAGGTGAATCACAAATATGCTGGGATGTTGAGATTAGATCATTTTCAGTGCAGCTACTGTAGAGTTAAACAGAATAACATTAACTGTTACTGGAATCAGCATGTGAAAGACATCAAAACATCTTGTTCTGTGGTTAATCCTATTTCAAGACTCCTTTTTGTACCAGTGTTATACAGGGAGAAATTGTCATACAAGTCAAGTACAGATTGTTTAACCAAAGGTCAGGTGGCCCGCACATGTCAGCAGAGCCGAGCTTAAGTGTCGAGACGTGTTTTTATGTAGCGAGGCCTCCGAGAGCCCGAAGTGACCAGAATCACTGCCACGGTGGAAGGCCGAGACACGGAGAGCTGGATGAAGAGAGGAAGTCCTCAGACCTGACAGAGCTGGTGCTTTCTGGGCTATAAAAAGACATCTTGCTCCTCTGTTTCCATCATCCTGTCTGTGGTGGTGCACATGTGGCTCTGTATTTTTTTCCTTAAGTGTGTTTTTTTTTTACATCTTCTAGCCAAAGACACAAGGCCTTCATCATTTATCACTAAGAAATGTCATGACTCAGACAATTCGGTCGACTCTTCCAGCCCGCTTAACACCTGATAATTAGGAGTCATTTGTAATCTGGGGGTTTTTTTTGTTTTTGTTTTTTAAATATGCTGCATGCTGATCCACACAAATCTGCTGAAAGCAGCTGAGACGAGTCTTTGTTTGAGTTTTGCTTTGAGGATGTTTTGCTACCTTACTCAGCGTGCTTATTTCCTGCTTTTCCAAGGATCAGACAAACAACTTGAGTCTGTGTTTTCCCCGCTGTGGAACACTAAATTGCTGTGCAGCAAAGAAAATTAAAGCCCTGGACCCCCACGAAGTCTGATGTATGGGTGGGGGAGTATCAATGAGTAATTTAGCAGAAGTCTCGGGCAACCTCTGCCAGCGAGTGTTGAATAAATTAGAGATGTGTGGCAGCATGGCTTCACTCTGAGCTTTTAATTTGGAGGGTTAGAGGTATTCTTTATTGCACCTTGCAAGCTGCCCATCGAGAGTGATCTTTATGAATTTCAGGCTGGTGTCATGATCTATCTGATCCTCTCTGAACCACCTGTTTTACAGCAACACGTCTGTCATACACAGATGGGCCGCATCTGTCAGAACCGCAATCTTTTGTCGGTCTGTGTGTTTGTGCTCCCTGCCCACCCACACCAGCAGGATTCGCCTACGATCTCTGAAGGCATGCCACTGTTCTCCATTTGCTTGCGTGCGTGTGTGTGTTTCTTGCAACAGCCACCCACTCTTCCACCTGGTCATAAAGCATCAGGAAAGAGTTGCTTCCTTGGCTGCTCCATCAGAGCCGGGCGGATTTCCTGCGGCCTCTGGAGGAGCCGGATCACACTGAGATCACAGGCTACTGTACTGCCCCCCCAACACATCATAGAAACGGAGCTGGATTTAGCATCAAAGTTTTGAACAGAGTCGACCCATTTTAGCGCTGGAAGATGAACAAAGTTGTATTCAAAGGGACACTTCACCCCAAAATCTGGCCTGTAGTGATATTTATCCATCTAGATTGTTTTGGTGCGAGTTGCAGAGTTTGGAGATGTTCCCCTTCACTCCAATACTGTCCCTGACTTGCATAAACTTCCAAAATATGGAAAAATAGAAACATTTTGGAATCTCATACAAACATGAGAAGTAGCAAAATATTTTCAATCTCACAGAAACTTGGGGAAAAAAGGGTAATTATTTTTAAAATGTTCTTGTAGGAAGAAAGTAGTTCATGTCGTTCGTATCAGGTCATGATTTCTGGAAAGAGACGTTGCTGTTGAGTTATTCAAATGTGTTTTTTGGCGCTTTGAGTTCCACGTGCTTGGTGCCATCTAGTTCTATTACACTGGAGAGAAGGCAGACATCTCTACGGCTAATTACTCCAAAACTCTGCAACTCACACCAAATCAATCTACACAGATAAACAATATTACAGGCCAGGGGGAAAAAAAGATTTTTGGGTGAACTGTCCCTTAAAATCTATGTAAATGTGCTGCATGTCAATATGAGACAGATTATTATTGTTTGTCCTGTCATCATCCAGTAGCTGGGTGGGCCGCGCTCCAGCCCAAACATCACAGCCTCATTAGCATCTACAAATCACAGCTTTAAAGTGTTCTGAATCTGCCCTCGAAGTACTCCACCCTTTTTAAGATTCAGGTCACACGCTGCAGGCCCACCGTCGCCTCCTGTGCCCCAGTTACCAGAGGTTGGTAGTAAAAAGAACTGACTAGACTATTTTCTCCCGCTTACCTCATGCCAGTGTGGCTTTGTGTTCACCGCTGCCACGTGCAAGCCCAAATTACAGCCTGCAGGCAGATGTGAAGGGGAGGTGCCAAGCAGCACTTATGGCCCGTCCAAGGCCTTATCCCAGCCTAACCCCGCACGCTGATCAGGGAGGCCTCTGGGATTTCGGCGCCTCACTCTGCTGCTTCCTCTGCCTTTGATGGGCGACCTTGGTGCTTCATCGGCGTTTTGATTCCCACATTTTTGAAGCGGTGCAGCCAGTTACCGTTCATGCTGCTTTCATGGCGCTAATGATAGCACAAAGTTGTAGCCACAGGGGTGTGCATTAATTGTAGGTCTGCTGTGTTTTTCTTGCTTTTGTATGTGGGAATAAAAATACAGATTAGTCTCTTGTGAGAGGTCAGTTGTGGCTTAGATTTTTCTTTTTAGATATTAAAGATTTAAACACGGATCTTCTGTACTTGCACAGTTTTGGGTGTGGCCCCTTGCTTCTATTCATATTGTGATTATGTGATGGCCATTCATATTCATATGACCAGCTCTGTGTGTGTGTGTGTGTCTGGCACAGGACCTCCCACTCCTATTCTACTACGCCCCTCACCATTTACTGGTACCGCCCCCCCACCCAACCGGTGGGCAGCTCTGGGGGTGAGATAATTGTGTGATGGTTTGGTCATTGTCAGGATCAGGTCAGGCAGCAGGAGTGTTTGCACAAAGCAGACATCTGCTGCGCTGTGCTGCCCTTTTCAGCAGTGACGTAATGTCCTGTGGCCAGTCTCATCCATACAGACGTGTGGTGTACAGGAGAGGGTAGGGGCCGGGCTGTGATCCCAGACTGTGGGGGTGGGGATTTCAGAGTGAGTGAGTGAGTGAGTGAGAGGCTTCTGCTTTGATGGACAGAAAAAATGATTTGATGCGACTGAGGGAACCAAAACTTTAACATTTAAGGTTCTTTCTAAAGTTTTTTAGTTAATTTTTCATTCAGAGTTTCTGACCAGAACTGAACACTGTTGGATACAGAGTTAGTTTTTAATTCATTTTTAAAGCTATTATAAGTAACGTTGATATTTTGCTGATTTTGGAGCCCCCTGTGGACGAAAGCGGTAGTGTTTCCACAGTAGTATACTGTCAAAAATAAATAAATAATTAAAAATCTTTAAAAAATGTAAACACACGCTCGTTTCTTTTGATTTAAAGGAGACTCTGATCTGGTGGCAGGTGTTAAGAACAACAGACAATCCTGTCATGGATGATCTTGTTAAGTAGGTAGGGTAGGGTTGCAAATTTTGTATATTTTTCTCTTAAGTGATAGTTGAAAATGAACACTTGATTACTTATTAATGTTTTTTTCTCAAATTTTTTTTTTCTAATTTTAGATTAAAATTAAGTGGCATTTAATGTTTTGAAACTTGCATTGTTGACCTCTGTGTTAATATTGGACAGCTGCCTTCGTCCTCACATTTTGTGTGTTGTTTCTTGGCTGATGTGGGTTTGTTGAGAAGTGTTGTGTAACTGTAATTTGCATGCAGATTTATATTACTGCCCTCTGCAGTCAGCAGGGATATGTTTTGCCTCACTTGTTTGCCACTCACACGGGTACACCTCGAGTATGAGATCAGATAAATGAAGACTTGCACTGCTTCCTAACTGGAAGCGACACAAATGAGCAAGTGAACAGCTGATCGCTTCAGTTTTTTTCTAACGAGGTTGTCCTAATCAGGCTCAGTGACGTGTTGCTTGTTTGAAAAACCTCTCAACCTGGTTCTGTTTTTACAAAGTTTCACTTCTTGCTTCACCTCCAACCTCTTTTCATTTGACAAAATCGAAGCTGATGTCCTTGATGTTTGAGCTTCCCGTCATCAAAGCAGTCCGCAGGGATGACGAGTTACTAATTAACACGGTCGAGAAGCCGCACCTTTTATATGATCCACAGCAGCCTTTTTATGAGAATATCCTCAAAAAGGATGAGGAGGGTTTAGAAGGAAAATAGGGAGACTAATAACTATACAGAAATAAGTTTGACCTAAGAAAATGACATCTTGACATTTAACGTACGCATCTGCAGAGGGAGAAATCATGTGTGACATCACTGCAACATCACTCCAATTATATCTGGACAGTTTTTCACCTTCCATCAGCTCGAGTTTGCTTGCTTGCTCCCAGTTAGGAAATGTTGTAACACGCAATTTAAATCCTATGGATTTGTTTAATCACTTATGATTACTTTTTAAAATGTATCATAAATATGTTCAGGTAATTTTAAACATGGAAGCATCATATGGAAGCATTTTGGCTTCTATGAAGTAGACCTGCAATGTTTAATCAAATAATCGATTATTATTGGATTATTAAAATAGTTACCAACTATCTTGATAATTAATTAATCAGTTTGAGTAACTGTTTTAAAGAAAAAAGTCAGAATTCTCTGATTCCAGCTTCTTAAATGTGACTTCTTTTTACTTGTGTATGACATTGAACTGAATATCTTTGAGTTAAGGGAAACGCTGATCAACATTTTTCTCCATTTTCAGAAATTTTAGAGACCAAACAACTAATCAGTTAATCGAAAAAATAATCGACAGGTTAATGCATTATGAAAATAGCTGTCAGTTGCAGCCCTACTGTGAATTTGAAGGGAAAAGGGACGTGGACAAGAGCCACATTGTACTCAAGTTGTGCTTAACTTAAATAATTATGGATAACTGCAAATACACTATGTTTTAAAAGTAGCAAGTAGTCACAGTGAGAAAAAATATATCCTGCATAGAAATAAAAACAACTGCTTCAAAATACATCGATAGTTTGTTTCTAATCACTTTATAGCCCTCGAATAATGAGGTGACAAAAGATTCCCACTTGTGTCCTTCTGTCATAGAAGTAGAGAACAAGATAACAAGGACAATAAAACAGTGACCGCCCCCCATAAAAATAGTTCCCTACAGCGCCTCTAGTGTTCAAAAACCCTTTAAGCAATTTCAGAAGCTAACTCCTGCAGCTCGACCCTAAGGAATTTTTATGATGAAAAATTCTGCTTTAGTGTACGCCCCTTTTTCCTTCAGGGCTTGTTGTTGGTGGAGGGCCCGCACCGGGGGCCGAGGAGGGAGCGGCCTGGTTTTGCGGGGCTGCAGTGGGCTCTGTTCCAAAACGACGTGTGATGGTGCAGAACCCTGAGCTCCATTAGCCAGCCTGAGCTTTAACTTTGCATTGTGGGCTGGAATGCATTCATCTGGCTGTCCATCTCTGGCCCCCTCTCAGTCATGGCTTCTTTACTAGCAATCAGCTACTTTTCAAATTGGAGGTCAGTGTTAGTTCAGCATGTGATTATATGCTCCAAATTCTGCTCCTCACCGCACTGACTCCACTAATACATTCACTGCTGCACCCCAAATTAGATTAGGACATTTTCAGGCATTAGCTGCTTTTTCCATGTCTTGTGTATTTGTAGAAGTTGGACTAGATAGTGATCCAACTGCAGAATGATGCAGCACAACCGTTGAGCATGCAGCTTTAAATGCAGTCTTTCCCTAGAAATCACTTTGAACCCGCTGTAACCAGTGCTTTCGCCTGCTGGTTGGCGCCACACTACTTTCTGATGTGCAGTGTGCTTAAATCTGCCAGAATTGCCTCCACAAATAAATGTAACTTCAGCAACTGCACTCAGAGTTTGATATCCCGTTACAGACGCAGCAGCAGAGCCCGGCAGTGGAGCTAGGCTATATGAAAAACCCCTGTCAGCATCTGTGAATGTCAGACATTCCTCCCTGCACTCATGTCTCGTACACTTACTGCGTATAAATACTTGATTAATGATATTACTCAGACCTGGGAGATTTGGAGTGCCCCCACCCTCCAGGCAAGGACTAAATTAGACACTGGGGAGAGGTTATTTTGATGCATTCCTCCAAAATTACCTCAAGCTAGATTTACCCTGTACTCAATGTGAAACTTACGACTTAAAGATCTTGATCTGAGCTTTATATTTAAAAAGCGGTGAGATTAAACCCTAGATGATTTTGAAGCTAGCACCATTGAGTTCTATTAAGACTCAGTCCACTTGTAGAGCTGGCAGGGATTCATCAGCAGGACAGATGCTTGCTTGAAACAAAAGCTGTTTCCACCCAAAGTGCTGAGAACTTGTAGCCCCAGGAACTACTTTTCAAGGAACTTAAAGGATCCCTTCAGCCCATTGTTGTCTGTGTTTCCTGTTTACTAAGACCATCAAATGAGGCAAATTACTCCACTGACCATTGAGAAAGTGACAGATATATTTACTAGAGCGGCCCCTGACTAAAGATTTTCCTAGTCGACCAGTAGTCAGTTTAAGCCAATCATTGATCATCATACGTTTGTAATTTTAATTTCGTTTTTTAAATGTATATATTTAGGTCACAAAGTGTGCTGCCTGTTAAATGCTAACAGTAAAACGGGTAATGTTATAATAAACATTTTGTTAACTGATTTCAACACAGTATAACCTCACACAAGTCTTGTCCTTCAAAACATGAGAAGGAATAACTTCCAGCTTTGCACAAACAAATGTCAACACAAACGTGCTTCTCGACCGCTTCCTGCCTCCCGTCTCCGCCTGAGCCTGCTTTATCTTCATCACACCCAGAGTCAGAGTCCGTTCAGAGCCGCTGTAACGTTAAATCGCTCCAGGTGCTGTATTCCCTGTCAAACCGGCCTTCTTTAGGACTGCTTACTGAGCTAACTTGCTAGTGGCAGCTACAGCACAGTTAGCAACAGTACACCAGAAGAAAAGGCCCGTGTTGTAACGGTCCCCTGGGCCTAATGGCTCAGCTCAGCCCCTAGACGGAATTTTAGCTAGTTTTGTTTTTCTACAGCTTGAAAACATGGTCGACTAAGACCCTTGCCACTGACTAATGGTTGTTGCACATGACTGTACAACAATGGTGCCATATAAAGCAACTGACCCTAACCCACTGGATTTCGTCCTCCGCATAAATACTCAATAAGTCCTGGACTTTGACTGTCATCAGGCCATCTGTCATATGCTTTCTTCTGGAACTCCATGTTGATGTGTCCAAGGACAATATGCAGCTTAAATAAAATGCTGTGAGTGCTTGACCAGTGCAGTGGAAATGCACTGAGTTCCTCCAAAAGTTCCGAGTCCCTTGGGAAAGTTCCTGTGGTGGAAACGTGGCGAAAATTTCTGACTGATGTTCTCCCCAGTTTCATTACCCCCTATAATCGATTTATTATCACATTGTAGCCCTCGAATCATGAGATGCCAAAGATTCTCATCCCTAATGTTCACATGTAACTGTTCAGTGCTGCAAACCCCTGCCCACAAAGTTTATGTCCTATCAGAAAGTACTACCCCGTGAGCAGATACTTTTTTGGGGGGTGAAGTAGTGTCCCCAGAACTTAACTTAGACCCTGGTCCCTGGAAATTTGGTGGAAACATGGCTCAGGTTTTCTGAAGGTTCATAATTTCATTGTGGTCCTCGAATTGTGAGGTGCCAAGAGAATTCCACCCCTAGTGTCAGCGGTGTGCCTGAGCAGATACTTTTTTGGGGATAAAAGAATGTCCCTGGAACTAGTGTTGTCAAAAATATCGACACCATCACCAGCTACACCATCTCTTCTGACAGTGAAGTATCAGATAATTTCGTTTTTTTAACTAGTCTGATCTAACAATAAAAGAATGGATGTAGTTGGCATCATGTTTTAGCTTTGTTTAATAAAAGGATAATATCTTTTAATAAAGTTCCAAAATTTTATGCCCACTGTAGATATTTTTCAAGGTTATGTATCGAAGTAAGAAATTCTAGCATCGTGAAACCCTACCCTGAGCTTAATTTAGACCCTGTTACCTGCGGTGGAAAGGCGCTGAGGTCCTCCAAAGGTTCCTAGTCCCTGGGGAAAGTTCCTGTGGTGGAAACATAGTTTAAGGTTTCTGACTGATGTTTTCCCTCAGTTACATTACCGTTTCCCCCCTGTGATCATCCCACCAGCACAGACAGACTCAGAGAGACTCCTTGCAGGGCTCGTCACGGAGGTCTTAGATGAGTAGAATCTTCCAAATCCACTTTACCTTGTCTGAAACTAACTCACCCAATTTTTCAACAGCAAAGAGGTTTTGAGTGTGTCATAAGGTAAAATCACTGCTATTACCAGACGTGGCTTTGGAAAAAATTCCTGAGTAATGAATGCCAAAGTACTGGAGGTGGTGGTGGTGGTGGTGGTGTTGGGGGTGGGGGGGTGGGGAGGTGGGGCTGAAGAAAGCTAATTTGCAGTCTCATGTCCTGCTGGAGGAGAAAGTTAGAACATGGTTCTTGCAGCACTGTACATGACTGCTTGCCAAATTGAAGCTGTAAAATCTCTATTGCTGCAGCCTCACCCTTTAGTGTTGCTTCTTTGTGGGTGTATCACATTAAATTACAGACCGCTGTGCCACACAAGATAAAAAGTTGTCATTGTGATACCATCCACACCCTTCTCAAAAAAAAACCATCATAAGGGATTGCCTGCATAAAGGGAACAAATAATATATTGTTGTGGAATCCAGTGGGGGGTGAAACTGCAATAATCAGTCCCACTTTCCCATTGTATCACTGTCCTGGAATGTATGACAATAGGCTTCATTTTGTAATGTGCAGTCCTCTTTTATCGTTCGCCAATCCACCGTGGGCTATTTTATATTGAATAATTGCATCATTCAAACACCTGCCAGTGTATAATTAAAAGCATACATTTCTAATTGTGTTTTTATTTTAATAGAAAAACCTGAAAGTTATTATGTGACAGTAAAAACTATTAGTCTACATAAGGAAAAAAGGCTTTTAAGTGTGTAAATGTGTTTTTTAAAGACAGGCGCTTTAGCAGCATTCATGTAGTGGTAAAGTTTAGGAAAAGGAGTAGGAAGTGGTCACTATTCCAACTATCCAAGCCAAATCCCAAATGCAAACCGTCCAGTGCAGCTAAATAAAGCTGCTCTGGCTGTCCTACAGATGCAACCTAATTTCCAATAAAGCCATATGCTATTGATTAGGGTGGATGCCATGTGGCTTGGCATAAGTAGCATACCATTTCTCTGAACTTATGTTTACCCCACTATCACTACATCACTTTCCCCAAAAATATCCTGGAAAATGCTTAAAAATAGAAGTATTACAGCACCGATTCCCAGAAGCGTCGTTCAGACCGCAGAACTGTCTCAAATCAGATCTTAAAGACACAGTCCGCTCTGTCATTTGCAGGTGACCAGATCAGGTTTGTGCGTCCAGACTTCACCAACCTGTCTGCATGGGTTGATGTGGTAATGACAGAAGTGCCAACATGGAAACAGCCCCGTTTGCAAATCATTGCATTCTGTCTTTAAGGCTTTACAGTGTCCCAACTTCTTTGGACTCAGGGTTGGATGTGAGCTGAGGCTTATGACTTTTTTTCCTTTTGTCTTCCAGTTATGCTTTGGCAGATGAGGCCTACCGTTCACTCAGGGACCAGGACAAGGACCAGTGCATCCTCATCACAGGGGAGAGTGGAGCTGGGAAAACCGGTAAGTGTCCAAATGCAGAGGCCCAAACCCAATGTCCACCCCGTCATAGACTTCGGGGTGCGTTCCTGCTAAGTTTGTGAGGGCTTAAGGCTGTGCCACTGTCAAATCAGCAAGTCCATTAGCACTCTCTTGAGGACTTTTTGAGCCCACTACCGTAAGTCCCCAGATGCATACTGCGAGTACAAGTCCTGTCATTGGTCGTTTGCTTCAAGTGGCATCACAGCATCCACTCTCTGCATTGTGAAAGTCCTCCGGAGACAAGAACAACATCCTAGTTGCAACCTGCACGCTGAAAATGGCAAATTAGTGCCAGGGATGCTAATGGTACAAAAATAAACAAGCTAACAGCTGATACCTTTTCTTTTGTAGTCATTTTAATAGCAGAGCTCGCCTTATGACCTGCAAATGTGCCACCAAAACAAGTTTCCCCTCGACATTATTTTGCAGCAGCACCGTCGCTGCATCCTGGCCTCAGCATCGCCCAAGAGTTTTTGAGACCTTTCTCCTGTGCTGAGCACTGTGGAGAGAAGTCTGGCTTTGTGAGGCCACATTTCTGCATGGAATTACCCACAGTTCATAGCGTTGGAACGTTAAACATGGGGGAAGCCCTGAAGCTTAAAAAAAGGGAAAAAAGCTTCTTTCTTCTTGGCTTCTGATAAACGAAGAAACTTCTCATGTTCATGTTGGGAACAGATGCATCCATGATATCAGTGGCCTTAAGCTGTGTTTGTGCAAAGACAGCTGTGGTTGTGTCACGGTGTATGTGAAGCACGGTGATCATCATCAAATAACAGACGCCGAGTTGAATAGTTAGACATCATTTACTCCACATTTTTAGTCTGAATCTTCACTTCACTTCCTTAGCTTGGAGCTGCCTTCACATGTGTGTGTGTGCTCCGTCTGGACTGTGTGCGTGTGTCTGTGTGTGTGTGTCTGTGTGCGTGTGTCCTTGTGTGTGTGTGTGGTGTGTGTGTGCTGTGTGTGTGCTGTGTGTGTGTGTGTTTTGGTGTGTGTGTGTGTGTGTGTGTGGTGTGTATGTGTGCGCCAAGAGTCACACTGGGGTTTTAGGAGACTTGGATTACACCAGACAAGCAGTATGGAGACATTTTATGTTTGAAAACTGGTCACCATTCACTTACATCTTTGGGAGATTCTGCAGCTTTTCCTGTGAAACTCCAGCAGCGTTTTGTGGACTGAAAAAATAAACCTGACCTTCAATTGGCATGAAGGTGAATAGATAATGACTGAATTTTCATTTTTGGGTGAACTATCCCTTTAAGGCTTTAGGATGGACATTTAGATTGGGCCTAACTAGTCTTCAACTCAGCGTCTGTTCATTCCTCAGTGACTCAAGATGATCACTGTGCTTCACATACACCGTTACACAACAACAGCTGTCTTTGCACAAACACAGCTTAAGGCCACTGATATCATGGATGCATCTGTTCCCGGCATGAACATGAGGCGTTCTTCATTTATCAGAAGCCAGGAAGAAAGAAGAGAGAAAACAAGTTACCCAGAAGTTGCCCCTTCGATCCCTGGAGGACTAAAATGTACAATCTTGTCTGTTCAGCCTTTCTTGTTTGTAGTACTGAACAAAGGTTTGTGTAAGTGTAGTCAAAACGCACACTCTAAAGGCCGCTGTAAGATAAGGGTTGTTATGTATAGAGCCACGGTGCAGATTTCTATCAGATCTACCCTTTAAAAGGCTGTTTGATGCCTTTTTTTTTTTGAGAACATCATGTCTGTACATGAAAGGTGACAGTAACTCCCGGTCTGCTGAAACTTCGCGGTCATCATCCGCACCTCCCAGATAAGAAACTTGAACGTCGGGCCGTGCGTCAGACTGGAAATGCTAAATGTAGCCTGCTAACACTGGAGGCAGCTGTGTCCCCGGCCCTTTATTTCTGTTGTTTTTTATAATCGTGAGGCCATGTTCTGGTGCAGTTTCACATACCTTACAGAAACCCAAGAGGAATGGAATTTCCTGGTCTCTGTTGGCAGCTCTGTGTCGCAGGTAAAAGCCATATTGAGTTGGCAGAGCACAAACTGTGCCAAAGCAGTCTTATTCTGCTCATAAATATCTTCCTGTACGGTAAAGACACAGACATACATTCATACTTTGAATTGTAAATCTTGACTCATGCACTGTTTTTTCACGAGTCCCCTCAAAAAGCATCATAGCACTGTGCTGGTGCCGAGACTTGATGTCGGTGCAGTTCTCACTGTCGGCTTCAAACCCAGAAAACTGCAACCTACCACGCTGGATTTGCATGTGTTCGGCAGACTTTAAGTGTGGGAGTGATTCGTAATCACAGTGGCCATTTGGTTCCAATTAAAACTGGCCATGTGGCTTTAATCAAAGGGAAGGCAATATTCAAAAAATAATTATATCAGCATTAACTATCACAGTGTTATCACTCAGCAAAAATAATAATAGATAATAAACTTTTCAAACAATTAAAATAATATGCACAACAAAAGAAAAACAGGGAAGTTCGGATAAAATCAGGAAATACTTTTTGATAAAAGTAAATTTTTTAGAGGAGATCTGCACAAAACATAAATTGCTACCAAAGAGAACACAAAGATTTCTTGCAACAGGCTTGATATGTTGTGAGTAGATGGCAGTAGACAAGGATTTCTCTTCTCTTGGACTTCAGCAGAGGAAAATTTCTCAAGATCCAGTTTTTGCCAGTTGTTCAGGAGGTCCTGTAGAGACCTCGGTGTACTGAGGTCAGAGTGCTTAACAGGGAGGTATAACTGAGTGTCATCTGCATAACAATGGAAAGAAATCCCGTATCTACAGATGAAATGACTCAAGGGAAGCATGTATGGTGATAACAAAAGTGGGCCATTAATTGACCCTTGAGCCACACCATACTTGATATGAGATAGAGACAGCATGAAGTTGTAAGAGAGACGAAGTCTGCATGATTCTTAATAAAATCTGAATCACAATTTTTATTTCCTAGGACTGAGATCATGATTCTCTCACACAGTTCTTAATTTTTCAGCAAAAATATTTATTGCACGCAAGTTAAAATGTGTCTCGACACATTTAAACTTAAACAGACGACATAACAGGTATCAATGCTGGACCCAAAAGTCCCTTCTAACAAAAAATATATATATCAAAGTAATTAATTTAAATGCTGCTCACCATAAGAAATAGAACAGCAGTGTGCTGTATTACCTTTGTGTTACTGTTATTGTCTGTCTGTCTGATTGTCCTCCTTACTTTAGTTAAAATCTGTTACACAACCCAACCTTTGTCTAATGACTCACTGTTTTCATGCAGTTGATGGTTGTGAACTTTTGGTACGTTGATCTGTGGATGGAGCACCGATTTCACAACATAACTTTCCCTGAAGCACTTTGGCAGAAAACACAGAGAGCCGTGAAGCAACACAACCATTTTAACAAAAGTCGCTGTTAGCACTTGTAAAAACCCAAATGTACTGAAAGCGGTTTATCGCTGAAGTGTGAACTACACTGCAGACTGGAGTCTCTGTTACCAGTGACAAACACACAGATCTGTATACACTCGTCTCCTGCTTTATTATTAATGATAATTAACTGTCCAGGAAGTGTCTCTCTCTCAGGGGGCTGCACAATCAATCGCAATAAAATTGCTGTATAGTCAAATGTAATATCCAAATCGCACTTTTCTCAAAAAAAAAATGTGTGAGAAAACAGCATTATAATTGAGTATTATAGAGCTGCAGATGAGCTGACCTAAAAATCTTTCTTCAGATAAAAGGAAACATGTTGTCTGGTTCAGACCTCAATAAATGTCACATCACCACAATTTTAATAGTTTTTTTGTTCAGTGAACATGAACATTGTAATGCAAAACTGATCATTTCCACTGATCATATTTCATCACATTTCAGACAAATAATCACAATATTTTTTTTTTTTTTTTTTACCAAATCATGCAGGCCTTGTGTACTGTCTGCTAAAGTGTAAACCATTCTCAAATCGTTGTGAAATGTTGTTAATTAGTTATCCTGGCTGCCTTAATTTAAAAACTGCTCACAACTGACCTGGACCTGAAAAGGGTACAGAGGCCAAGATTTTACCAAAGAAATAAAGAATTAATAATAAAAAATACTACAAAAATGAGCAAATACATAGAAATAGTGGCTTTTCCCCAAAATACTGCTGATTCTATGGTGTTTGGAATTCTGCCTGCAGTGCACCATGGGAGCATCAATTGATGCACGTCAAATGAAGCACATAAATTATCGCTCACATCGCACAAATTATCGCTTACATTGCACTTGGAGTTTAAGATTGTCAGTTATCCAGAATAATCACAATAATTTCAAATAGTGAAAAGCAGTGACAGACTCAAGACAGAGCACTGCAAAGATGCAGATGCAGTTTGCTGCTGATGTTTTTGAAATATTGGCCCATTGATCTCTGGCTGGAGCTCAGATTTCACCACACTTTCATAGCACTTTGGCAGTAAACATCAGGAGTGATGAAGCCACACAACAATTTCCACAAACAGCCACTGTCAACACTGCAAGACTGTCGGTTATTCAGAATAATCACAATCATTTCAACAGAGAAACGCGGTGACAGAAAGATGCAGCACAGTTTGACAGTTTTGCGTGATGCGCTGGCCTCTATTTTGGCACTGTGAACCTCTCATGGATATTAAAAACCCCACTCCAAGAAGCTGCTCAGCCAAAGTCTGGGAGATAAATTTGGATTTCGCTAATCTCATCGGCCCCCGAAGCTTTGTAGTGGAATAAGGCCATCAGAAACGTGCCTACCCCATCGATATGGGTCATTGACATTCATGTCTGGCTCGGGGTTTTCTTGTGCTGCGTCTTGCTGTGTCTTCCATAGGTGCGAGGAGCTGTGACAAACATTATTATCAGATGCCAGCACAGTGCGCAGGAGACATAACATAGTCCTGCTGTCTGTGAGAGATGACTGAGGAAGTTTATTTTGCTCCCCCAAGAGATAAAAATGTACAGATCAAGCAGTGCATACCTTATTACTCAGCAAAGCAGTGACTCTTGATCTCCGCACACCTTCCTCCACCTAGACTAAATGTATGAGCATATCTGGAGCTGTTTGTGTGCCAAGCTCATCAGCAGTCTACTGTCGAGCTCCCTCTCTCTTCTATCCCTCCTTGGCACACCACACATACACACATCATCAGTTCTGGGTCACTGTCATCTTGCTGGACGGGAGCGATGATCCTGATGCCAGGAGTCGTCCTACAAGGCATGTCACTTGTTTTCAGACGGCACAAGATGCCTTTTGAGCCCCCGTGTCCCGTTTCTCATCCAAAAGATTATTTTTTTGGGAACACTCCCTCCTAGTCTGTCAGATCGGCTCCGGCTCGAACGTGAGAAGCGGCATGAACGGGAATCATCTCCGTCTGGTCATGTTTCTTCAGTCGTTTGAATGATGATAACATGATGCAATAATGGTCACCGTCTAACTAAAACAGAGCAGGTCTCATTATGAGGCCTCCTCCTCATCCAGACTAACGAACGATCTCCACCCTGCCCTGATGGGTGTCAGGGGGGATGAGGTAAGGGGAATTTTACCGTGAGATGGGTGGGCACTTCACACTTGTTCATCACTCAATCCTGTCTAGCGAAGACATCAACCTAATATTTATCTGTGTCCGTGTCTGTGTGTGTGTGTGTGTGTGTGTTCCAGAGGCCAGTAAGCTGGTGATGTCATATGTGGCAGCGGTGTGTGGGAAGGGCCAGGAGGTGAATAAGGTCAAGGAACAGCTGCTGCAGTCCAATCCCGTGCTGGAGGGTGAGTGAGCGCCGTTCACACTCGAGCCGCGTCCCAATTCAGGGGCCGGATCGTCTGAAGTTCAAGTTCAGAGACGAAATCTGTGTCAACGGGTTGACAGCAGCCGGTCACACTTTATTTCACAGTACGCTAATAAGACATAACAGGCTGTACTTGGTATTAAATTTGACAAAAACTAGTAATATGTTCTTTATTATTCAAATATGTGATTTCACTTTAGTTTACAGTACAGCTCTGTTATGTTGTGAGATTGACCGCTAGTGAAAATAATTGTTACAAGAAAGATTTCATGGGTCCAACGCGCCACATGCTTGGACCTATTTTTCAACTGACAAGATTGTGAAGGGATTAATTAATCAATTAATTGTTTTGAGTCATTCTCTAAGAAAAGACGGTCTAAATTCTCTGATTTCAGCTTCTTAAATGTGAATATTTTCTGGTTTCTTTACTCCTGTCTGACAGTAAACTGAATACCTTTGAGTTGTGGACAAAGCAAGACATTTAAGGACATCATCTTGGACTTTGATCAACATTTTCTGACATTTTATGAACCAAATAAGAATCTATAATGAAAATAATCGTTCGTTGCAGCCCTAAAGACATAACAAGCCATACTTTATATTACATTTGACAAAAACAGTCTTATGTTCTTTATTATTTACATGTGATTTCCCCTTAGTTAACAGTCCAGGTCTGTTGGGGCTGTTAATGATAAATGATTAATCAATCAATTGCCATTAAGAATTTAACTGATTAACAATGTATTAATCAATAACTGATGGTCGAAAAGTGGCCTCATTTGACCTTATGTTGTCTGGTGGAGGCATTTGTTGAAGACGGAAACTTTGACTTAAACTTAAAATGAGAAAGAAACGTGTATTGTATGTTAATTATTAGTGATGAATCATTTGTGTGTTTTCAGTTGAGGAAAATGCAAAAAGTCTGCAACGCTGCCCTTTAATAACATTTAATGAGGGTCCAGTAAAGGGTCCTAATAAGATCATATTATTTCTAGCTTTTGTATAATTTAACACCTTTGATATTTGGCTTTGGTTTTGGAATACATATTTACCACAGTAAAGCTCCTGATGTCTAACACAGTAAGTCACACTTGGAGCTACAGAAGCTAACTTTTAGCCATGTACACGCTGACAAATACATAAACACAGAAATTCTACTGTCACAGACAAGTAAACTGATCAGCAGTAGAACTGTGGGGGTCCTATAAATACTGTGAAACACTCTCTTTTTATTCTCAACTTTTCCCCTTTACACCACACACGCACACACACACACACACACACACACACACACACACACACACACACACACACACACACACACAGTCTCCTTCCCACAGCTCAGTGCTGGCACAGGAACAGCTGTATTTTAATTGGGGGCAGTGGACAGGAAATGCCCATGAATGATGAAGCTGTACGCCCGGGTTGAGTCGCTGCAGAAACTCTCGCACATCTGCAAGAGTTTAGCTCCTGCCGATCTAATTGCTCAAGAAAAAAAAAAAAAAGGAGTTAGAGGGGAGCACAGTTATCGTGCTGCTCACGCTGTGTGATGCTCGCTCTCTGTGATTCTCTCAGAATCTTTATTGGTTTCTTTGTCACCCTCTATTTCTTCTTATTTCTTTCTTTCTTTCTTTCGGTGCACTTAAACACACTGTAATCAGCTGTTATCAGCGATCAAGCACTTATGCTAATAGCACTGTGATGCATGACACATTAATAGCGTTTTAATGTAGAAATGTGGGTAGAACCAAATTGAGAAGGCTGCAGATCGGAAAATATTGTTCTGAAAGGCGGATGTGTGCACGTAAAACCTTTTTGTGCACACGTGTTTGTGATGCATGAACATTTACACGCTGGCACACAAAAAAAAATCACAGTAGTGTGTTTGAGCATGATGTTTGTTATTGTTTGTCTCTAAGCGCTGGCACATATTGAAGCACTTTGACTTGAATGTTGTGTGACAGGAAGGTTCAGTCCACCCGTAAGCCTGGAAAGCTCTGGTACTTTGCTTAATCCGTACAGAATTATGGGGCTTCATCAGCACAAATGGCTCTGAGATCCAGCCCAGATATGATTGACAGCTAGCTGCAGTGAGGCACGATGTCAAGGATCATTAATAACATTTGGAATAATCATAAACAAGCTTTGATTAGTTTGAATATATAGACAAAAACTGGTTGGTGGTTTCATCATGTCTCATTATGATTTTTTCTGCCTTTCAGCCTTTGGAAATGCCAAAACTGTGAGGAATGACAACTCTTCCAGATTTGTAAGTATCCTCGCCAGAACTGATAAACAACTAGTGTTGTTTAATTAGACGATTGCTTCTTTAATGAGGCCATACTTGCTAAATATTATTCACAGCTTGGATGGTTTCATTCAAGCTACTGTATAATCCAGCACTTTTATCTGTTTTTCTCTTTCCTTCAAATTAAGCCCCAGAGAATTTCTTAATTCCCCCACTTTTGTGTCCCTCTCTGTATTTTTTAAAATTTCTTAACACAGTGAGTTTTTCATTCATGTGCTTGAGTCAGTCTGGCTCTTGAACTCTTAAACTAAACTGAACTTTGAACTAAACTGAACTTTGAATTGGATCAACAATGTCATTGTAGCTTCTTGTGACAGTGATGCAGTCTAACCGCTAACCTCTAAAATGCCATTTAGTTTTAGTCATATTTTAGTCATCTGAGTGGTTTTAGTCCAGTTTTAGCTGATTAAATATCATCAGATTTTAGTCGACTAAATCTACTGAAGATTTAGTCGACTAAAATGTAACAGGTTTGGTTAAAGTGTAATGCATTATTTGCACATTTTTCTATCATCTCGAAAGAATGTCATTGACAAGAACAGTCTGCACACCAGAAAGTTTTTTTGACTAAAATGTCATTTAGTTTTAGTCATCTGAATTGTTTTAGTCCAGTTGTAGCTGACTAAATATTATAAATAATATAAATATTAACCGTCTTTGATGCACAAAAACTGGTTTTAAGCTAAAGGTCCAAGGCTGATGTCTCCTGTGGACACATGTCCTTCCTAACTGATGCATGTTACAGGGAACAACATCCTTTGCAGGGGCTTTTATTTTGCGCATGTGTCCTCCTGCAATCTTTCCTGTACATGTACACAGTAAATACCTTTGACCAGCCCACGCTCTGCTTCAGTTACAGAGCAGACCTTGCGTCTTTGATATAGTGCGCTCACACGTTAAATGGCCTTTGTAAACGCTCTTTCAGTGCGGCATACAGGACAAGGCCTTTGACCTACACTGCTGTTGATCAACTGCAACGTGTGGCCAAATGCCAGCGCAGATCAAACACACTGAGCTGTCAGTGTTTCCCTGCACAAAGACAGACAAAACTCTTGCATGGTTTCACTGCTGTGTAATACTAAACTGTAGACTTACTATGTAAACATAAACGTAAGATACCGTTAAAAAGATCAGATTCCTGGGTTACAATCTAACATTTCCAGATACCGCAGGTACAATCAGCATCACAAACAGACAAGTACACTTTTAAAGGATGTTTAAAAAGTTTGAAAGTCATCATATTGCATGAGACTTAACATTTTCAGGGTTGCCAGGTCTGCGCTTTTCCCATTAAATTGGGCTACTTTTGAAGTTTTGTCGCAAGATGATTTTTTTTCCTCCATTTGTTATGTGAGCCTATTTTGCATGCAAATTACAATAATCATATCTATAAATAGACATCATCATTTAATCTAATTTAATTTATACCGAAATTCTACCAAACTGAACCCAGATGAGCACGTACACACACAAATCTGGCACACATCACACGCACGCTCACATAAACGCACACAAATACGATGTGTCTGTGCTCTCCGTCTGCCGGCGCCGGCTTTACTGGCCATTGGGCTGGTTTTGTCACACAGACCTGGCAATTACTTTTCAATTGCTTTGTGTAACTGTCAAGTTGCATGGAAATTATGTTTACCCCGCAACTAGTTGTGTGAAAGTTTCTCTGTGTAATGTCAGCCAAACATGGATGTTATTTATTTAGCTGCAGATTTCTTCAGAAAGTGAGTCAGTTTATCTGAAAAGCATCCAGGACGTCCAAACGTGCCGTTGCCGTACGATTGAAGGGATTATTTGCCTGAATGTTTGAGGGTTTTTAATGGAAAATATTAATGGTTGAACCAGCCAGCAGCAGCCAGCAGGCTAACTGCCAGTGTACTTTTCCCAATCCCAATTTTAGATTTCCTTTTCACACGATATTCAATCATCTCCCCACATCAGTCAGTACACACAAACACAGGCCGGTGCTCGGACTCGCAGTCGTACGGTAACAGGGAGTATTATCAAGGATTATGCCCCTGATCTGTTTATATTTAGGTAACCTTGGCATAAAGCTCCAGACAAGGACCTCAGGCCTGCCCACTGGATACCAGTTCATCAGAGCTCCCATCAGTTTATCAGAGAGCCATGAATCAAACCGTCACTTCATTTTGCTGAGTGCGGTGGGCTTATTGAGTTTGGCCGGAGCCCACTCACCAGCAGAGCCTGGCCTGTTCCGAGGACATGTCTGCTATTAATACATCAGAGGGTGGAAAAAAAAAAAAATCAAACACACAGGACTCTATGTTCTAACTTCCAAGATTGAGACAGAAGGAGAGGGAGAGAGAGAGAGAGAGAGAGAGAGAGAGAGAGAGAGAGAGAGAGAGGGGGCACGAAACGGTTTGTTTTAGTCGTCCAGTAGGAAGAACTTGGCAGGGTGAGGGGGGGCTTTCCCTCCACACAGGCCAGTTATTTCATACTGTAGTAGTTTATGATTGGTATGTGCTGAAGGGCTTTGTCTGGGCTCAGACTGTATGTTTACATGATTTAAAAGCTCAATTCTAACTATATACATTCAGTTATAGTTATTCTTCTTAACCGTTGTCCTTTGATTCACAGGGAAAGTACATGGACATCGAGTTTGATTTCAAAGGAGATCCTCTGGGTGGAGTCATCAGCAACTGTGAGTAGTACTGAGATGAAAATGCCCTTAAAGCCACTGAAAACCCAAACCCACAATAGTCTTCTAACTATGTAAATTAGGTTCTTATGTACAAAGTTTTAGAAATTGTTTGAACGATATGTTTTCACCAACTGGCCATCGTCAGCCCACCAACTGGCGATTGGTGATTTATTCATAAAGTCACAAAGTGTCAAGGAATTAAATATTCTGACGCGTATTTTCCTTTTTTAAACAGAGATATACAATTGTTTTTGGATTCAAGTTTCTCTCTTTTTACTGAACTAAGATAAGCTAAAACACTTCAAAATTCAAACTCGTCAGAAAAACTTGTTAAACTCACCAAAACCATCTTTGTTAGTCAGTCCACTCTTCCAACAGTCACCAACTCTGGTTTGGTTGAATTAAATCCTTAATTCACTGCATGAAAAGATGCAGAGTCTGACTCTGCAGGCTGTTTTTTTCCTCTCACTCCTCACCCAGCTCAGAGCACTCATGGTCCGGCTCAGTGGGCGTGTCCTGTGAGTGCAGCGCGGGGCAGCGGCCGTCACTCTGCAGACCATTACATTAGCAAAATAAAATGACAAATATCGCCTCAAAAATCGCCCAAAAAACCAACTGGTGATGGAGCACATCGTTGATAGGGAACATATTTATCCAGTCGCCCAACCCAAACACCCACACAGTCTTGGGAAATTGTCCAAATAGCGAAAATTGCTGCATTTGAACAGGGTTTTCTGATAGTTATGAACAGTTATTTTCTCAGATGTTTGTGAATGTCTAATGACACACTCAACGTTGGTATCGTATATGCATTTTTACTATTTTAAGCCAAATTTCCAAAGTTTTTAAGGAACTACTTTCTTTCTGCAGTAGAATCTACCAGACCTTCTTTCTTTTCTACTGAAAAGAAAGAAGTTTCTTACATGAAACTGCTCACAACAAGGTGTGTGGATTATCTTGAGGAACTGGGTCACGATTTTGAGGGAATATGTCATTTAATCCTGTTATATTGGAGAAACGGCAGACATCTCTACAGCTGATAGCTCCAAAATGCCACAGCACACACCAAAACAATCAGGTGAACAAACAGGTGAATTGCCCCTTTTAAAATAAAAAATCTGTACATTTTTATGCAGAATTCCATATGCTACATTTTCTTAATCTTTATTATATTAGTCTATCTTTGTCTTCCTCTTGTCCTTCCCAGCCTGGCACTGATTGTGTGGTCCTCCAGCAACAAAAACTTCAGTTAAACATACGAGTATCTGCTGTTGATCTTCAGAGGCACTTTCAGAGGCTGTTCAAATTTTCAAGTGGTTGCAGTGGTACTGTCGCACATTTTATTAAAGCCTTAAAATTGCTTGAATTGAATTCTTAATTGAAACCAATCTCAGACCCAGACTGTACGAAGCGCTGACTCTGACTGACGCAGCTCTTTGCTCTGTTTTGGTTTTATCTTGCCTCTGTTCACATTGTTTTGTCTGCGCTGACTTCTTCTCCGCCAGAGGTCACAGAAACAAAGAGAGGAGCTGACGGCCAGAGGCACAAATGAACCTCTGTCGGCCGGCCCGAGTCGGCCCGACACAAGGCAGTGTCTGTGAAGCAGAGCCACAGACATGTGACTTGCTTCAGACGGAGCTGGCGAGCCGGCTAGACAGATGGTTGAGGATGTTCTTGGACGGGTTTCTCATCACCTCTCAGTTCATTATTTTCCCCTGATTGTACATCCGTCAAGCCCTCAGAGCTTCCTACAACTGAGATTAGACGGCTATAAATTTTGAAAAGCCAGTTCTCAGTAGCCTTGGTAATGACAGAGTGGTAAGAAGTTTTTTTGGCAGGCAAACAGCTGAAGCCTTCAGTCACAACATAACAGCATATTGTTCCCACTTTAATGTGTGTTTGCTTATCTCTGGGAGAGGGAACATGTTCTGAACAGAGCAATAAATGCCCTTCAGGATGCTTTACTGAACAAAATGTGGAGCTGTGGCTCTAAAAAGCAATAACAAGATGACTGAACGGTTTGCATTAAAGGTCACGTCAGTCCCGTTAGGATGAGAAGAATGAGAGATTACACAAAAGTAAAAAGAAATGGGACCAGTATGTGCAGCAAAGGGCCGTAGGTGGGAGTCGAACCCACGGCCGCTGCAGAGGACTTCCGGCCTCAGCACACGGGGCGAACGCGCCACCAATATTTCTGCACCTTTGATCACAGCTCTGCATTGCTTCTTCCAGCCGCTCAGTCCTGGTGGTTGTGTTATTGATGTGTTGACTCTTATAGAGTCACTTGTGTGACTCGTGGTCAGTGGGTGCCACACACTGACATTCAGCCTGATCCACCCCGGGGCCTCTGTGTAGGGCTCTCTAGTGAGGCGCTCACAGCGTGTCCACAGATTCAGTGCAAAGTGGCACTTCTGTGCTCTTACCACCTACAGACTGGTGACTCAGAGTTTGTGAAGACTGACAAAGCCAGGAAAAGGTCTCTCTCTCTCTCTCTCTCTCTCTTTTTTTTTTTTTTTTTCCAAAAATGTTCACTTCAGTCAACATAGTTAGGTTCTGAATGAAGATTTCTGCAGGGCGACGTGATTTTATGTGATCTGGAAAGTTTTCCAGCAGTTTTTGTATTTGTTTAATGCCTCGTTGTATCCTGTCTTTGTTCATTTTTTTGTTGACATGCTTCAGTGGGCTGTCATTTCTTATTTTTCATACTAGAAATACATGGCAATTATCTTGTCTAATTTATTTATTTATTTATTTTTTGTCTGGCCTGCCGATTCCAATTTTCTTTCTTTCTAAGAACTATCATTAACGGCACACACAGACATTTTGTAACTTTTCTTGCTGACAGGTTACTGCCAGGCCTTCTCTTGTTTTCTCTCTCCCTCTCCACCTTTCTTCCCCCCTTTTCTCTCCTCCGGTCTTCTCTCACATTTTCCTGCCCTCTCTACTCATGTGCTCGTCTTTTTCTCCCTCTCTTCACTCCTCTTAACGCCGATATGCTGATTGTGACCACCATTGTTGAACGTGGCTGTGATGGAGGTGTAGGTCAGCCACAGGGCTCTGGAAGTGCTCCATCACTGTTTTCCCTCTAATACGTCTGTCATGCAAGAGAGCCAATAAAAACACATGCAAATGTTGTCATTTTGATGTTTAATTGATGAGAAAAGTGATGCAGACCCTCATTCACAGCAAGAGAGCGAGCGAGCGCTGATATAGACTGACTGCTGCATGATGTTCTCAACATGGTGAAACTTTTCATGAAGTCAGTTTAACATCTGATCGGGTGGTCAGTTACAGTTGAAACAGACAGTCACTGTTTGCATGATGTGTAAATTTGACCAGCACAGAATGGGACTGATGAAACATCGGTCATCAGTCATGGCCGATCACGCCGAAAACCAGCCAATTCTGGTCACCAGCCAGTGCATCTTTATTTCCTACCGCCTGGGTGTCCAGTAGTCTTCAATTCTTTAAGAGTCTGTATCAAAAGCAAACTCTCTGCTGAGGTGACCCACAGGTGGGTCATTAGAGAAGAAAGAAGAAGGAAATTCTGAAAATTTAAGATTAATATCTGAGGTACAGCTTTTATAAACTACATAAATGGGAGGGAATAAAAAAACAATAATATGTCCTGTTAGCTCAGCCTGTTCTTATTCTTTTTCTTTTCTTTTTCTTCTTTTCTCTTCTTATTTCTTCTTATTTTTCTTATGTTTTTCTTTTTCTTCTAAATGCTTTTATTTCTCATTAATAAAGTATTTCAGATGTGTACATGTTTTCAATAACACGCATCAAGATAATAGAAGGTGATTCAGAAATGGCAAAAAAAAAAACTAGAATGTTCATTTCTGCATAAATGAAGTAATCTTTCTGAGATTTATTCATAAGGCCTGTTGTGAACTGGGTCGTGATGGTTTGTTATTTTTAAAGAAAAAAAAAGCTCTGGAGTCACTGCTTTACATGCTACATGTTGTCCTTTGGTTTATAAGAAGTTTTAAACTTCCTCTTTGCACCTGATTGACATCTCAATCTTTAGTTCTTGTTTATTCTGATCGATGAGCATAAATGGAGCATTTGGGCTTTTAAACTGATTTAAATCAGAATATTAGACTCCATGTGAACATAACTGCTGCAGTATAAACTCTAAAGTCTCCTAAAATAAGATGTTTTCTAAGCAAACAAATTGAATGCTGTCACCCAGCCAGACTGGTCAGTGAAGACGCTCTCAGATGCTGAGCTCTGCAGTCGGCCTTTAATTAAATCATTCTGCGTCTAATGCGGTGAGCACATGATGGCTCCCCTTTTAATCAGGTACTGTTGAACTTGGTCTGTAGCCCAGAAGAAAGGGCTGACGTCTGATATCCTTGCGTGGTTTCCTCCTTGTACACTTCCTGTAGTGTGTGTGTGTATACACACACAAATAATTACCAGCAGTGGCTTGGTCACCTTGGCAACACAAATATATACACAGCAGTTTACACATCAGGCTTCCTTAATACTCTCTGCAGAAGGTCAGGCCTGTAGTTTCTACTGAAGGACACCTCAGTGAGTCATCACAAACATTTCCTCTGAAGACTATTGTTAGGAAATGAATTTTTGTCATCGTGTCATTGTTTCCTTTTGTTGTCTTTTACTCTTTTAGATCTGCTGGAGAAGTCACGTGTGGTCAAGCAGCCCAGAGGAGAGAGGAACTTCCACATCTTTTATCAGCTCTTGTCTGGAGCCGCCGATGACACACTCAGTAAGTCGTGAAAGCAAAAAAAAAAAAAAAAAAAATGCTGGAAATGGAGCTGATTGGAAGCATCAGAGTATTTTTTTTTTCTGGATCTGAGAGAAACACTGTAAAACTGAAATCCACCAGTTTTATCGGCACAAACACAAACTGGGGTTGTGATATATTCAGCCTGGGATAGTTTCTGGTCTCTGAATAAACACACCTCTGCTCACAGGATGGACAGCCAACTTTTCACAGCAGCTTCCAGAGGAAACAAGACGCACCATTGTTGTTATTTTGATTTGTGCTCCCTTATTTCAGGGTTTTGAATTTCCTGTTTTTAACTACCACCTGGAAGCACCAGCATGCCATTCCTTATGTTAAAGGAATAATATGGAGTATTTGAACCGGGGCTCTGTGAGGTACCTACTGATAGTCAGTGTATTACCTCAAATAGATGTTGGTGGACACACCGCTAGTTTGAAGGAGCACCAGCACAGAAGCTAAACAACATTCTGCTGTGGACAGGGTCAGCAGCAAAATGTAGTTTAGCTACACCTAAAAAAACATGCATTCGCGTGCTGCAGGGAGACACTGCAGCAGCGATGGAGGCTTGTTTACTTCCGCTACTTCACCGGGTTTCCTCTCTGCTTCTCCAAACCAGCATCTACTATAATGAATCCACTGACTATCAATAAGTACCTCATGCAACCCCACTTCAAATAATCCGAACTACTCCTTTAAAATCCTTCATAAACATTTTCCAGCAGCACCGCAGCTGCATGAACACATGGCTGATGCATTAATGACCCAATCTTCCTGCCTAACAAACAGTGCAGAGAACAAAGACGAGCCGTGAAACCTGTTCCCTCTATTTGCTTCTCTGTGGACGGAGGGCATTGTTTCATGTCCTGAACACAGCAGAACAATGTAATGGTCATTGACTCTGGAGCACACACACACACACACACACACACACATACACATCAGAGGGCCCTGATTCAGCTGTAGCTAATGCAGCCGCTAATGAAATCCGACACATGCGCCCACGAGAGGAATAGATTTCTTTTGCTGCTAGATAGGGGGGATTTTAAAAGAAGGGTCATTTGATCTTCCTGAATAATGTTCACAGCAGCAGGAGCCTTCGTTCTGCAGAAAAAAGTGCTTTGAGTGAAAACAGCCTGAAGGTTGGACAAATCTGGATTAAGGGTGTGTGGGTGTCGTCCATTTGAATCTTTGCACCTTCAAGTTATTTTTTTTTAAATGGTCCCTGATAGGGTTGCAAATTTTGTGCGTTAACCTCATGCTGATTGAAAACTAGTTTGTTTTTTTAATCCACTGCTGGAAAAAACCTAAACCCAACTTTTAATCGGCATGAGGGTGAGTAGATAATGACTGAATTTTCAATTTTAGGTGAACTATCCCTTTAAATTCTTAAGTGTTTAATCGATTTATGATTAATCATTAACATCCCTGGTCCTTGAGGAATGCAGCTCATAAACATTGATATGGAGACATACGGTAGATACCTCATTGGTGACTGATGTACGTCTGCACAGTTGCCATATTGGGGAGGTCAAGATCCGCTACACAACACAATGTGCACTGAGAGATGAAGATTTCACTGCAGAATTGACTTTAACTCGCTTAAACCTGAACCAAGTCTCATGAAATTCGGTTTGTTAAAAGCAGGAAAAATTAAACATGATGGCAGTTACTTAATTAATTAATTTCAGTTACATTAACCTTTTCTATAGCCACAACTTCCACTGTGACATGCAAATTCTGACCAAAGAATGAACAACATCAAATGTAAATTATTTAGAATTTCTTGGTGAGTTTCCCCAAAAAAAGTAGTAGGAATTAAATCAATTAATTGATAAAATAAATAAGTCTCTTTTTGCTCCCTCGACTCCAGTTAAAGGATAAGTTCGGTTTTTTGACACCTGGACCTTATTGTTAGGATTAAATATGCTCGTAGACTCACCCAGACAATTTTGGTGGAGCTCGGAGCCGTTTTCGAGCAATTTAGATCCAGCCGACGGCGTTTTTTTCTCATGCCATAGTAGCGGACGGGGCCAGAAATCGAAGCCCCTAAATTAGACATTATCTGCTGCGAAACTCACTCATTTCACCTACATGTTATAAATGAATGGCCAGAGTTATCACCATGTCAGCTCAACTTCGTTGTTATGGTCATCCGGGGCTTTACAAGGATGGGTAACTTTTGGTGACATTATAGACGTGCGCCGCAGGACCGCAGCTGAGTAGAGATGCTGTTGTTGCTAGGCTACACGGCAACACAGCTATTTTTGTGCAGCATGGCGGAATATTTATCCGATGTAGAAGTGTCTGACGACGACTTTGAGTATAATGGATGCCCGTATCGTTTTGAGCCAGAATACACCGACGAGGAGCTATTTGAAAGGAGGATGCAGAGTAGGGTGACCAGGTCCCAATAAACCAAAAGAGGGACAAGGGTATGTTTGTGAGGGACAAAGTGGGACACCGCCTGTAGCTGCATCGTCTCTTCTTGTTTGGCGTCTCCCCCTCCTCCATTTCCAAAGAAGAACGCGCGATGCGAGTGTCATTCACTAGCTGTCACCTCAGCTGTTGGTAGCGCGGAGAAAATTAGGGGCGGGCCTAAACGCCGTACGTGCGGTGCTACTATGACAACAACAAACAGCCCAGAGTGCAGTAACATCACTGGCTTCTCATTGCTGGGGCCTGAGGGGGATGTTGTGCGGGACATGGTCTCAATTTGCGTGATGCGTGAAAAGAGACAGAAAATGCGTGAAATCACGCGCAAAGCGGGACATCTGGTCACCCTAATGCAGAGGGAAAGAGCCGAACAGCTGGCCAGAGAACGAGCAACCACTGCACGTCCACGAATGGGGGCTAACTGGTGGTGTTGTTGTGGACATTGCATGAGTTTTGCAGCAGATAATGTCTAATTTAGGGGCTTCGATTTCTGGCCCCGTCCGCTACTATGGCATGAGAAAAAACGCCGTCGGCTGGATCTAAATTGCTCGAAAACGGCTCCGAGCTCCACCAAAATTGTCTGGGTGAGTCTACGAGCGTATTTAATCTTAACAATACGGTCCAGGTGTCAAAAAACCGAACTTATCCTTTAAGAGAAGAACATCCTATCAGGACACAAATGATGACTCCACATCTGCTGGCTGGACAGATGCCTTTACGCAAGCAATGACACAAATATTGTAAATTTCAAATAATTATATTCATGTATTCACTGACACACACATTATAATTTTTGGAGAAACTCACAAAACCTGAAATTCTAAAACAATTTCCACTTGATGTTGCCTGTTCAGAGGTCAGAGCCTGCGTGTCCCAGCAGAAGTTCTGACTATTCAGAAGGTTCATTTTTTGGCATCAGGTAACTGAATTTAATTCCAACAAGTAACAAATAACATGTTGAATTTTAGAACAAACCAAATATCATGAAAATCTGTTCAGAATTAAGCGAGTTGCAGTCGATTTTGTGGTTAAATCTGCATCTGTCAGTGCAGAGCGTACTGTTCACTAGCAGATCTTGACCTCTCGCATGTCAGATCGCAGAGGTGGTATCGATGTTTCTGTCTGTGCTTATAAAGGTCATCACAGTTAATTTAAATAAGCTTAAATTGCCTTTTATAGTTTAAATAGCGACCACACGTGTTTGTGCTCCACAGAGAAGCTGAAGCTGGATCGAGACTTCAGCAAGTACAACTACCTGAGCCTGGACTCTGCCTCGGTGAACGGGCTGGATGACGCGGCCAACTTCAGGACAGTCAGAGTGAGTAACACACACCACACACACACACACATCTGTCTGAGTTATTTTGCTCTAATTTAGACATAATCAGAGTTAATATTTTAAATTGAATCCTGCCGGCAGACCCCAGTTTACTTTGTGTCGTATCTCACAGGTTCTTTCCTCAGTCATTTAAATTTTTCATGACTTTCTGAGTCAGTTTGCTCATAATGACTTTATATAATTGTTTTCTATTTCTGTTTTAATTAGTACCTTTTAAAAATCACACTGTATTGGGATCCTGGTGGGCCTGAAGTTAAAACCACCCAATTCCAATGAAGCAGTTTTAATAGATGGAATCGTCTGAGTTTATTTTTTCCACGGGTCCTAATTTAAAGTATAATTTCTTCACATTTGCCAAGTAGAGTTCAGAGTAGAGCTGCAACAATTACTTGATAAAAAATATAATTAAGTGCCAACCATTAATCATTTTTGCAACAAAAATGTCAAACATATGCAGTTTCCAGCTTCTAAAATGTGAAGGAATTTCTGCTTATCTTTATAATTCATGATAGTAGTTTAGATTTTGGACTGTTGGATAGGCAAGGGAAGAATTTTTCACATTTTTTTTTTTTAAACTTAACTAAAGGATTAATTGATAATTGTGAAAACAATTGGCAGATTAATCAAAAATGAAAATAATCATAGTTGCAGCCTTCATGGCTCTGTGTAAACACCATTAATTTTATTGAACAATCTAAATTTGAATTACATTTATTCAACCTTTATTTTGGCAGAGGGTCATACTGAGACCAAGCTGTCTATCTGCTTTTATTTTGAAAGACAAAAAAAATATTAAAAGTGAAGTTTGAATTATTTTATATTTGGGACAAAATGAACCTGGTTGGTTTATATAATAATAAATAAGTAGTAACACACTTATCAAAACCAGCATTATAAAGTGTTTCACACATGTAAAGACAGGAATACTGTTTACTTGGCAGTCCCAGTGTGTTCAATCTGTTGGTACAATGACCCCAGATAACATCTGTAGACTGCTAGAAATGATCTCACTTTTCTAAAAAATGTCCCAATGACAGTTTTCTGCACCACAAAAGGATTCTCACAAAAAACCCAGACAAACAAGAACGCTGTCATCACGGGCAGCGCCATGCTCCAGCAGCGTTCGGCACCGACTTTCCTTTGTTGCATCACGCCGAGTTAATCTAAATCCTGAACGGAGGGTAGAGGCGGTCTGATTCCTCCTTATCTCCTGGACACAACAAAACTAACAGCATGGGTTATAAAAGTCGGTCTTCTTGCTTGTAAAAACACTTCACACAACACTCCCTCCCACCTGTTACGAAACCAGGAGAAATCTGAATTGAACCTGAACCTGAAAGTGAACTAAAACCTGAAATACGAGGTTCGCATTGATTAAACCTGGGAAATTCCATGTGAGCGTTTAACAACATGTAACAGCAGCGTTTCTTCAGGGAAAAAAAACAGCTGCTTCCTTTATTTTTTTAAATAAGTTCATGCACATACATGCAGGATCTTGTCTGCATGTACAAAGCCCCTGCCTCTTATCCTGCACATGATGTTGTGTCTACAGAATAAGAGACTTTTTCTTCTGCGCTCTGTTGTTATCAGTCGTGCTCCAGCGGGCTCCACTCAGCTACTGTGGACGCCTCTGCAGTCCGCTCTGTTACATCCTACTTCACTTTGTTTCCTTGCTTCTGTTTCACATCCTGCTTCTCATCACCTCTCACACTGAGTTTTCACAGTATTCCCCATACAGCTGCGTCTCACCACCGGAAACACAAGAGGACATTCCCTCTAAACAATGAGCCCCCCACGTGTGGCCTCGACTGTGATATAACCAAAGATGGCCGCACTTTTCTTCCCTTAAACTTTGACTTCAATGTTAAGTTTAACATTTAGAACATTTGACTCAGCACTCAGTTTAATTTAAACTATAATTTCAAACGATCATCTCAAATGCTGAACTTCAGTTTGGGCCTAGTATGATGGACTAAGGCTACATTTAGACTAGAGCCTGATTGATATGGAACTTTTGAGACTGATAGCAATTTTAGAGGGGAAAAACTGATCAATTACTGATATGGCGGTGGATATAGTAAACTTGAATAAAAATAGACTTTTTCTATGTGGAGCGTACACTGATTTTGCACCAATATGTCCATGCAAATATCATCATAAGGCAGTTTTCTTCAACAAATGATTTTATTTAAGAATATTATGTTTTATTTAACATGTTAACATTAATCATTTATATGCATATGCTAAGCAGTTGCAGAACAGAACACTGAGAAAATAAAGAATTAATAGGAATAATATAAATAAATAAATAGCTAAATAAACAACAGTACTGTTCACAGTGTTCAATTGCTGAGAATTTTCATGCTGTCAGTCAATTAGGAGCAGGTTGTCAAACAAGAAGCAGCTTTGCAGTGTTTACTCCTCCCATGGAGCTCATCTTGTCTTCATTAATGTTCCCCATTGTGCTAAATCTAAATCACCCCAAGCATCCTTTTCTGCATTATATGTTCCGTTCAAAAAGGTTTTCATATTGGTGCACATGGTGTGTCAGTAAGATATATCTGTGAAAGGCCCATATCAGGCCAATACTGTGGTCCAATCTGATTATTTCGCTTGTCTGGGACTAATTTTTTTAATGACTGTGAACAACACAAATCATCTGGAATCTGATTTATTCAATTATGATTTGAGCCGCTTTCGCATGTGATCCTAAATCCGATACAGGTCTGACTTTTTTGCAGCCTCAGTGTGAACCGTTACATCGTCACTCACTGAAGTGTCTCGCCGCAAGAGAGGCGCTGACAGATGCTGCTAAAAGTGGCACCTGACATCCTAAAGTTTTGGATGGAATCTGCGTCTGTGAAGCAATTCATGTCACGATTCACCACCTCTGGCTCTGAGCCTGCATCCACACACGTCTCTGTACAGAGGCAGCAGCATTTGCTCCACAAAAAGCCGTCATTAAGAATGAGTCTCTTTCTCCTCATCCTCGTTAATCTTCTGCTCACAGATTTGTTGTCTTCCACTGCACATCATCTTTTACGTTAAACCGTAACTGCTGACTTCACTGGCCTCCATGTCTCCTTTCGTACAACAGTGAGGGTTAGTTAGGACCACGACCAGCTCACACTGGAATCTGATTCTTAAACTGTAATCTGAACAACCAAACAAGAAATTCAGATCTGAGCAATAAATTGGAATTGAGCACTAATGCTACGTCCCAGACAACCTGCAACACTTCAACTGGGGAATTCCAACCTATATCGATATCGTCTCAAACGCAGCATTAGGCTTGCGGGGCTGCGGGTTCAGTTCCAGCCTGGAACTCTTCCCCCCTCTCTCTCCCATTTCCTGTCTATCTAGAGCTGCCCTCCTATAAAATAAAGACTAAAAAGCCTCCAAAAAATTCAAAAAAGAAGCCTTGCAGTGTGAACGTCACCCTAAGATTCAGTTCCAAACGTTTGAAAGTTTGATTGGGTAATTTGCAAGTTTTTATTGGTAGACTGAGCTGATATGTTTTATGAGTTTTTTTTTCTTGTCTCCTCTTTTCTTGGCCTCTTTTCAAATGCACTCTGAGTTTAGCCTGGAGTCCCTCAGTCTGCAGAGACTGTTCTCTTGAGTTAAAGGTTAAAAAGACATGATGATCCGTTTAGCTTATTGACTCGTGCAGCTTGTTCAATCTTATTTTCTCTTTTATTCCTCTTTTTCTCTAATATTCCAGTGTGCACAAATAACAACTTAATAAAACAATTTGTGCTTGCATGTACAGTCTCATTTGTCAAATTCGTTACGACAATGCAAGTTGCAGAGCTGCTGACAGGCTGCAGTCACACGGTGTCAGTCTGACTGTTTGCTCAGTCACAGACGCTGTCACATTACAGTGCATTTATAAGCTTAGTTCCCTTTTGCGACCATTTTTTTTAATAAGATTCACCAACACGAGCTGATCCATGCCTCATTCCTTTTTGCCCTCCCAGAATGCCATGCAGATCGTGGGCTTCATGGAGGACGAGGTGCAGTCGGTGCTGGAGCTGGTGGCGGCCGTGCTGAAGCTCGGCAACATCGAGTTCAAGCCAGAGTCGCGCTGTAACGGCACCGACGAGAGCCGCATCAAAGACAAGAACGGTGAGTTTGACAGAAGATGGAGAACGAAAATATCCCCGATCCTTTGATTCCACACTTCCACCTTCATTTTCATGACTCAGCAGCAGGAAGTAGTTGATACCAGAGCCACAATGATCACATAAATATCAGACATGCTGATAATTTGCATTCATTTGTTCTCATATTTTCTTGTGAATATTTTTACATATAAACTTTTACATACAAACCCGATGTTGAGGCGCTGCCCCCATTGGCTGCTTTGATCTCCTGTGCAGTCACGCTCACCAAATACACATTTGTGTTTTATGATTTGCGTAACAAGAGCTGTTTGTGTTATCACTCCCACAGCTGTTCTCTTTAAGCAAATAAAGTATTTACATATTTCCCTCCATGACAGAGGCGTGGTCCATCTCAGTGCCACTTGTGCTGAGAAAATGCATGTGTTTTTTCAAATACATCAATGGGTTGTTTCGATCTTATTGCATAACTTAAGCTTTATTTTTCAAGATCACATCTCAGCAGTCTTCCATTTCTATCAGTGTATCTTCAGTCCATTTTTATTAAATATAATCCCTTGAAATCGTCACTTATAACCCACTAAAAGCGTGTGATGGCAGCTGTATCTGCAGAGACCATGTCCTCTGCCTGTATTTCCTTCTTTTTTCTTCTGTACCTTAGGATGTTTCACCAACCCAGAACATTAGTATCTGGTGTTCTGATGCATTTATGAACAGCTTGGAAAAATCCTACGGACTCTACCTATAACGAGACCATCTGCAAGGGGATTGGATATCTCTGTCTAGTTATTCTTAATGCCTGTCACAGGGTTGAATTTTCCCTCAAAATCAGATGTTTCTTTGGGGTGTAAATCACAGGTTTCATCACGATACAATAACATATAGATACTTTGGACAACGATACAATATTTAAGATAAAATAAACTTTATTGATCCCATGTTGGGAAAATTCACACGTTACAGCAGCTCAAGGATCAAAACTACGAGTAGAAAAGAGTGAGTGATGAGTAGAAATACAAAATAGAATACAAATCAAATAAAAATATATAAGAATATAAATTATGAATTTGCTGATATCACAAAATCTGCCGTGATATGATTACGATTCGGTCTGATTCAAGATCGAATGCTGTAATCGACCAAACAGCTGTGTAATAATGTGAAATATATGGATAATTACACCCCTAGTGTTTTTAGTGTTTAGTGTTTTTCCCAGGCAAAGTTACAGTGAGTTATATGTAAGCCAGTTAAAAAGGAGCAAGATTAGATTTTTATTTACACGTTTTCATGTTTGGCGTAATAATATGTGGTCATGACAGTGGAAATACTACCGTTTTTGTCCACAGGGGCCTCCAGAATCAACAAAATATGAAGGTTTTTCACAGTAGCTTTAATTAAAATCATTAATTCAGATAAAAGAAGATAATAAATTGAGTCTGTTTGATGTTTAGTAGCATAAAATCACAAGAGGTTTACAAATTGCAGAAAACATCGCCAACAACATGAAATTTTAGTTGAATATACAGGTGCTGATCTAAATCTTTTAAAGGAAAACAAGTCAACATCTTTCATCACTGACACTGATTTGATCTGCCAGTTTTATTTTAAGCTGCACCATAAAATATAGAATAAGATTGATCGTCTCAAGGTCGCATCCTTTTCATTTGATCCCTGCAGAAGTGGTTTGTTCATCGTCAATGTTTTTTTGTTTGTGTGCGTGCAGATTTGAAGGAGATGTGTGAGCTGCTGGGGATCGAACAGTCGGTGCTGGAGAGAGCGTTCAGCTACCGCACAGTGGAGGCCAAGCTGGAGAAAGTGTCCACCACCCTGAATGTGGCCCAGGTCAGAGGAAACATTACTGCTGTAATCTGTCCTGCACCAGTTATACCGAAGCATGTCTGTCCTACTTGTATTGACACGAGCACCGCTCACACTCGCGGTGCATATCGAGATAAAGGGCCATTTCTTCCCCCTGACCTGCTCTTCTGGCTGCCGACTCTCATCCATCTCAAGCTACATGAAAACTTCTCCATTATAGATAAGCCACACTCCTTCTGGAAATTCAAATGTAGGTCATATTTGAGGGGTTAGCGAGTTCACTCAGACTCTTCATGTAACATACATGCTGCAAACATGGACCCTCTGTGTCGAAAATCAGGAAATGGTCCAGAGATTTAAAGCTACTACTGGTTATGACACAGTCTCAGTTTAATACCGATGCCTCTATATGACCTACATAAACAAACCAGACTCTCTGCCAGATGATTGGTTATTTCTATATAGTTACAGCCTGAGCACTGACCTTAGTGAGAGGACCGTACTAAAACTGAAGGAAATATTGTTATTTTTCCTAGAAATAAGTCACCTTTTTGGAGCTTTAACATACTCGAAAACACGCCAATTTTGCCAAACCCATCAGCCGCAGTGTGTATTTTGGTTTGATGAGGCTTTTGTCGATGGGTGAGGCAAAATGGCTTGGCCACGCTCTTTAAACAGGAGCTTGGACCACATGTTTCACCGACATGCATGAAAATCAGTACACACATGTATCATGCACAGACGTACAAGAAAGTCTCTTGGACCCGTCTCCTAAACCAAACAGGAATTCAGCCATTTTGAATTCTGTGGTCATTTTTAGCATTTTTCACGTGTTGTATATTAACAAACTCCTTCTACAGAATTAAGTGGATTGATGGCAAAATCTGTGCGTGCCATCTAGACTACTTTGTAATCAAAATTTATTAAAAGATTTAGAGATCGTTCAAAGGTCTGGCCATGGCGTGGCATCAAATTTTCATGTCTCAAAATTGTCCGAATTTTAGTATAATTGATCCAATCTGCACCAAACTTCACGTTTTATAATAGTCCCGCCTTGAACACATCTACATGACAATCAGGAGTTATAGTCATAGTGCCATCTACTGGAGACAGGAAGTGACATCTAACATTCAGACCCTCTTCAACCAGTCGGCATTTGGCAACAGGGCTGCAGCTGGCACAGGCCCGGACTGACGATTCTCTGTGAAATTAGATGAAATGAGTCAATGTTTACTTTTTCCCAGCCAACGGTGGGGAATGTTAAATTCCTACTCTAACATGAGCAATGTATCCTGGGAGATACAGAGTGTAAATTGGAAACTAAATGTCACATTTTGAAAAAGAAAAAAAAAATCTTTGCCTGATGAAGGTCTTGTACCAAAACGTCATAAATAAATGATATATTCCAAGTTAGACAGTGTGCAGGAGTCCTTTTGCAAAAAAAATCATGAAATTATGTAATTTACCCTAGAAACATTAGAAAATAGCAATTAATTAATTTCCCCAAATATTTATATGTGCTTGCCCGTTAAAGGGTTAACCTGACCTCAGAACAATGTTGTCGTTGTTGGTGGTGCCCCTGAAGAATGTTTTTCTTTTCCTGCATGTTTGACTTGTTGGAAACTCAAGTTTTAGTTTTTAGGATTTTTTTTTTCAAGGACTTTGGGTACGCACAGATGCAGAAATGAATTCATGCACCACTAATGTGTGTTTATTTACAGGCCTACTACGCCCGAGACGCCCTTGCCAAAAACCTCTACAGTCGTCTGTTTAGCTGGCTGGTTACCAGGATCAACGAAAGCATTAAAGTGAGTCGTGTCCAGAATATATTTTAGAATTTATTTCAGTTAATTTAACTGTTTTTCAGACTGGCAGAGCAGCACCTGCAAAGTACATTTCTGATATTGGAAATATTGTCTCCCTGCAGGCACAAGCTAAAACTCGCCACAAGGTCATGGGCGTGCTCGACATCTATGGGTTTGAGATATTTGAGGTAAGACAAATGGCCGATCAAACTCTTCATTCTGATAAGCTACAAGGACAGAATCCGGCCGACCAAACATTTTATTGCATTTAAAAGGATTTTGCCCCAGGCTGTTTGCGTGCATGTTTTGGTACCTGTGAGGAGCTTATCAACAGTAACTAACGGCTGATAAACCACGGTCACATCAGATTAGTTCAGCTTTATTGCTCCCTGGGGAAATTATTTTTGTTGCCAATGTGATTTCAACACTGAAAGACAGCATTTCACAGGAGAAAAATGGCCACAGCATTAAGGAACTGCTCAATACACAGTAAACACTCATTTTCAACACATCATATGCATGTCATAGTAACACTGTCAAAGATATCACAGAGTAAACAGGATGTCTTTGATACCTCAGCAACATTACATCATACAGCACAGGTATGGGTTGTATTTTAAAGGAGAAATATGTTGTGTATTTACTGTCCTAAATAATAAAACGACCATGATATGTCATCAGATATTAAGGAAAAATGCTAAGTTTAAATACTCCCTTCTTTTGTCTGCCCATTTCATGTTTATTAGAGTTCAAATTAATGCCGAATGTTCACCAAATGAGTGAATGTCTTTTTATGAGTTGTAAGAAATCATCAATATTCTTTTTAGAGGGAGTAGATGATGTAACGGCTAAATTCAGCAAAATGTTAATGGAGTCTGGTAGGCAGTCACTGAACTCCAACTCCAACACGTAGGGAAATGGTTTTTTTTGGACTCAAATGCTGCACACAAGAATGCCTCCACAGCTGCAGTAAAACAAACTACATAATACATTGCACATAATCCACATTGCACATTACAAGATATTACACATACATAGAACATAACGTATATTACACATACCCCGTGATAAAAACACCATGAAACTATTGCACAATGGATTGTGCAATGTAATTAAATAAAGAACTAAAATAAGATCATCAGCCGTTAAAACAGGAACTGAGGAAACACTATTATAAGTGAGGAAATCACCAGAGGCAGCATAAAAATTAACAATGAAAAGGGAAATAAATTCAAATTCAGTTAATAAATAAAAACTCAGACAGTGCCAGCACTTGCAGTTTTGGATTGAGTTTCTTTCTCTGAGCTTCTGGGCCAATGATAAACACCTCAGTTTTGTCCTGGTTGAGCTGAAGAACGTTCAGTCCATGATTTTATATCTAAAATACATTTAAAAAACATGGCGATTGACCCCGAGTCTTCAGGAGACACTATGATGTACAGTTGTGTATCATCAGCATAACTATAGACATTTGTGTTGCATTCATTCTGCAGCCTGCAGGGAAACCACAGATTGTGTATTAAAAAGGGATTCAACCCATTTAATTTAACATTTAAGGATCAAAATTAACTACTTGAACTGCATTATTGATTTTAGAACTCTATAGACTCTCATATTCTCCTTTAATTACACAGGGAGCAGCTGTATGAGCATTTAAGTGCATGTTAATAAGAACTGTATGTGCATGCAAACACGTGCGACAGAGTTTGAATGCACTGTATCGACTAAATGCAGACTGATAATGTCTTTGCCTTGTTGCTTGATGCCTTCACTCCCACCCATCCCACTCAACCCCCCCCCCCCCCCCCCCATACAGTATGTTCATGTCTTTTTCATATCCCTGCTTGTTTACCACTCCCCAACTCACTGTCAAGTACCTTCCTCTCCTCTGACTGTTGTGTTGTGTCTGGGTCACCAGGATGGAGTAAGTAACACCTGCACCGGCTGGTTTGCTGTGCCAGTGTGCATGCTGTGATCTAAACGACCTTCGACCTTAATTCAGCTCGTCATCATTAAAGACGATTCAGGGTTTCCGGTGTGCAGCACAGCCACACGGCTGAAAAGATGCTAAAGACGCCTTTGCATCATTTAAATCATGACTTAAAAATCATTTGCCAGTTTATTAGGTACACCTAGCTAAAAGTAATGCAGTGTAAAATACAACAGCTCTGCAAATAAACCCTACCTTCATGAAAGTTACTGTGTAATGCTCAGCTTTCAGTGAGGTGTTGATTCAATTTTAATGGTTTTGTCGGCCCCATGGTAGACTAAATACTGTTCTAGAAAATGTATTGCAGGGCCGTTGTATAAGACAGCATTAAATTTAGCAGGTGTTCCTGTAAATTTGCAACTGGGTGTGTTGCTGCTGTGTTGAACGTCTTTAGTTTCTTGTTACAAACAGATATTAGTTTAAAGGAGTAGCTGACTACTTTGGAATATACGTTTATTGGCTTTCTTTCTGAGAGTTGGATTAGAAGATTGATGCCACTCTCGGTCTGTACGGTAAATATCAAGGCAGTTAGCTTAGCTTAGCATAAACATTGGAGATGCCAAACAATTCATATCTTATCCGTAGTTTAAAAATGTGTACAGAAAAGAAAAACAGAGGAAAACAGTTCTATTGAACCTAAAAGCCATACTTAAAAATATCAAATATATCTGAAAATGTCAAATTTATCATCTCACATATGAAAAATCCACCTACACTCAAAAATATTTCATTTGGAAAATAGATAAAAGGAAAGAAAGAAACAAAAGCAGGTGTTTGCCTCTGTAGCAAAACTCTAGCTAAGTAGCAAGCTAATCTGTCAGCTAGCTAGTTAGTTACATCTGATAACTGATGTTTGAAAACCACTAGCTAGTTAACTAATTAGTTAATTACATATATTATCTCGCTAGTTATGTAGTGTTTTGCTAACATTAGCTTGTAAAACAAAAGCAAGCCTAGCAGCACAGCATATCTAAGGACAGGAAACAGGGAAGGAGAAAGTTGACCGGGGACAAAGATTGCCAAAAAAAGGGGCGGGATTTAGGAACGGTCATTTAATGTGCTTGTAGGTAGATTTTAAAAAAAACAAAAAAAAAACTTTGGGTAGCTGTTTCTTGTTGCCTCCAGGTTTAATGCAAAGCTAAGCTAACTCTCTGAAAGAAAGCAAATAACTGTGTTACCCAAAATATTGAACTATTCCTTTATCAGAGACAGATTAGGCCGGTGCTTTTGAATGTTTGGATAGTCTATTGGTAATTTGACAAACTAATTATATTAAGATCAGTACAGGCGTCAATTTATTATGGCAAGATGGGTGTTTGGCAATTTCATGAAGCTCAACTTCTCCCATAATGTGCAGGAAAGATTTAACAGAACTTCGTAGAATTTCCCTCTGGAAATATTGTTCATTTTTAACTTTTAACATTTAATATTAAACGACAGACTTTGGCCTAAACTGGAGAAGGAAGTGAGACCATTAACTTCGATTAACTTTAACTTGTAAGACGGTTACTTCCTCAAGCTGCTATAAACCTCTTGTCATAAAACAGCACAGCTGCAGCTGAAATATTTTGAGGTTACAGTACAAGTCTGTCATATTTCAGTCTGGTGTCTGCTGCCACTTGGGTATAGACATGCTACTGAGTGAGCGTGTGTGTGCGTATGTGTGTGTGTTTGTGTGTCAGGGGTGAAGACGACCTTTTGGTTTCTCAGTAAAAGGAAACAGAGTCTTTAACATTAATAACTGATCTCCTTCTGGCTGTGCGCTGTTTCCCGGTCACTGAGAAACCTTGCTGCGTCCTTCACTCCGAGCTCTGAGACTAAACACGCTGCTCTAACCTCTGTTGTGTCCTCAGCAAGTGAATGTTAAGCTAACCCAGCGCACAATAAGGCCATCTGCCAAGAAAGCATGACTCACAACTCAATGGTCATAATTGACGACAATAATAATTGAGAAATGCTGGTTAAAAAATGCTAGTGTTTAATGTTTAATGAAGTCTATGACAGTTTACAGGAACTTGTTCTGATAAGGGCTCACAGTCAGATTTATTGGTATCAGCTCTTCACTCGGCAGATTGATAAAGTTTGTTCAGGGATGGTTATCAAAGTGATGAGGCGGGGAGCCGTAGAGCAGGAGGAGTGAGCTGCAGTTTATGTTCAAGCTGATTATTGCCTGTATTACATCAGATGTTGCTGCATGCAGGCAGATCAGATCAATGTTTTATTTTAAAGGGACAAATCTTTACTTTTCATGTGAATGTCCAATTTAGTATCAGTGGTAAATTTAAGCAACAACTTTGTCAGTGTGCGCTGTGTTGACTGAGAAAGCCAAGTTCTCCTGCTGCAAATTAAAATGTCCAAAAATGCTAAACATATGTATATGTATAATATAATGTATATATTATATATATATATATATATATATATATATATAATATAAATATATATTGTAAGAATATATTTTATTTTGTTGAGTTCTGTACTTACATTATCCCAGATGTTTTCAGCAATGTTCAAACACAGAGGAATCAGTAATTTGATCAAGGTACCTTTTCTTACTAGGTGTTCTTAGCTCGTAGCTGGTTGCTCTAAAACATGGGAAAAGTCCGATACATCAGAGAGTGAACTTGACTGAATTTAACATGAATAAAAATTTAATATTACCTCATGCTCGAACATGATTTCTGTCCTGAGTCATGTCAGATAGCTTTTCATAACAACTCCCATGATCCCACGCCACCTCACAACATTATCAAACCTACGCCTTTGGTTATTGTTGAAATACTGTGAGAGAACCCGTGTGGTAGAATTTAAATATTGTGCATTAAAGAAGAACTACAGGCTAGTTCAGTTTGGATTTCTAGTCTCCAACTCTTGATAGCCATGGTGCATGCTGAGTATTTTTGTCACCTAAGGTTAGGGCAGTGATGCACGGCAACATGGGTGCAGGTGTCAGAAGCTCATATGCAATGCATTCTGGTACATATAGGCATTGCCGGCACAGCTTTGCAAGGAGGAGAACTGAGCTTTCTTGGTCAGTATAGCACACAATGAGGAATTTATTGCTTCAATTAACTACATTTACCAGTAACAGGCTGGGATCAAAAAACAAAACTTTATCCCCAACCTGACCCAAATGCTTGAGATAAAACCATACAGACTTGACTAGAATGCGGAAATTTACAGCACAAAAGACGCAGTCAAACAACACTATAATCACTACAGTCGCTGACGTATGCCAACAACGATTTAACACAATCTGCGAGTGGGAGAGTACCAGGTGCTATGAAATAATGCGCTCCACTAAAAGGCACATTCAGCTCAAATACATAAACATGGCATTAAAGGCACAGCAGGCCTACATAATAATTTAAACACTACACCAAAACATGATCAGAGCAATACATAACCACAGTTTACATTATGATATCTTCATGAGTTGACTGGCCACAATGGATTTTCCACCCTCACCTGACCTCACCACTCGCTGCAATGAGTTGAGCACAGGAGAACAATTCTCAAATGTTTTGCTGCTTGTACAAAAAAAGACAATTTTATTTCTCTTCATTATTATTATCAGATTTTTTTATCAGTGCATTTGCCTAATTTTCAGATGGCCAATTTGTCACTGTTGGACACCCACATGAAAAATGCCAAATTTTCCCTTTAACCGGATGCAACTTTAGACACTACTTGGCGCTTTAAATAGTCTGCTTGTTTTTGAAAATGTTTTGACTGATGGCATCGTTGTGGATGTAATTCTTAGATCTAGTTTTATTCCTGCTCCAGATCTGATGCTAAATCTAAATTCCAGGAACCTTTGGTCTAGAAAAATGTGTCTAAACAACACAGTGAGCTGCCCTCATCAGTATGCATTGTTGCAACTGTCCTCTTTGATAAAACGTTGCAGGAAATTGGTGGAAACGGCAAAAGTTGGCAAAGAGGTGACCATGATTATGAATGTTTGCAGAGAGGAAAGAATGCAGTCGGCCCTTAAATGAGGATGAGGAATTAGAAAATGAAGCAAGAAATGTCAGCGTGAGGAACAACATTGATGAAGCATTTCTTAACCATAGTGGTTTGTAAAGAACAGCAGGAATGACAAGAACAAAACTCAGAGATGGAACAAGTTCTTTTACAGTAAAACACAGCCAGTTCACTGATAATTACAGAGAACAGCAGCGAGTTTACAGGCACCTTCACGGTTCAGCTGGTGCTTATTGTTGTTTCCCTCCTGTCGCTGCACCCACAGGACAACAGCTTCGAGCAATTCATCATCAACTACTGCAACGAGAAGCTGCAGCAGATCTTCATCGAGCTGACCCTGCGCGAGGAGCAGGAGGAGTACGTCAGAGAGGTACGTTTGTATACCTGTAACCAACCTGTAACTACCCTGCCCCCTCCACCCACAAAGAAGTGTGTGTAGTAAGACTACTTGTGTGTGCAAAGCATTTTTTAAAGTCTCTGTGTGTTCAGCTCTCAGTACTTTTGTAGCTTCTGACTGAATCTCTGTGGTTTGAAGTTTCTCGGCTGCGTCGCTGTTTGTACTTTCAGGTTTCTGAAACATTTCCTGATTTGGCTACTTCATAGTAAAAGTGTTTAAATAACAAAACTAGAAGAGGTCACTCAGTGGAGTGCAGATCCCCGCCAGGCCACAGATGGTGAAGCACCTACTGCAATCCCACCACAACAGCCAGATGCAACCAGCAGAGATTTGCAAAGTTCCTCCAGCATTAACATGACCCCCACATACATTGTCCTTAACTCAATAAACATTTGATTTGATTGGAAATGTAAAGTTTTAAATGACTAAAAATGTTTTCATTGAGATCACTGTGACCTTCATCTTTGACCACCAGTCTTATCAGTTCATTTTGGACATTTTGTGCCAAGTTTGAAGAAATTCCCCCGAGGCATTCTTGAGATTTGGCATTCACAAGAATAGTATGACCTGAAAATAATATTTGTGATTGCATAATTCCCTCCCAGCTATGCCTGGTGGGGATAATAATGGAGCACTTTTATTGTGAAGAATTTAGAGGAAATGAAACGTTTATTTGCTGTTTTACAGCCCCTCGACTCATGCTGAGCTCGTCCTCAGTGACACGACACACCTTCAAGTGTTAAGCCCTGTTGTAATGGGATGCAATCTGCCGTGAGATCAAGCACACGTAATCCTTGTACTCCTGAGTAACATAGGACACTTGGATCATTACCCTGAAGCCCAGCCTGTAGCCCTGGAAACACTCTCTCACCTGCGACTGTACAACTGCATCATTCAACATGTCGGCCCTCAGTTTGTTGTGTTGGCACTTTATCATCGCGGGGCCCCTGCAGTGTGATCCCAACCTGGTCATGTCACTCATCTGTTTAACCTTTTGTGCTATTTCAGAGAAAACCTACATTCTTGCCCTCGACCCAAACACATTTCTACCTTATTTATGCCTCCTATCCCGTCTCTGTCGTCCATCATGCCCCCCACCCCCCCACCCCCGTCTCCCCTTTGTGGAGTCTCGGGGACGGAAGTGATCCCTCACTCCGAAGAGAGTAAACACTCCCCGTTGTGGGCCTTTAAGCTCTGTTTGTTTTCAAAGCTCTATGTATGTGAGTGCTGCAGCGGTGACCCCCACACCCCTTCCCCACTAACACCACCACCAATGATATTCCACTGCTGGCCTCTGTCCAGAATGCTGCATGGGAAAATACCACAGCGCTGGAGAGAGGAGGGAGGACCACCAATCAGGAATGTGGCCAGTCACCCGTCAGTTTAAGCCACACCCTCTTTGCGCCCTCTCCCTCAAATTATCTGTCACATCGCTTACATCAACAGGAGCTCTGCTCCCCACACGTTAGGAGCAGTGAATTAGTTGTCGGTGGAGTCGTTTTTTTAAGTGACGGTGGCCTTTTTTAGGGGCTAAGATGGAAATATTTTCCTTCTCCTCTGCAGAAAGGTTCTTTGCTCCGTCCTTACTGAGACAATGGGAAAACTGAGGTGAACATAACGTCAACCCACCAAGGATGAAAACGACTATGAAGAACCATGAACTGACATTTAGACTGATTCTAACCATTTCTAAGAGCTGCCTTCAGTTAATAATTGAGGCTGAAGTAAGGAATTAGAACCTTAAAAGGGTCCAGCCCATTTAGTGTTTTTTCCAGAATATTATTATTCTCATCAGGCCCAACTTTACCCTGTAAATATTAAGTGCTGGTGAGATCAAAGTGTCGAGATCAGAGGTCAGGGGGCACTATTGATATTGTTCGTCTCATTGGGGTAGGGCTGCACAATTAATCAAAATTTTATGGAAATCGCAATATGGCTTTCCACAATTTTGAAACTGCAGGAGATGCGATATCAAATGCAATATCAAGTCTTTGTTTTTTGGCAAACATTTTGCTTTTAACCATTTCGATTTTGATAAAAATTCGATTAATTGTGCAATTTTAGAGAAAATCTTGTCATTATATACAACAAGAAAAAGATGTCCCAAACTTAGTATATGCATGAAAATACTCTTTTATCCTGACTTGAATAAGAATTTTAACTGGTTACAGATGAAATAAGGATAAACAACTATGAAAACAACAAAGGTTTATTGTTTATTATTAATTAACTATTTTCCAGTTGTGTAGCATGTGTCTGTATGTTTTTTATCTTCTGAACATCAGTGTATGTGTTTCCCTGTAACTGTCTTTTATATATGTGTAGTGGTGTTTATAGATGCAGCACAAGTTGAAGCCCTCACTGCAGGACAATAAAGTAAATCTTGAATCTTTCACAAATGATTTGCAGTGAATAAAGTAGCAGGGCAGGCACATTGTGTCTCGTCTGCCTCCAGTGTTGTCAGTCTTATCTAATAAACTCTACCTTGAAGTCTGCAGCATTTGTTGATGGCCGCTGGGAGATGAGCACTGATTGACTGTGACTGCCTTTCCTTCAGGTACTTGACCAGGTACTTGACCAGGTGCTCGGTGTCAAAACGCGAGCAGGTTCAAGAGCGTTATTTCATCAACCACTCGATTCCGTGAGAGTCGAGCCACCGTGGAAAAGATGTCTTGTTAGCTCTGGCGAAAGACTTAAAAAGCTATTGTCCCTTTGACCTTCATTTCTTTTGTTCCAGGGCATCGAGTGGACCAACATTGAATATTTCAACAATGCCATTATCTGCGACCTCATTGAGAATGTGAGTCGAGTCTCCCAGTTCTCCACCACACAAACCAATTCAGTGTCAATTCACATTCAGGTCTGACTGCTTTTGTGGTAGTTTAAGTGTTTTTCAGGTCAAAAAGCAGGACATTAACCTGACCTGCAAGGTTCTAACTGTTGGTGATACAAATCTGACCGGCTTTTCTCAAGTGTATTGTCAAATATTTTGGTGAAATTTATTTGAAAATTTGATGGAATGGAAATTCTTGTACAAACAGTGCAAATTACAGAAAGATAGTGAATATCACTACAGGCTCACAGTTTGACCGGATCAGAACACCATTCGATACACTTGATATCGACCATCGAGAGGATGTCTGTGTCGATTTTTGAAACCTTTGAAGGAAGGCTTGTGGAGATATAGATGTTAATTGATTTTACATATTTTGGTAAATATACTGACAGACTTATGAATTGATCCATATATTGCAGTGAAGCAAACTTTTGTCATAATTCAGTGAATGTACTGAAAGAAAATTAGCTCTGTAGGGCAGTGTTTCCCAACCCTGGTCCTCAGGGACCCCTGCCCTGCATGTTTTAGATGTTTCCCTGCTTCAGTACACCTGATTTGAATGATCAGCTCATCATCAAGCCTCTGCAGAAGCCTGATAATAACCTGATCATTTGAATCAGGTGTGTTGGAGCAAGGAAACATCTAAAACATACAGGGCAGGGGTCCCTGAGGACCAGGGTTGGGAAACACTGCTGTAGGGCATCCGGATGGTCTAGTTGGGTTTGAGTTTGAAATGTGGAATTCTTAGGAATGTATGTTTGTTGTAATAAGTGATGCTCACTTAATCGATCATTACCAAATATATAAACTTTATAGATATAAACTTTTTGCATTTTTAGTGCCCTGTAGAGGTGAAAGTTTAGTTTAGCATGATAGCATCAGCATCAGCATTGTTTGCCAGTTTGGGAACCACAGATCTAAGATGAGTTCATGAAAATAGGATTTTGAAAAACTTGAGGAAAAAATCAAAAAAGTTGACCAATGGAGAAAACAAGTGGATGAATTGAAGGATTAAAATAGTGAAAGAATTTTGAGTTTACACCAAGCCTTTTTTGAGATTATTGTGACAATATAAACTTGATTTTTATTGCGACATCATGCAATTTTTGCTGCACAAACACTTTGGGTAGGGGTGTAAATGACACGTTTAATCACAATACAATATTCTATCAGTTCTTTTGACAACAATACAAGCTTTGCAAATATGACAAAATCTGCCATGATATGACTTTGATTCAGTTCAATTCAGCGGCCGGCAATCAATATTAGACGATATCACATGTCCATTAACACAGTCAGTTACATTTATGTCAACTCTCAGTAAGTAACTAACTTATGATTCAACAATTTTATGACAAAACTCTTCCACATATTTGTGACACAGACTGAGACTGGGACTGATAGTTTTACTTTGCATTGATAATAGTGGATTGTTTGACATTGAATTGATATATTGATCCAAACTGATGCGTCGTTAGACCCTTAGCTTTTAGTGGAGAAAAATTAGAAAGAATGGAGAGTAACAGTAATAAAAACAATAGGGGTCCCCAGCGAACAAAGTTGCTTGAACCCCAAAATTTGAGTACAAAGATTGGTCATTAATACCATTATTTTATGTCCCAATCTTGCTATGTCCAGAACCAAAATGGCATCTTGGCCATGTTGGACGAGGAGTGCCTGAGGCCGGGGACAGTCACAGACGAGACCTTCCTTGACAAACTGAACACCATCTGCGCCGATCACCAGCACTTTGAGAGTCGTCTCAGCAAGAATTCAAAGTTCCTCAACGACCACAGCCTGCCGCACAGCTGCTTCCGCATCCAGCACTACGCTGGCAAGGTACGGGACATGAGCCTGTGTTTGTCCGAAGAATTAACAATATCATTTCTCAGCTTTGCTTCTTTGCATGATGAAAAGAAAATACTTTTTAGTGATTCCTGTTTTTCCCGTTGATGTCAAGGTGCTGTACCGCACCGAGGGCTTCGTGGACAAGAACAATGACCTGTTGTACCGCGACCTGTCGCAGGCCATGTACAAGGCCACACACAGCCTCATCAAACAGCTGTTCCCCGAAGGCAACCCGGCCAAAGTCAACCTGAAGAGACCCCCAACTGCTGGATTCCAGTTCAAGGCATCAGTGGGGACGCTGATGAAGAACCTGCAGACCAAGAACCCAAACTACATCCGGTAAAGTCCCGTCATTCTTACACAGAGTATATCAGTTAGTTTTTACCCTGTAACTTCACAACGTTGTGAGTATGTGAGAGTTTATGTGTGAGAGATGTAGATCAATTTGTTTACTCATGGTGAGTAAAAAATACCAAAAAAGACCAAATAATAATTTCCATCTTAATATTTGTATTAATGTCAGATGTAGTATAGTTACCATACTGTGAATTAAGTAGAGCAGTATCATTTTTGCACTTTCAAAGCTTCTATTTCAAAGCTTTCAAATGAAGCTTTGAGTGTCATATTTCATGTCATCATCCTTAAACAAAAATAAAACAATTCTCAAATAAAGTCTTAAATTTGAATGCAATGATCTTCAGATTAAATGACTTAGTCTTTTTTACTAAATCAGCTTTCTTTAATGAACATAGCTTATCGGTTTTCGTTAACATATATGTAATTAATGGGGCTGTTAGACTGTTACTACAGGTGTACCGCAAATGGGAGAGCAAACAGTTTTTTCACCACAGTGAAAATGTTGTTTTTGATCAGCTAAACACCAACAAATATGAACTGAAGCAGAATATTTTGTTAGATTATAACATTGTGAATTTTGGAAATGATTACAACAATATTTTTTCAATTAATTTTAACTTTTGGACTTAACAGTGGCGTTATGGGAAATGTCTGAAACAGTCTTACGCAGCCGTCGCTGGAATCTAATTCTACAAATAGTGTAACACTAAATTATTAGTGCAGCCTGTTTATCTGTAAGTGTGCAGAGATTTTGAATTTAAATAAAATGAACAGACATTAGGGCTGCAACTAACGATTATTTTCATAGATGTTTAATCAGATGATTATTTTTTTGATCAATAGTTGTTTGCCTAGAAAATGTCAGGAAATGGTGAAAAACAACAACCAGAGTCCAAGATGACGTCTTTTGTCCACAGAACAAGTATATTCAAATTACTGTTGTAGTGAAGTAAAGAAATATAATAAAAATATATAAAGTCACATAATAAAATCACATTTCACATAATCACAGTTAAGAAGCTGGAATCAGAGAATTTAGATTTTTTTTTTTAAACAAAAAAGAATCAATTATCAAAATAGTTGCCATTTAATTTAAGAAGTGATTATTCAATAAAACGTTGCTGCTTTAATAAACTTGCAAAAAAAAAACAGCAGTACAGTTGCAACAGTTAATTGATTACTAAATTAATCAACAACTAGTAAACTAATCGTTTGAGTCATTTTTAAGAAAAAAAAGTCAAATTTCTCTGATTTCAGCTTCTTAAATGTGAATATTTTCTGATTTCTTTACTTCTTTATGACAGGTATTGACAGGTATTTAATTGATTTCTGTTTGTCAGATTAAAGCTGTTGTTGCTGCAGCTCCGTACATCAGTCTAACTTTGGCGTGAACACTCTCTCTTCTTCTTTCCCAGGTGCATCAAGCCCAATGACAAGAAGGCGTCCCACATCTTCACCGAGTCTCTGGTCTGCCATCAGGTGCGCTACCTGGGCCTGATGGAGAACGTCCGTGTGAGGAGAGCGGGCTACGCCTTCCGCCAGGCCTACGAGCCCTGCCTGGAACGCTACAAAATGCTCTGCAAACGGACCTGGCCCCATTGGAGAGGGCCCGCCAGGTAATGGTCGTGTTTGTTCTGAAGCGGCGGATAATTGTGGGGCAGGTGGAGGGGAGTAGAGATGAAGTTTTGGTCGCTGGAAGGTTGCCAAAACAAATCCCTCCGAGGGTTTTGTGGGAAAGTGTGAGTGTGGAAACTGAGAAATGCTCTCAGGTGTCTTTAACTAAAGCAGTGAACCTCACGCTGCTCCCAGTGGAGTGACTGTGACCAGCACTAATAGACTGTAGTCGCAGTGGTCAGCTCCCAGGTGTGACTGTGAGCCCGAGCTGTGGAATGTAAAGCAGGTTACTGCTGCTAAAGGGCCGAAAGGACTTTCCCTGAGTAAACAAAGGTTCAAAGGGGGAAACTTAACAACAGTTTACTCAACATACTGACATACGAAGGGCCTGTATCTGTAACTCTTTATCATAACCATCACCAATAAATGGAAAATTGATAGTTAATTAAACTTAAATAGTTAATCAAACTTAAGTTAATAGTTATTTCACAGTTAATAGATGATCACAATAACCCTTCATAAGTCCTGCCCTTTTTGGAACCTGGGTCAACTTTCTCCTTCCTGTTTTGTGTACTTAGATATGCTGTGTGCTAGGCCTCTTCAGAAGAAAACCTCATTTTGGTGGTGATGATTAAAAGATTTGGCTGAGGGACCTTAAGTTAGCTAATGTTAGCAAAAGGCTAGCTAACTAGCTAACAATTGATGTAGATTAGCTAGTTTTGCAGCCACATCCCACTCTGGAAATTTAGTGCCCCGCTGTGTCTCTGCTTGTGTGTCTAAGTCTTTAGATGTGATATGAGGGACACTTTATCCATTAGTAGGAAAGCTAACATTAGCTGTGTGGCTCAGCCTACCTTGGTTCTTTGTGACTGGCTCATCTAGCTCTGGCATTGACCTGCTGAATCTGCACCATCTGTTTCACCACTCAGTGGCGCTGGTATTTGGACCAGATCCTGAGATCCCACCGTCGACCTCATACTGGACGCGCCGCTGCTGATCACTAGTTAGCTGATCTACATCAATTGTTAGCTAGCATTTTGCTAACTTAAGATGTGACTTTATATGTATTTCACAGGTCCCCATCAACATCGTTTAACCATCTTCAGTTTGGTTTTCTTTTCAACATAAATGAGCACATAGAATATTTAAGAACAGGAAATGTTAATAATTCTTCATAAATGGTTAATAAATACTTTTATAAGATTGCAACTGATGTTTATGATTTTTTTTTTTTTACAACTGCTTAATCAATGCTTTATAAAGTATGTATAAACTTAGTTTTTTCTGTTCACAGTAAAATAACTTTACCATTTATTAATGATGGTTATCATAAATCATTATCTTTTTTATATGAAACTGTCCTAATGTAATGTTGTGGGTTGATGCTCTGTGACTATTATCCAACCTAATTATTGTAGGTATTTGCACATGAAACCCCTCTGAATGTCCTCTCACAGACTGTGAGCCGTCTTGTCACATACCAGCGTTTAGCCCCGAGCAGAAACGAACCGTTCCCCTCTCTGAACTCACAACATGTTGAGACATTTCGTCCTTATCGCTCTCTCTTCTGTTCCACATCAGCCAGACTTGCATGTTTCATCCTCTGTGCTGGTAGAAGCACTGATTCCTATCTGCTCGACCCACACGTTGGTATCTTGTTGTTCAGCCATCCCTCGGTGCTTTGTGTGGTTTCTTTATTTCCTTCCTCCACATGTTTGTCTGGATTTGTTTCATTCTCCTTAAATTATTCTTTCTCTCGTCAGTGCTGCTTCTCTCATGTGTCTGAAATCTTTGCACTACTTCTATACTGTTGTGAAGTATCGAGTATGTGTTGAATGACCTGTGTGACCCTTCTGCCCTCCCATAGGGAAGGAGTGGAGGTGCTGATGGCACCCTCCAGGTCCCCACAGACGAGTTCTCCTACGGCCGCTCCAAGATCTTCATCAGGAACCCAAGAACGGTAGAAAACACACAAAGCCGCCCTGCATCCCTTTAAATATGTCTTCCAGACAGTCTGACATCCGCTGTGCGAGATCATCTTTAAATGTCTTGAAGGTTGAATCCAGTGAGCTCAGCAGCCCTGTTTTCTCACAGTAAGATGTTTGTAATGCAGGGTGGGCTGCACTTGGAGCCCCCTCTTCAGCAATTAGCATGCAACCACCGCTCTGAAAACACATGGTTTCACTTAAGCCGTCCCATCGAACATGGGAAATGAGCGTCTTTACTCGGCGCTCGTAGGCTCCTCAACTGCTGCAGCCTGCAGCGTTTCAATGGGCTTTTCTCTCCACCCATTAAAGACCAAACAAAGCTTGGAATAACATGATCTCATACTGGGAGAATTTTTTTTTCTGCGTCTGTAATTGCTTTTTCTATCTCATCAACTTATCTCACTTATATATCTGCAGCTGTGAAATCACTACACAGAGTCGAGTGGAGTGGATTTGAATCAATGTTTCCAGATAATATTTCTTTTGGCTTTTAATCCGATGCAGCCACGCCTTTAGTTAAATTGCCAGTGCTATTATGAATTTCGTAAAGCTCTTTGAGCTGTCACTCTGTATAAAATG